>CM029530.1:43550652-43940652 GCA_017141395.1 Laodelphax striatellus | reverse complement strand
GGCTCTAATGCTGGGTTGCACCAACCAAGATCAAATCACGGGATCACCAGATCCGGGATCAAGCTGATCCTGGATCAAGTTATTAGTCGCGTTGCACCATTACCAAAAACACGGATGTGATCCCGGATCAGCCAATCCCAGATCATGATCCAGCCAGGCGAATGTGTTTTCGAGAATAGTACATTTTCAATCAGATTTTAGTCAACATATGAGAAATCCAACCCAGAATACAGCTGGGACCGGGTTTTCTGAACATAATTTTTTGGTTGGAAATTTTGGTGTTGAAGTAGATTCACAGCATAACCTAATTTTGCATTATGAAAATAAAAATCGAAATAAAAATATTATCAAAGTGAAAACGTATTGGGCTGAGTTTGTTTATTTCTCTATCAAATTATCTCGAATCATTTTATTCATATTTTTGGTGTTTTTTTGGCATTTATATCGACCTTTTTAAATTCTAAATTGATAACTCATAGTTTTTAGCTTTGGAAGTAGAAATTTGTGTTTAATAGTGAATGTAAACATATCCTTTTGAAATAATTACCAAAACAAGTAAAACATGTTTTGGACTATGTGTCTGTGTTAATTGTACTTCATTGAGTAAATGAATCGTGTTATTCAAATAATTTTTGAGTGTGTATAATTAACTGAATATGTAATTAATTAATGAAAAATCGTAATTACTTTTAATTAATTGGAGATATATTGCCGTAAATTTGCATAATTCTTTTTCAAATTGGTTCATCTAAAATCAATGTCTATTCATAATAGACATAAATTGACAATGTAGGTAATATGTTTTTTAAATAGATTTCGAACTCCAATTCAAGAAAATTAATTTTCTATTCTCATTGAGAGTGTAATCTAACCTAGAAACTGCAGAGTAATCCTACTCTGTCGAGGTATCAGCTTTGATCCTGGATCAATCAGTCACGTGGTAGGATCAAATTCCTAATCCAGGTTGGTGCAACGAAATATCGTGGATTAATGTACCTCGATCATGATCCAGGATCACGATCGTAGATCTGCTTGATCTCGCTTTGGTGCAATGAAATTCCTAGATCAAATATGGCGAACATTGATCACGATCCTGGATCAGACTTGATCTTGGTTGGTGCAACCCAGCATAAGTAAATGATTCATTTTCTGGACTATCTAGATAGTATGAAGCTCATCTTCATCAAATAAAGGAGAGTTTAGAGTGAGTAGTTTTTCAGTCAGAACTGGGTTACATCAGAGTACACCTATATTACAGCAGCCCGTCGTTTTTTTCGCAAGAAGATTAGTGCTGGGGTAGGGGGTAACGGAAGAGCGTTCCTCTGGGTCACACATTGCACCGGCAAGCCAAAGTCACAAAAGTAATTTTCGACTCATGTTTTATTTCTACAGGAAGCCAGCAGTCCGCTAAGCTTCCTCCCTTTGTCATTCTTGAAGCACGCTTCCTTCTTCGTCACTCTCTTCACACTGCTCATTATCACCCTCTCACTTCTTTCTCTGTCATTCTCCAACTTCTCTTCTCACTTCTCATTCCTCTGATTTGTATTCATCTCTCATCATTCTTGAAGCACGACGAATCTCTCACTTCTCTTTCTCTTCTTCTTCGTGAATTTCCTATCCTATATTCACACTGCTCATTATTACTTTTTCACTTCTTTCCCTGACACTTTTCTCACCTTTTCACTTTGCTCATTATCATTTTCTCTTCCCTCCCGATTTGCATTTATCCATCTTCTTCCCACTCCTTTCACTTCACATTTCCTTATCTATGAATTGGTCATTCTTATCCTTTCCCTCGCTTTTGCTCAAATTCTCTCCCTTTCTTTTTATAACTTTTCTCTCTTCCTTCTTATCCTAATTTATACCTTCATACTCCCTTTATACACCTTAATACACTCCTCTCTGAGGTACTATAACACTTCATTACATCATCTTCTTCTTTCCCCTGGTTTACATCCATTTATCTGCTTTCTTCCATCCTCCCCTTCTTCTCCGTAGTTTAATTCACTTTTCTCTACATTCATATTGTTCTCTTTCTATTTTCCTTTCTCTCTTCTTCTTCTTCTTCTTCTTCTTCTTCTTCTTCTTCTTCTTCTTCTTCTTCTTCTTCTTCTTCTTCTTCTTCTTCTTCTTCTTCTTCTTATTTTTCTTATTTTCCCTCTTCCTCTCTTCCTCTCTGTATCACGTCTTTACACTGCACATTACGTTTCTATGAGTGGTTAACGTATCCTTATTTTCCCTGTAGTACTGCGCTTCTACAATCTACATGCTTTATGCTCTCATGATTTTTGAGAATATTCATCTCGCAGCACAAAGAACGTTTATGTGAAATAGTTTCAAATTCCTAAAATGTCTTTATTTTCACGTTTGTTTTATGGGGAAGGTTTAGAATTTTGCTCAATGCTGATGTTCATGAGTATAATACAGCTGCTCCACCAAGACCGTTGCTTCAGATTGGACATCGATTCAAACAGCAAAACGAAAAAATCCTTATTAAATGGAATGGGATTTATTATTGAGCTCATTAAGACAGTCTCGAGCGATTTGTACAGTTCGAAATTTGTACCATTCTTCCATCTGATTAATAAAAGTTGAATAACTTAGGATTGAAGAGGTTGGCATTCAACCTGTCGACACTCTAGACATGCATATCTCAGCTTGCCATTATTATAGTGTATGATGATTGATTCGCTTCTTACCTACAATTTGTCTTTGCCAGTGTTTAGTTGTCAACATTTCAAGCTTTTAAAGCAATTCAAGAGAATAGAGACCATTTTTAATATTAGAAAAGTTATTTACGATGTTGTTTCTCTTAAAATAAGTTTGAAAAATGAGTGATGCCTGATGTTCATGTTTGCCTGTAGTCCCATACCAAAATTTAAAAAATTGGCAAAAGTATGGCGGGAAAAAATATGTTCTAACATAGTGTTATGGACCTTTTTACAGTAATGACCACACTGTGATACTTATATAGTCTTTGTAGCCCATGCTATTCTATCGAATTTGATCTAGATCTATTCAATTTCATTATCGAAGAAATTTCATTTCTTCCAACCATACATTATTCAAGATTGGAATAGAATCGGAACTCTGATTTCAAAAAATTCGTGCGGAAACTATTTTCATTCTGTAGTAGTTGCTTTCGAATGATAGTTTCTCATCTATAAATTCGAGAATCGAGCTCACTGACTCATAGTTGATAAGAGTACGAGCTCTGTCTTCCTCTCACAGATTTTTCTTAGAAAAAAGTGCGCCTAAAGATGTAGGACTCACAAAAATGACGACTCTTTTGAGCATCCGTTAATTTCACGCATTGCTGAAACCAATTTCTTTAGAACAAACAGACTAGAAGCTAGCAGCAGCTTTGATTTCAAGATCAGAGGACGGCTTGTTCGCTCATTTATCAAGAGAGTGGGTTGTGCATTATACGAGGAGGCGGAGGAATATCTTGTGAATGAGTCGCAGTCGTTTGAAAAAATTGAGAAAAAATATCATTTCAAGACTTTGAGAACCATTCCAGAAAACTCTTGATGTAGCGCTGCTATCACTCAACAAATTAAAGCATCGCGGAGCTTGTCGAAAACTTCAAAGATTGTGAATCACATGAGAGTTTATTCCATTTCAACATGGAACTCTTTTCCTGTCACAAATTATAATTAAATTTCTGATTAGATTGGTTGCAATAAAGAAAAATGTGCTGTTGATTCTTGTTTTCAGAATTTTTCGAACAAGGAATAGTTCTTTGAAAGCTTTTTCGCGAAATTGTGTTCTGATTACGTTCTGTTCGATAATGTAACTTGGCACTGTAAATTAATATCTTGAGTATTTTTACAGTATAGGCTACTTCTACTTTTGAACAAGAAATAATTATTTGGAAACATTTTCAATTTCTATTAATAACGATGAATTATCAAGACCCGTGAGGGTCTCCCCACCGATAAAAAGCCATACGATAAAAAAAATTATCAAGAGTTGTATTCTCTTGACAAACATGTGTTTTCATATAATGACGTTCGGACAGTACGGTTGCAGAATCGTCTGAGCCCCTGCGCCCACTTCGCAACTGCCATCTGATTTCAGTCAGCAACCCAATGTTGCCAGATGACATTTGTTTGTTTTTCGGGTAATCGGGTGATCTAACCTAACAGCCAAAGTCATCTGGCAACGCTGGGTTGCTGACTGAAATCAGATAGAAGTTGCTTAGTGAGCGCAGGGGCTTAGTGACATAATTATTTGAAGATTCGCTGAGTTCCCACGATTTGAGTTTCCGTGAGAGTAGAACCTGAGTCTTTCTTAATAAGACTTGATACAATAATTTTCTAGGTTTATTACAATATGGACGAATGAAATTTATGATAGAATATTGACAAAAGCCTGTGAAATAAAGCAGAAATTTGTTTCTCCAACCAATTTTTCACTAGTAACAGTCCAGTTGCTGTTGAATTTCGAAACTTATAATACAGTGTAATAACATACTCCGACCAAATAAATGGATTATCCCTGGTAATAGATATCTCCAATTCATTGGAATTGATTTATATTTGTCTTTGATAGCCTACTCAACTTCCCTTCTCATTATTCAATGAACCTCTACAACAAAATCTTCATGAAGTAGGCTATCTGATTGAGCACTGATAAATACTGCACTAGCCACGTGAGTGGAGACGATGCATCAAGAGTACTTCACTGCAATGCACAAGGTTCTGTTTCAACTTGATTCAAGTCTGCTTTGACTTAATTACTTGTGAAACAACAATAAACGCTCAAGTTACACTGAGATGTGAGAGGTTGAAACGTTGAAAGCTTCTGACAATCTTCTATCGATCATAGCAGAGAGCAAAATTAACGTAAAGAGCAAAGTATGGTACAAGTGGAATAGTGAACAGCTTTTGAAATAGAAGGAAGACGAAGAGATGACACAGATTAATGGAAATGGATGACAATCAGTAAAATACTCGAGAAGTAATACGTTAATCCCAACACTTACTTCTCCATTTTAGCACTAAAATATATATTTCCTCTAAAATCTAACAATACTACTTCTTAACAGTAATATTATACTTGCAATATAAGAATATTTTACATTAATATACTGTAATATTATCTGTATTCTAATATGAATTGTCTTACATTAACTACCTTACTGTCTGTATTCCTACTTGTGAATTTCAACCCTTAACACTAACTTCAGAAACGTTATTGCAATGAACAACATAATATAGCTGTTAAGAACATCAGGGGCCTATTGCATAAAACTACAATTTTACAATTCTACATATTTACAGGCAAATTTCTTGAAATTTTCTAGATTCACTAGAAATTGTAATAACAGCTGTTGCATAAAGATACATGTGTAGACTTGTAGAAACCAGTCTAATTTACAATTTTACAGGTAAAATTTTACAAAAATACAAGTACCTCAATATGGGTAGTGCGTTTCTCGTAATCTCGTGTTTCTTGCGTTTCTCACTCTCTCGTAATTAATCGATTTCATGAATCTCTTTCCATTTTTAATTTTTAATTTGTTTGGTCAATGTCAACCAAAAAGGGAATCTTTTTCATCCCGAATACTTTTTAATAGTTTGAGTTTTGCACCTCTTTTAATTGACATGATGTTTAGTCCTCTGGCGGCTCGTGCCAGGTGACGTGAATAGGTGAAATGTTGTACAGTATAAGATACGGGTACTACTTCTACCAAAAGTGAGTGAATTAATATTAATATCTCCAACTGGATTTCATTATTGTATAACTCTTGTGAGAGGATGGAAAGATGCTGCTCCTTCATAACTTACTCGAAGTTCTATTCCGCAAGAGCATTAACACGAAGATATAGTTTATTTTTTATAATCACGTTCTTATCTAATAGATACATAACTTCTCACTAACTTCTGTAATAAGAAAACTCTCTACTTCTTACTTCTTCCTACCTATCCACCTCCTCCTTCTTACTGCTGTGAAAATACTCACTTAAAAATACTTATTTACTGCTGCAAAACATTTTTAAGCTGTGGATAATTTCCTATATCAAGTTCACATTGATCACATTAATCACTAATGTAATAGCCTATACATAACATCATACTTCATTTTCCCATCTATATATAATATCCACATAACTTTCCATTACTTGTTCTAACTGCAAGGTATTTCAGTGTTCATTATTCTCACATGCATTTCCAAGCCAGCCAGCACTTTCTGCAAATTACTCTTGTACCACACTAATGACATTACGACCACCGCAGTCAACAATACTGACAGACAGTTGTAATCTCTTTTCATTAAAACACTGGAGGTGGGTATTTTCTTCTCCAGTTATACTCTCCAGCAGAGAGCTAAAGTTCACCAACACTCACTCTTAACACTTCCGCTACTACTCAACCCCCTCCCCCCCCCAACCTCTTCCATCCCCCCCCCTTTCAACAACCATCACCACAACTGAAAACATCAGAAGGGTCTCGAATGTTTTTCCTTCAAAAAGCCGTCAGTTGTCAAAAAACTTATTCCAGAGAGGTTAATATCGATCGTGGAAAGAAGAGAGAAAGAGAGAGAAAGGGTGTGAGAGAGAGTGAAAGAGAGAGTGAGCAAATGAGAGAGAGAACGTGAGTGAGTCAGAGAGGATAAGAGGAAGAATGAGGGTGTGGAAGTGAGGAACATTTCCTCCCTTCTTGGCACTACTTTAGATATATATATATATATATATAGAGAATGAATGAATGAATGAATGAATCGATTTATTTTTCAGATATGAGTAAAGCTGAAAAGCTTTTTTCTCACTCATATCCACAGAAACACATACTTGTTTACATAACTAGAGCAATACATTATATAAAGAAATTATACATTTTTATAATACATCTTCGTAATAAAATCATTAATAAATATGTTCAAGTCTAGCTGTTACAATTCAAATAATCTATAAAGAAACAGAAAATATTATGCTACTTAACATTATTTTACTAATATACAGAAAAATGAATGACAATTTATAGGTCTTAATCTGAGTCACATTAAACAAGTTACAAAGACAAATGAAACATTTTAAAAAGTTATACGTGATAACGTGATCTCAAGGATGCCTTGAAGGAATCGACTGATTGCTTCTCTCTTATTTCTAATGGAAGAAGATTCCATGCATTGATTGCAGAAACAAGAAAAGAATTATTGAACAAAGCAGTTCTATGAATGGGAACTTAAAGTATAGTCTCCACCTCTTGTAGTTCTACCATGTATGTCTCTCATGAAATTGAAAGACACTGCTAGATAAGTAGGTGTGTTGAATTTCAATATTTTGTATAATAGGCAACAAATCAAGTATTCTCTTCTTTGGTCGATTTTCATGAGGTTTATTGATTTGATAAATGAAACATGGTCGTCATATTTCAGATCAAAATAAATCTAATACAGTTATTAAAACTACCTGTAATCTATGTGAAAGACCTTGAGAAATGTCACAATACACCGGGGCGCAGTAGTCAATGATTGGAATTATCAAAGATTTAATCAACAGCGTCCTGACTGTGCAATTAAATGTTTCCGTCTACTCAACTGGTATAATATAGAATTTACCCTTTTTGAAATATGTGCTACATGGTCATTCCATGATAAATTACAGTTGAATAACACTCCCAAGTTTCTAGCAACCTCTACATAGTTTAGCATTTCATTCTGAACCTGAATTTTAGGTAGCGATTCTCTACGTTCCTGATTGACTAGTCTAGGATGACCAATTAAAAGACATTGTGTTTTTGGCATTTATTATGAGACCATGTTGTTTACACCAATTTCCTATACGTGCAATATCTTCATTTATTTTATCTATAGAATCTGAAATTTTATCAAGTTTAGAATGTATGTAGATTTGCAGATCATCTGCATATAAATGATATTTGCTGTTTTGAAGATTCCTTGATATATCAAGAAGATAAATAGTGAAAATGAGAGGTGAAAGACTTGATCCCTGAGGCGTGCCAGCAATGACATTTTCCCAGGAAGATGTCCCTTCTTCCAATACAATTCTCTGTCTTCTTCGAGATAAGTAATTTGAAAACCATTTTACAGCCTCTTCTAAGAAGTTCAAATACCTTAACTTTGAAAGAAAGACGTCGTGTCTTATGGAATCAAACGCCTTAGAGAAGTCTATAAGGCATAAAACTGTAACCATTCTTTTGTCCATTGCTGCTCGGACATCATCAGAAACTTTAATAAGAGCAGAACATGTGCTATGTCCTGGTCTAAAACCTGACTGATAATTATCAAATAAATCATTTTCATCCATAAATTGTGCAACTTGTTTTTGAATAAGATATTCCAACGCTTTTGACATAGTACACAATAGGCTGATTGGGCGAAAATCTTTCAATTCCAAAGGATTAGAAATCTTAGAATTGGTTTGATTACCGTCTTTCCATACCGAAGGAAAACGCCTGTCTCTGATTGATTGAAAATATGTAAAATAATAGTATATATTTCATCAAAAACATTAATTATCATTCTGCCTGACAGATTATCTGTTCCTTTAGCTGTCTGTGATATGTGCTTAAAAGCTTTCAAGCGTCTTCTTTAGAAATGTGTTTGAAATAAAGAGGAAGATCATTATTTCTGCGATTGAAATTATAAAAATTTAGAATTTGTGTAGTGTCTGCATCATTATTCAAATTTGCTACTCATTTAACAAATTTGCTCTAGCAAATTTGCTAGAGAGAGATAGAGAGAGAGAGAGAGTGATATAGACGAGAGAGAGCGTCTGAGAGGGTAAGAGGAAGAGTGAGCGAGTGGAAGTGAGAGAGAGAGAGAGTGATTCCTTTCTTGGCACTAATTTAGAACACTTTTTGCTATTATGCCATCCTATGAGCGAAATTCAGAAGACTCGGCTAGTCAGTCAACGGTGAAGAATTGGAACTTACCAACTTCTGAAAGTTGAGCTGAAATTCATGATGTCAATCCATCAGCTGGAGTCGTTGAATAATTGAAACTGTTTTCAAGTGCGCGATACTGGGTCCTAATTGAAGATTAATATTTGATCGCTCTGCAATTTCCTTCATTAACTGATAAGTGAGCGTGAACTGCACTTATAGCTTCATATGTTTAGAATTTAACAGGAATTTGATTGGAACTATGAGGTATTAACAGTTGTCTCAAATACTTCAAGATCAAAATTTTATCGAGTTCACAACACATTCAATACGAAAAATGTTTGTTCAACTCAGATTAGTATGTGGAATAACAATAAAAAGCATGGTATATTATTATGTGGTTAGGGAGGCTAGTCTTTTTTAAGTTAGCTTGTGAAGATGTTTGTCCAAGTCTGAATTTATTGCTTGACAATGAAATCACCTTATCATCTATCGATCATTTTAGTCCACTTGACATCGAAAACTACTATTATAGAGGGATCGATCGTTTATGATTTGCCAATATTCCTAATATTGCCGTTAATATCGATAGATGTAGGTGATTGACATATACCCGTAAATTTATTCAGAGACATGGTTATAGTTAGGCTAGGCGTACACCGGTTAGTCAAGACAAGACAAGACGACATTAGTCATGTTTAGTCACAGTAATTCACATAGTTGATTATGAAGCAACACACACCGATTAGTCATTGCATCGGTGTGTCCTGCTTCATAAGCAACTATGTGAATTACTGTGACTAAACGTGACTAATCTCGTCTTGTCTTGTCTTGACTAACCGGTGTACGCCTAGCCTTATGTGTTATAACCTTGCATATAAGGTTATATTAAAATTAAATCAATCAGAAGCAAACGTTATTGACAAAGAAATCTTCTTCAGTCAATATACTTGTTAATTAATTATTCAAAAATTACCGTTTTGAAATTACCGTTAAGTACTACCGCTCCTAGAAAATTATGCTTGAGATACATTTGCTGTATTCTATTTTTGACAAAACATTTTGGAAAGACCAACATCTCTATCAAAAACAACTGCTTGTGTAAAAAAACAATTCAAGATTTAATTATCTGTTCTGTTCATTTTTCCAAAAACAGCCATTATTAACTAATCACATTTAATTGGAAGTTAATAAAAGGATGATTGTGAACGAGATTACATTGAATTGGAACAAGAGAAAATTACATTGTAGACGAGAAAATGGATTGGATTGAATTTTCATGAGCGGCCCGCCACACTCGATCGGAATTATGATGCGTATTGTACGGAGAGCCCGTGATATTTTTGGAGTAATTCATCTTCATCAGGATGGAATCTGTCAAATTAGATTCCGTTTCTGTTTCGCAGCGGCCAGACCAGTCAGCAACAAGCCGTGTTCAGAATCGCATTCGAGAATGATGGATTTCATGAACAAATTGCAATATTCGCCACTTCACCAACAGACCCTGATGAAAACTCTTGTAAGCCGCGTTGAGGCGAATTAATTCCTACCAATTTTTTTTTCTTTCAAATATTATGAAATCCGATTGTTAACTTGGAATATATTTTCCCTTTCTTATCAAAAATCCAATTAAATTCAGAACACAGTTGAGTTGGAATGGTTTCTGAAAGTTTCTGATTTAAATTTGTATTTGACTACAAACTAGTATGTAGGCACGCTTAGGCTAGGCGTACACCGGTTAGTCAAGACAAGACAAAACTCAATTAGTCACGTTTAGTCACAGTAATTCACATAGCTGCTTATGAAGCAGCACACACCGATGCAATGACTAATCGGTGTGCCTAGACTAAACCGGTGTAGGCCTAGTCTTAGGCTGGACGCACACAGAGCCCCTGCGCCCACTAAGCAACTGCTATCTGATTTCAGTCAGCAACCCAGCGTTGCCAGATGACTCTGGCTGATAGTTTAGATTACTCGATTACCCGAAAAACAGCCAAATGTCATCTGGCAACATTGGGTTGCTGACTGAAATCAGATAGCAGTTGCGAAGTGGGCGCAGGGGCTAAAGGAACAAACTGCTGACTGTAAACTGTAAAAACTAATATAATGGGATGTATTGGACTTTGGTCCTGTAATAACCAATATTTCTTTGAAAATTCCGGTAATACAGTATTTCAGAACACGTCGAGTTTTAGCCTTGAAAGTATCAGAATTTGACCTAGATTTGCTAGTTGTCCCGCTTCAGATAACGAACAGTACCGTTGTAAAATAATTATAATTGGTGTTATAAATTAGGGAATATAATTGGAGTTGTGTCTCGTGATTTGCTCAAATTTCTACAGGATCAACGTAATAACTGAGGATATAAAATTTTTACTTTGAAAAACGGTATCCAGCCAAGGATTCCTCCCACGTTATCGTGCTTGAGACAACGGAATGTACTGTTATATAATAAGAACCTTCGAAAATATTTTCCTTCTTGAAATACAATAAAACTATGGCAATGAATATGTACATGTAGACATCATAGTTATTATACAGTATTCAAACAGAATGGTTTAATATTGTTTTCATTTCCTATACATCAATGAAGATACTGTTGCATTTTTTTCTATCTATTGTAATTAATTATCTTTGAATAATTATCTACACTGGGCAATCGAATGTTCAGTGAAAAAGCTAAAAATACTATCAGATGTGTAATCGATATTTGAATTGAAGTTTATTAAATTCATTGATTTATTTCTAAGAATCAAGTCCAATCAATTTATAATGAGTTTGTGGTCTTGCTTGCATGATTTCAAAATGTTATCGATAAAGGTTGTAGAACTGATGCTGATATTTTTCTCTCAAGGATGAGAGAATCTCATAAGACATATCATAGACATAATCCCATGGCTAGTGCGTGTGTGATGAGGTGAGTGATGACGGTACAAATTCGCGCCATGCCATTAAAAAAGTAAAAATACAATTCAATAGGTTAATGTGAATCGAACCCATAACCGGAGCAACGGAATTCGTTGAGATTTCATGTCACTTGATTGAACTACGAACTCCACCCTTGAGCATAAGTGTTGTGTACTTCCGCATACAAATTTAATATGGAGGATTTGTGATATAGCGGTGTAGTTTGGAGGGTTGCCAGGGCTGAGACAGGTGCTACTGGAATGCCAAATGAATTTCGTCGTTTCGCGACTTCACAAATATGTCATGACTCCATCTCCTTCCCGCCATCTTATCTCTTATCTCCCATTCTCCTTCTCCTATCTTTATCTCGCATACCCTTGTCTATCTAGCATCAACCTTACTCTATCTTCCATCTCTTTTTTATTGCTGTATCTATTTAACATCAATCTTACCTGATCTCCCATCTCCTTTTTTATTGATGTCTTCATCTAGCATCAACTTTACCCTTTTTTCTTCCCCTTTTCCATTGCTGTCTTTATCTAGCATCTATCTTTATCTATCTATCATCAACTTTACTGTATTTCTTTCCACCTTATTTCATCGCTAGAGGTATCTAGAATTAACATCACTGTATCCTTCATTTCTTTTCTATTTCTGTCTTTATCTAGCAACAAGCTTACCCTATCTTTTATCATTTTCCTATTGCTATCTTCATCTAGCACCAACCTTACAGTATCTGCCATCTCTTTTTTATTGCTGTCTTTATCTGGCATCAACCTTACTGTATCTGCCACCTCTTTTCCATGGCTATCTTTATCTAGCATCAACCCCACCCTATCCTCCATCACTATTCAATGTGCGTGACGTCATCACAGAAGCTTGTCGAGTGTCGCTCATCTTCCACCTGAATAACAACAAGTTGCCGAAACTCAAGTTGCAAATATTAATTCATAATTTCAGACAACTGGGACGAAAATACGCGTACATAGCAATCTTCCCGTGAGTGCTTTCATGAATTTTGGCGTGTTTATGGTGTAAGTTACGGGAGCCGAATCTAGTTTCGAACTGGAACTCCAGTTTAGTTTGAAATTTCACTAGGCTATATATTTATGATCAAGACAGTATGGTGAAAACATGGAAAACTACAGCTAAATTTAGCTATCAAATATTTTAGTTTTGGCACTTGTTCAGTTGAGGCGAACGGTTGTAGTGAATGTAGGGATTTCTTTTGTGATTGCGCAAATATAAAATAACACTTTTTCAGAATTTTTTTCAACATATTAAAATCCAATTCTTGTCTTTATTCTTTCACTTGTCCAGAGAATCATGAATCTTGGCAGTGTTATTTATTTAGTACCCTGATGACCCCTGCTGTAAAATTCCCCAATGCGTACGGGAGTGTTTAATTGCTGCAACTTGCAGTTCCCCTTTTAATTGTGATTCAATCAATGTTTCAAGTTCTTCTTCAATCATTTTCAACCAGATGCAACAAAACTCAAACGCATACTGATAAACGAACGTGCGATAACAACATTAAAAATTTCAAGCATTCCTATTTATTTCATTTGATTTTTTGTAAATATCAATTACCTTTCTTTACTATGCTAGTTGCTTGAACCGCCATTGCTGTGATGATTGTAGAAACCGCCCATTGTGGGAGGAGCTTATCTAGGCCAATGGCAGTTGTTCACCTTGATAGGCCATTCAACTGCTAATCACAGCGCTCGGTCACGAGTATAAAATCTGCCTCAGTGTACTTTAGTTCTAGTTTACTAGAGATTGATAATGGTGTAACAACCGAGACTGCAGTATCTCGTTGATTCATTGAATATGTGGTTTCGACAACATCAAGTCTTCTAAGCCCCTGTGCCCACTTCGCAACTGCTATCTGATTTCAGTCAGCAACCCAATGTTGCCAGATGACATTTGGCTGTTTCTCGGGTAAACGGGTAATCTAACCTATCAGCCAAAGTCATCTGGCAACGCTGTAGCAGTTGCTTAGTGGGCGCAGGGTCTTATTCAGTATTAATAAATTCAACAATCGAAAACCAACCCCACTGAAACTTTTTATGAAAAAACCATGTTGTTCTTTATCGGTTCTCTATAGATAATACAATGGACTGATAGTCAATTTTTTTTAATTTTCATCACTCCTCGTACAACTTGAAAGACAATGGGCCGTATGAATAAAAACTGAGCATATGCTTATAAGCACGAGCATGAAGCATAAGGTTTTGCTTCTGAGCATTAGGTAGAAGCATAAGCATTTGCTCATTTTTTTATGAATAATCTTTACCTTATACTCTTACCTCATGCTTCTGAAATCTGGAGCAAATGCTTACCTATTTCAAAGATTTTTCATCAGCTGATTCATCTTGCTCAATATTTTAGAAGTACAATTTGAGCAATTGTATAAGCAAATGCTCAACTTTATTCATACGGCCCAATTTCTCAATACTGGTTGAGAAACATTGATCTATTTGAATCTCTTGGAATTCGTTGAAATAAATTATTGAGTCTTGGAATTTGTTGACATAAATGATCGAATCTTCTATTGATCTCTTTGAATGTTTGGAAATCAATGATGAATTACCTGCGTATTTGTGGCAGAAGGAGTTGGCTGGTGTGCTTGCAGGCATCGACACAGGTCCGTCGCAGCTTGCGAATTTTCTCGCGCAGCTCCGGACAGTCTCTCGAGGTGCCGATGTGAATCAGCAGGTCCCTGAATAATGCCACCTGGCTATTTATCTCGGTTATCAGCTGCAACAACAACACAAAACAAAAATTATCCAAAATATTGGCAAAAGTATGGTGGTGGCGAGGAAAAAGTACCAACTCACTGTGTGGAACCCTTTCACACTAATAGCAAGACTTTATACATGCAATCAAAACGATTTATGATTACTTTGCATTTTTTTAATATTGTAATATCTACAGCACAATTCCCTTTTCCATATTGTTATATGTAGGGCCATATAATTTTCTACTGTCTAGGATTCTAGGTATTACTGAATGGAAAATCCGAATTCTAGAATTAATGATTTCCTGATACCATACAAATTCATCTAAATTTGTAATGATTTAACACATGAGATGTTTAATAGACGACAAGAACAATATATAACAGGATCGGAAGAAGTTTGCCTATCTTTCACAAAGTGGTTTTTTCCTGTTCCATTGATCGAATAAAGTTCATAAATTTAATATAAGACTGATGACACTGTAGAAAATGAGAAGTTTTTCTATTAGATTCTTCACCTGAGCTGATATGAATACCGTATTCACAATTCATAATTAAAGACAGTAATACTAATGACATCTGAATTATGATAGAATGAAAGTTATTAACAATGATTTTATCACGTAAAAAGTGACCTACTATTATTTCATGATGATATCTGAAGAATAATAAAAAATCACTTATTAATTTAACTACGGTACTTGATTTGACACTGGTTTTGACACACGATAATGTCTTATGGAATGATCTAATAACTTGAAATAAGGATTTTAAATAAAATTCCTGTAAGGATGCATTTCTGTTGGGAAAATAAATTGAGAAACTCATTTAACCAATTTAGTATAGTATCATATTTAAATTATGCACCATATGCTACCAATGAGATTGCTACCTCATTCACATCATGAATCAAATTTTTGCAATATTCAGTTGGTTGAATGCGGAGAAACTCCAGTTTAGAGGTGCAATAGACTTATAAACTCTTCATTTGTCTTTATCACGCTTGGAAGCATGTCTGGAATAATAATAGGCTTTGAGCTTAATCTGTTTTAGGAGCACTCACTCCTTGAGAGCGGAGTGGGATTGAAATTTGGAATGAGCTTTTCTACAGGCAGCCAACCTTATTCGTTCGTTGATTAAAAAATGTGCGCGCAACTGCAGGAAAGGTAGGTACCCAACAGATGACGGATAACTGTTACGTCTCTCAGTTATTGCTCCAACAGCGAGATTCCAAGCTTTTAAAGTGGTTCCGGGCCGAAATCTGAATCTGCTACTCAGTGGGGTGTTCCACTTCCGTTTCACCTGAATTTCAATATTCAGGAAATTTCTGAGGAAATTCTTTATGAATGGCTCATAAAGGCGAAGAAATGACAAAAATTATTTTTTTCAGTGTAAGACTCTGCAGTGTAAGAATTTCTCTGATTTGAAGCCTAGCTCCAAGGTTTGTAGAGACTCTACATACCTTGGCCTAGCTCTACCAAGGTTCTCTCCCAATGAGAAACTGAAATGTGGTCTATTTCAAATACGTTGTATCTCTAAACATCGCCACAAATACTACCGACTATTCAAGTGAGAGGCGAAAGAAAAGACAAACATTATCAAGAATTCCGTACAGTAGAAATTACTCTGATGTGAAGCCTACCTCTCTCAAGGTTCTCTCCCAATGAGAAACTGGGATATCTCGACAAATTCTTTTCGAATTTAAAAAACTTCACTTTCCATCAACATTTTGAATACCTACTATCGAATCCTTTCTATTAATCATCTTCCAGATTTTATCCCCAACAAAGGACATTGTTGTCGGAATATTCATTTCCCGAAGTCCCGGACATCATTCCAAAATCTCATTCATAGCGCACAAAAGTTCTGACGAAGTTTCGAAGACAACTTTTTTGTGAAGCAAAAGTTTCACAATGCATCAGAGAATTGAGTGGCAGTGGTGATCATCAATCTTTATGGACCGCTAATGATCCATGATTGAATTATCAAAGTTTGAAAAGGATCTCAACTTTTTACTATTCAAAAGCAGAGTTCAAGTTCAGGAGCTTTCCAGTTTTCTCGGTTTCTCCGTTGCAGGTGATTTACTTGTGTTTTTGTATTATAATATGGTTTCCTTGTGATGGATATCCATTAAGCATTACAATAATACCTAGGCCAAAGTTCAATAGCTTTTTAATTTTCTCGTTTGTAGGGGTGGGACGACGGATTTTTCTTATTTCTGACAAGTTCTATGTATGTGATGGACTTCTTGTGGTAGATTTCCATTAGGCTTCGTTGCTATAACAATGATATCCATCAAGGAATAAATACATTTTTTTCCTGATCTAGCAAACTTGCCTTTATTTATTTGTATAGAATTTCAATGGTTGCAACTATTGATAATCCAAAACTACCTCCTTGCACATCAAGTCAAATGAACTTACAACTTACAATTACTTTTCAGGGAAATGCAGACTTTTAATGGATAAAATGAATGTATGGTTACATTGAAGGGGGTTCAATTATGACTGCAAATCATAGAAATTTATAGAAAACAACAAATAAAATGACAAACATTCGAATTCTTACACATCCATAGTATTTCATAACAATGGATAAATTCACTCAAAGATATTTCTAGGTTTCTACCTTTGAAATTTGTTTTTAATTTCATAATGGTATAGAAAGTTTATCAGAACGGGAAATATTCTACGAACATTAACATTCAATTTGAATTTTCAAACTTAAAAACGGTAAAATGACGATTTTTTCATGGATTCAACTTTTTTCTCTAGGCATCTCAATTTCTTCCTTATTCATATTAGAAGCCTACTTGTAAATATTCTTTGATTTTCATTACTATGTTTGTTGTATGAGCCACCATTGTTGATGACGTTTATTTGAGCAGCCCAATGTGGGAGAGGCTTGTACAGACCAATTATTGCAGTCACCATTGTACAATCTGACCAATCAATATGCATCTAGATTGTTCATTCAACTACTAATTATTTAATACTTTATCATTTAATTATTAATACAGTGATATTTTTTGACTACATTCCAGTGTTTTCATTATAAATATCACAACATCTCACCAGACACTGTGTCAGAATCATATTTTACAGTTATTTACTTTTATTCCACTTTGCCAGTGATTGATAATGCTGTAATAGCAGAAACCGCTATCTCGTATTCTAATAAATTTAAGGTTCAACTTGGAGTTTTTTGATGAAAGCCAAAATATACAAGTCTTCCTTATCGTACCACGCATGTGCAGCACATTTGATGTTTAAAATTGTGATTCTGTGATTCGTCCAACGTCATTCACGCCCCGAAATATTTTGACCATTATTTGATTAAAGTCAACGCAACTGGACTTTTGAAAACAAGTTCATAAAAATTGAGAAAGACAATTAAAAATGCATTCACAAATTGAGTAAAACCTCAACTTTATAACAGCAGTATAGTTTAAAAGGATGAAACAGAGCCTGATATCTCAAAGACAGTCTCCTCTATGACCCAATCTCCTCCAATTCCATCACCAATCGTCAGCAACAACAACCAGCCAGCTAATAAATAAATCGTCGCGCGCATATCAATATGCACCAGCTGATTGGATCATCAGAACAGCCAAGCGCGTAACACAATAATCAGGATAAGGTGTTATTGTTCTGGGGGCTCAATCCGTTGCCTCAATTTATATGCCACATGGAGATAGACTCTTCAGGGGGACGGGCGCGTGCTCCAGTCATCATATAGAGGGTGTTCCGAGGCTAACGGTAACAATTGATTTTGAGCTTATCGTATTTCCAGCCGTTGCAATATTATCGTAAACAGAGCTGCTCTCTGGAAGCCGATTTGTGTATGGTAGGTAGGTGGTACACCAACACAGTGTGTAAATTGCAACAGCAAATGCTGCTAGTCTCATATCCTCACACAATGTTGCTGTTGTTGTTATTGTCTTGGCTATGAACAGGACTTTATTGATGGTATGCTACTGCAATGGTTGTGGAGGGGGGGTTGAAGAGGGTCGCTTTTGTTCCTTTGTCAATAAGTGGTCTGCCTGTAATAACTTGTGTGAGGAGGGGTGGCTCAAAGCGTGTGTGCATGTCACATTAATTAGGGCGGCAAATGATGTGATTGTCATGTCTGTCAAGAATCAGACGTGGATCGATTCCTGATTAGAGCCTTTGGAGAAACTGGAAACTAGGTTAAGAAGTTGTTTTCATTAAAAGATATTATGTTTCGAAGAACATTGTTTATTTGTGTGAAACCGAATACTAGTTTAATGGAATGTAATAATTATAATAGGCAATCACACTCACAATAATAGCCCTGTAAAGAATACATTCTATTTTGCATGATATGTAGTTGTAAGTTTTCCATGCTGTATGTGATAGTCCTGAGATGTTAAATCTAAATTTTCAACCTTGTCAACCATCCTGATCCTAAAACCATAGAAAATCTCCATGGAAAACCATAGAAATCATAGAAACTCCATGGAAAATGGAGTTTTGCACTTATTCTACGTTTGGCCAATTTTGACCTCGAAGCTTTTTACCTTATAATGGAATAAGTTTTATTGAGATACCAAAAAAGGCACGGATGCCACTTGCGATTTTTAGTTGATTTTTAGAAAAAAGTCTGATCTTTTCATCAAATATTGCAAGTAGAAGCTGGATCTTCCCATAGGTCTCCTGTCAATGTGAGATCATTCATTCAATGATACAGGAAAACAATATGATTCTGCCATTTTTTTCTGGTGGCTCCCAAACTGACTAATAGCAGAGAAAATTCAGAGTTTTTCTCTCCTTTTTTCTCTTTCCTTTACCCTCTTCTCAGAGGTTTCTCTCCTCTACTTTTCTGTGCTAATAGACAAACAACACAAGAAAAACATCTCCCAGTAAGGCTAGGGGTACACCGTTTAGTCAAGACAAGACAAAACGAGATTAGTCACGTTTAGTTACAATAATTCACATAGTTGCTTATGAAGCAGCACACACCAATGCAATGACTAATCAGTGGGTGTTGCTTCTTGAACAACTAAGTGAAGTACTGTGACTAAACCTGACTAATCTCGTCTTGTCTTGGCTTGACTAACCGGTGTACGCCTAGCCTTAAGCGTATCATTGTCATAAATAATACAAGTCGACTCCTCCATATTTTTCCACGGCGGCTCTCAAACTGACAAACAACCCAAAAGTGGAATCGTTGCCACCGATGTTACAGTTAGTATATGCAAAGTGACCGTACACGATCTGCATGTTCAGTGAAGCACTCCAGTGTGTGATTAGCCAGCTAGCTGTTGCTGTATAGCAACGTGTATAAGAGGATGATATATGAGTTGTATGTAAATTGGTGGCGTTTGAAAGAAGTGGCCCAGGCTTGTTTTTGCTGTGTGCGATATCTTTTGGGATGGGGCGGATCGGGTTGAGAGGAGAGTGTTTGTATTGAATTAGTCACCAACACACCTACACAAGCCCTCTTACACTATCACTATCTCACTTACTCCTTCTCTCAATGTCTCTCTGTCTCTGTATCTCAATATAGAATTATTGAAGTCGATATATTCATAATCTACATGAACTAGATCAATTCTAGATAAAATCTAGATCAATTAAACCCCTTTCTCTCTCAGTTTCTCTCACATTCTACCTCAGTATTTTTTTTTCTCTCACATTGGATAATTAAAAATCATAATGGATTTTTTTGGAATTGGATTTTTCAATATATCACTATAAAAATCTGTAATTCAAGTTCATGCATTTCTAATCTACACTAATAAAATAATAGTCTAATCTAATCTCTTAACTGTACCTCTCTCTGACCCACACTATCTCTCTTGCTTTCTTTCAATCTTTTTCCCAGTCTCTCTCTCTCATACCTCTTCTTAATCTACTTCTCTTCTACTCTCTCTGACTATTTTCTTATCTACTTGATTTTTATTCATTTGATACATATTTATGATTTTTAAATATTCACCTGATATGTTGTTATCATCATGAAGTAATCTTTTCAACTTTCCCTCTTTTTTCTCACACACACATGTGAGTGAAAATTTCTATCCTCTTTGACTCGCTTCCTCTGACTCCCTCTTTCACACCCTCTCACTCACTTTCTAATACTTTCTCTCTCACACCTCTCTCTAACCCTCTCTCACACACTTTCCCTCTCACAGCATGTACTAGTACTGCACCAGGCCTACAAGGGCTGGTCCGGAAATGCTAATTTTGTCCGGCCGACCGGTCGGTGAAGCTGAATAAAACATCTCTTGTCAAGGACGACGTGTGTCACACCATCACTAATGGAATATCTCTGTCGCCAGAATATCTCTGCCCGTCCCGTCTCGTGTCCGTCCCGTGTCCGGCCCGTTGTCAGTCACACAATTAATAAATATCGACCGTTACCGTGTTCGGTGCAGGCCGTTACACAAAGTGCGCGACGCTTTTCGATCACCGCTTTTACGGTCGGTTGCGACCAAATGTCATTTCGATAGCACTTTGGCCACTTTGCTGTGATTGTTCTCCAAACGTAATTCTCATTAACGTTTGCCGTCTGCCTCTGAAAAAGCGTAGTGATTTCTTTGGTATTCCTACAGATTTTGGTTAACCTTTTTGGATGAAGCGGAATTGTTGTAATGCAATATGCATATTGTTCTACTTGAAAACTGGAGTGATTTTTCCGGTACAAATTCGGATTGATGATTTGAGGAAGGTATTGTTGTGAAGCAATACAAGTGTTCAATTTGGTGGAGTTTAGTGGTGTATTCGGTACAAATTTTGGTTAGCCTTTTTCCATAACGTTCTATTGCTCTAAACCAGTCATGTCAAAGATACGGCCCGCGGAAGTTGTATTGCTCTAAACTAAACCACTAAACCACAATATACTATAATCCTACTGGCGAACGTGGAGTGATTTCAGTTGAATATTATCTTTAAAGTGGCATTATTTTGATGCAGAGCAAGAGTTCTATTGAATTTTGAGAAATAGAGTGATTTTCGGTGCAACATGAGAAATTTAAAATTCGGGTAAATTCTATTTAGTGGAATAATTGCAAGTTTAAATACATTTACTTTTTGTTCCATCCTATCCAAAAGAATATGAACATTAACTGCAAAATAAGAATGTCGAGAGTAATGGAATTATTATTGAATTTAACCATAAAAAACTTTGAAAAAAGTGCCACTACAAGTCTTCGATGAAGAATTATAGTTTGATATTTTTTTGTTTCTACCCAATAACTGCCATTATGTTATAGAGTGTTTGACAATAATTGAATTGTACGTTTCAATTTCAACTGGTTGAACTGGTAATACAGAGTGGCGCAAAAAGAATGGATGGATTTGAGTTTAAGTCGAGCTTATTGGTGATTCTTCTTTACTTAAAATCAAGTTTACTGTCGTAAATATCGTTACATTGAAGATTTGAATACTGCAATACATGAAAAAATTGCTGCTGTATCAAAAGTTGAAGACCAATTTGAGGCTTTCAATGAGCATTGACGCATTTTAAGGGCTCCATCATTCCTATGTAATTTTTAAAAAATACTCTGATCAACTAATACTTAAAACTGATCAACTTCCATTGTTTGAAGCAGTCGACTTCAAATTTTTCAACTAGTCAACTTCAATATCGTCAACTACCAAACTTCAGTTGGAAAACGGTTCCGTTAATGCTTGTACCGTCAACATTCCTGATCCAGCCGAGTGATTAGAAGCTCTGCAGAGTGTCTGTGAGCTGTTTGAAGATTGATCGCCCATGGCGTAAGTTGATATCGCCAGCAGAAGGAAGCAGGATGTTTGTACTGTGATGAAACCCAGGTTGATCTGGCACTTGTGATGAGAGTGCCCCTGGCAAACTTCATGACAGGGTGCATTACCCAAAACAATCTAGAACTGTTCATGCAATACCCTGATGTACTACCTGAGAGACGGAGAGAGATCATCAACTTGACTCCTGGGTGTTTTAAGATGTGTGTGAATGAACGAGTATATTGTTAAATGTCGTTTAGTAGTCGCATAGATAATCCAAATCTATATGGTAGTCTCTATATAGGATATGGTTAGTCTATGATTGTAGTTTATAAAATGGTTGTATTATGAGTCAAAAGAGTCCACGAATGCGAAGAATTAGGAGCGAAAATTTTATGAATAGGTATTTAGAAATTATTATTATAGTAATCAGGAATCATAGTGTTCACAGTATTCTTTGTTCTTGACAATATTATTCATGACCGAAATCAGGATGAGCGAATAAGATCATATTCAAATTCAGGAATTATAATTTTAGTACTGTAGTCCGAACAGACTTATTCCAAAATTACATAATTATAATGCTTAGGATTGATAGTATTTGCAATATTCTTTGTTCTTGACAATTCATTCATAAGGTGAAGGCCTCACACAGTAGACCAATATCCATCAATAATAGTGATAAGGAAACATCTTGAGCGCTTATCTTTGAAGTTATCCTTGAAGCAATTCCAAATCTTCTTCAATCTTAAGTATATTAAAGCACTTTGGGATAGAAACACCATTTCGCAGCATGATAATTGATAGCTTGATCTCAAGGGATTGCCGGTTGAGAATTCTACTCTGATAGCTCGACCATTAGCCTTCTTCAGAAAACAGAGAACAGATTCGAGATTTCTCAAGGAGATTTGAGTTGTTATCAGATGATGTAGATTCTAATATTTATTCAAATTCGACCGTAAATCGAGAGCAAACCCGGTATTCATTTCGTTTCGCTGTTTCAGAGCGGAATGAAAACGTTTCAGAGATTCATTATTTAAATCCGGTGCTTACTTGGATAGGCGGATGTATTCTCGGCAAAGTGAAGAGTTTCTGCTCGTCCTATTACTGTTCGGTCGTTTTTGCTAGATCCTCCAACCCCCAGAATCTTTCTTCAGCGTCGGAGGATGTCCCTTCAATTTATGCAACTTCATTATGCGCAGAGTAACATCGGGCAAAAATAATATCACAGGCCAAAATCTGAATGAGATATTCAGTTGTCACCTTCAAGAATGATATTTTAGATCTCTTTCAACATTCAAATCCAATGAGACCTCAGTTGAAATAATATGCGTCTTCACGAAAATGTGTTGTTTCATTCAAATTCGTGAAGCTCTATGATTGATGCCATTATGGGATTTTAATGTTGTTCGGTTGCATCAACCAAGATCAACTTTGACCCAGGATCAGTGCAATGCTAATTAAATGGGATCAGCGGATTCAAATTAGTTGATCATCGTTGGTGCAACACAATACAATAGATTCAAGAATGTACGGAATATGAACTTGATCATATGATTATTTCTTGTTTAATTTATTTCTCATATGGAAATGGGAAAACTTCTTAATAGTACAAAACATTGTCAGAATAAGTAGAATGCAAATTCAAGTAGGCTATCGTTTATCATTTTCATGATTAACCTACAAAAGCATCAAAGTTTATAAAAATTGCTTCATTTTCATGTTAAATCACAAAGTTGAAAGTTAATGAATAGTAACAGTAACATTATTACAATAGTAATAGTAATAAGTAACAGTATGTGAATTTGGCATTAATTTGTCGAATCTTTTGGAACAATTTCTTACCAGATGAACGACTGCTATTGGCCTGGATTAGCCAAAGCTTGTATGAACCGCCATTGCTGATGACGTTTGTACGAACCGACAATTGTGGGAGTGACTTGTCTAGGACAGTAGCAGCCGTTCACCTTTATTGGCCATTCAACTACCAATCGAATTTCTCGCTCCATATAACTCTCCAAAATAAAATCTGTCCCTTCAGTGTCTCCCTTCAAACTCTGCCTCTTGCTTCAAACAAACTCTGCTGTTAATTTATTCTGTTTTTGTCTCCCTTTGATTGATAACGATGAAACAAACAAATCCGGTATCTTAATGTATAAATTGTGTTTGTGAGAAATTCTAGCCTTTTTATTCGTCTGTATAATTATTTTTGCATTTAGTATCCATGAATATAGTGAAAGTTGTCCCATAAAAAAGGAAGTCAGTTTTTAAAACATTCTATGAATGTATTAGATTAGCCTTATTGATTTGCATGCTCAATAAACGTCTACGTGATATAATATATTGGTTTGCAGGTGATGGAGATGCTAGCAGTGAAATGCTTCAAAGGAAGGGCTTCCGTGGGAATGCAGAATCCCTGTGAGCTGTGAGGGGCAGTGGCCTTTGTGCTGTATTGGTATTTTGGTATTTGAGGCATTTACTGATACAGTAATGTCCGACACAATCGGCTACCTTTGCCAAACACCTAGACGATATTACAATGTCTTTGTTCTTTAGAAGTGTTGGAATTTGGAAGTGTTAAATTGTTTGAACAGACGTAAATCTTGTCTACCTATATCCTATCATCCTTCTGGAAAACCCTTTTATTACATTATTTGACCCGTGGCGAAGCGTGTTACTTCTATTTCAAAATATATGACCAAATATATACCTTGAAGCTAATAATTTGATGCTCTAAAGATTATTAGCTTGAAGCTATAAAAAAAAGAATCTATGAAGAATGTTCTTGAGGAAGAGATATTATACAAAAATAAAATAGTTTTCTAAATAAGATATTTGAAACTGTAGAACTGTATACATATTAAAATTTATAAGAATAGGCCTTCACCACTTACCTTTCCTATCTAATTATTATTCTATATCGAGTAATATTATGTCCACATTGAAGTAATTGGTATTATTCATTATTAATTTCATTATTGGAAATATGAAATGATAAAATCTAATATTAATAACTCATTATTATTAAAACTATACTTTACAGTACTCACGGATGTGTCATGAAAATAATACAAGAGAATCTCTGGTTACCCACCTGCAAACATAAAATGAAATCAATAATTGAAATAATGCTAGTTGTAACAAGAATACTTCTCTCAAATATGCGTTATTAATATAAAATTCATGGTGTCAAGATAATTTTAATGAGAACAGTTCAGACTTATCAATTTTCAATAACAGTGGCGAATAATCGAATGGAGTGTGAACTGCTGGAATACAATAGGATAGGTAGAATGACTGCCTTTACTTTCATTCACAATATGAATGATTCTCCGAGAATTAAAAAATAATTTAATAGAATAATAATTGTGACAGAATAATATTGTGTTTTAAATATTTTATTGCAGAGCATTGCCAAGAACTCTATTTTGAAACGAATTTTGAATAATGGAAAACACAATAATCCATGAACCTGACACAAAGCAATAACTTGTTCAATCACAAATTAATCAAATAGCAAACCATGTAACCACCTCATTACCCATGACAAAAGCCTGCCATCAAGGTATGCCTCCAGATGCACGATGGCATTTCCAGCTAATCACGTGGTTAAAGGGAATGTCAACATGTTAAACATGAAACTAGAAAGCACCGGTTTAATTAAATCCAATTCAATACCATATTAGATACTTTGTGGTGAGATTCGTAATTCAAATTCATCAAGTGTGTTACCAATGAATGCCATTAATGATGGTTGAAATTTGCGTGAATTTCCAATTTTATTCATTTACACAAACTATTTAAAAACACAAGCAACAAAAGTATAAATTTGAGATTAAGCAAAATACAAATGTAAACAAAAAACAAGAAGCTAGGCGGGGAGAAGTGATGCAAAGAATAGATGTCTTAGCTTTGGTACCACACAGTCAAGAGACTAATCGGTGTGTGTTGCTAAACGTCTAATCGTCTTGTCTTGACGAACCGGTGTACACGAAGCCATTTTTTGGTGGTAGAGTTCAATTGACTTTTTTAACTAATATGGACATTCATGTTTCAGCTAACACGTTTATCGAAGCAAAGAAAAATTATGTTTGGTGTAGCAAACGAGTAAACTAGGTTTGTTACGGCAAATTACAATTAATAGTAGTATCGTAGACTAACTGTATGTGGTTATAGATAGATTATATTAACTATACATGTATATTATAGTAACTACATATGTGGTTTTCTTGTTTTACAGAATCTTGTTTTCTACCATATTTCGGTGTGTCAAGTCAAAATTCATTATTGTGGGCCATACAGGGCCTTATTGCGATTATACTCGTGTCCGTCTGTTGGCTAGCAAATACGTCTAATGAACGGAACTGCGAAAATTGGAATATGGAGTATAATATCTTCATATTATCAGGTCAGAAGCTTATCCATTTTACACATTGGGAGTTGAATTTTTCAAAAATTACAAAATTATTAGGTGCTTGGATACTTCGATTTATCGGTTTATTTATAACTGTATAGTCTCCAAGTTTAAAGCTTATCTACAAAAAAACAAATATTAAGAGACGAAATACTTATTGTAATCAGAGATTGAGTCCCCATTTTTCTAGTTAGCCCAGAATTTAGAATTTATAGATAAATAAATACTTCCATATTAGGCCTCAATTTTGACAAAAACGGCCACTACTGTCTTTCGGAAGATGAAAGCCGTCGGTCCCAACTGCCTAAAAATGAGTCATCTCTCACTATCACCTCTCATTACCCACGCTCCCGACGGAAAAAGAGAGAAAATGCACAAGTCTCACTCCACAATTCGTTCGGTAAATCATCACTCAAACTTCACGCAAATATAATCTGACATGCTGATTCTGTTGAGGATGTCTTCACTTTCACTTTGACTTGAGACATTGTCAGTAGGCTGTCTATCCCCTCAGCGATTTCTCTGATTCAATATCAACACTGTTGAATCATTACTCACCTCCTCTCCTCCCCACCATCACTGTCACGAAACTGCAGAATCGCTAACAACTTCCCAACAACACGCCCATGCGCACGCAATGTGACTTGTCTCATTTCAACAGTCTCCAGTTCCAAGATATGTTCCTGATTCATAATAAAAGTTGGTTGTTAATAATGACTTATTTATCATTTTCAACGTGTTCTGTTCTTTGTGGTAATTAGCTTTACCTTTACTTGATAATCAATCACACGAAAATCAAAATTATGCTATAAAAACCATCTAATGCATAGCAAAACGTACGTTCAATTTATTTGTATGATTTAAAATTGTTGCTAATGAATAAACTGATAGGTAGTTATTTTTTGTAAAATAATAGCCTACGTGAACTATATTATATTATATAGTTTTATGATGTACAGTAGTAGTATTATAGTATATAGAGAGGCCAACAACTAAACTCTTTGTATGATTTATCCGAAAACAAATGAAATGATTTATCATTATTGTTGCTTCTTAAATATTTTGAGGCTTTATCATCAAGAAATTTTGCAATTTATATTCTCAATCATGATCAAACTTTGAAAATGCCTCTATACGAATGGATCGTAATGGCGGCTAAGAAAATGGATGACCGGAAAGCACTACGTCATCATCGCAATGTAGGAGCTCTGTCATTGGCCAAAGGAAGCCCCGCCCACACCACCAATAGCAGGCCTCCAGTGTAGCGTTGACTGGCCCATACGTTCTAGCATTCTCAGAGTAAAGTTTACTTCCTCGAAACGTTTATCCTGATGAAGCTGTTCTTTATATGTTAGTTTGATAATAATTTGAAAGCCAATTATGTTGGAATTGAAAGCCAATAGCCTACTATACTTGAATAGATGTAACTTCCGCATCGGCGTAGCACATATAAGACAGGGATTACTTTTTTGAAGTTAAAATTGTGTATGTGACCAAGAGATTATGAACATAACTGAACTATGGACATTATTTTTCAACTAAATTTTGGATTTGAAGAAGTTTTGGACTAACGCTTGTTTTTCCTTTCCTTAATTTTGTATTTCTGATGAAATAAATGAATAATAATGTAATGTATTTCGGAACTATCTATTCTATTTCGAACTACCTATCTCGGAAGCTACATCTATTCAAGTATTCTAATTAGTCTTCATAAGAAATCTACTATACCGACTTCTTCAATATATCGTGAGATACTTTCTATGGTATACTATACATGACTATAAATGGTGTACTATATACTGGATGAACAGTGTACTATAATAACAGTATCATTAGTAACTGAACATTTACAGTATAAATGACTTTATATTGAGGTTCCTAGATTGGTAAAGTCATAGTCAAAAGAATGTTGTCCCTGGTATTGTCTATTGAATTCTGTTTGATGCTGTCTTTGGTCGCACACAGACAACACCTGCAAACAGTAATTTATGAATCCAGATTCTAACTATTGAATTCTGTTGAAGTCTATTGAAGTCTATTGAATTCTGTTTGATGCTGTCTTTGGTCGCACACAGACAACACATACAAACAGTAATTTATGAATCCAGATTCTAACAAACGCCGTTAACTTAATCATTGTATCTCCCTCTCCATCTCGATAGTGCCTTGGCCGTGAATGCTCATTGACAATTGTCTTGTGAAGAGTAATCACTTTTCTGTCTCAAAAGAGACATTCAGCCCTGGTTAAGGACTGGTCACTGCACAAGACAATCGCACTAATTCCGTCCATTGTGCCCAGGAGCTCAGGCTCTCTCGCTCATTAATCTTCCATTCTGCTGTAGCTTGGACCTGGACCTCGTCATCAGCGAGTAATTGAATTCTATATGACTCGGCCGAAATTGTAGGCTGTTCGCTGGATTATTGTTGCAAAAAAGAGAGCGCCAGTGAATTGAGTTAGTTGAAGATGACCATTCCTCCTGCCATAAAACCAGAATACCATAAATGCCAATTACAAAATGAGCCTGTAGAATAGTATCTATTGTGTGTTCAATAATACTTCATGGATAGTGACTGATAGTACTGATGTTGAATGATACTTCATAAGGCGTTTGCTCACAATGGAACTTCCAATTTGATGATTTCAGACAATAAAATTACCTTGCATTGGACACCTAGCTTTTAAATTTCCTCAGACACTTAGGAATTCTAGGTATACTCGTAAATGAGATGTACTTTTCAAAAATACGGAAACTTTAAAAACTTAGAAACCACTCTCACAGAATCAGGCCAAGGACTGTACTATTAAACTTGAACAAGAAATTTTCTTATACAAATTTCCTATTTCCTATTTGAGACTGCTCTTAATGGGTTGACCGATACAAAAAATATAATAAAATTGAAACAAGTTTTCTTATACGATGAATAAATTTACTATTTCCTAGGAAAAACTCCTTTTATCTTCCAGCTCCAGCTTCCTTGTTGATTCATCTGCAATGATGAATGTATGACGTATTCGTTGAGAGTCGTATTAATTTTTCAACTCTCCAATGTTTCATAGATGACATTTTGAAAAACATTGTTTCTTGAAGTATCATTAATCCGGGTCTTGAAAGAATATTTCATTGAAAGAGTTCTATGATTGATTGCGCAATATTATTTTTGCATGAATGCTACTACCAAATATAATGTTGATAGTGAACTAATGAGCTATGTTAATGTTGTTAATGCTGATGCTAATGAACCAATACAATGCTACTGCACGGATTTCACAGTAATCCCCAAAACGGGGTTCTGATAAATAGTCTGAGACTTTAGCCGAGGGCAATTGAAGTTCCAAGATCGAATTTCGTTGCAATCGGAACGATTTTAATGTTATTTGGCGGAGACGGTCGGTAATGAACAGTCATACATCTCACTGCACCCCTTCATTACCCACGCAAAACGGGTTCTGATGGATCCTCAAAAAAAAAAAATTGAAGACTTTATCTTAAAGCGATTGAAGTTGATTGCATTTCGTTCAATCGGCCCTCAGTTTTCATTTTTATTGAGGTCAATAATATCAGTAGTCTTCTATTATTACTCGTGAATGTATTGGCGAAAAAACTTCAACTGAACCAAAAACATTTTTTATAAATGGACTGGCACTTTTTCGACAATAAAATATGGCTCAATATCTTCCCAACTTTCCGCCAGTTTATTTCGAGGAACATCTTCGAGAAACAGGAAAGTTTGCAAGAAAAGTTTTTGCAGCACAGTGGCGGTGGAAGTGAAAGTGATTGAGTGAAGCGAGCAAGAAGTCCGATTCACAGAGGGTCGCGCTGCTATGTTAATGTTGGACTTTGGACACATTGAAAGGTAGACAAAGAAGCGGCGAGGCTCGCTGTGAGCCGGCGACACGGCATTCATCAAGTGACACAGTCGGCTGCTGATGACACCTGCAAGCCTATCGATCACTGCGCTCTGCCACTTTTGCCTGTTGAACAGCCCCCCTCATCTACACATCATAAACAACCTCTCCACCAATCGCCAGCCGTTTCCTCCGCCACTAAAAATCTCCCATCCTCATAAATATATTTAGGCTATCCTTTCCATTTTCAACTAAGCAACACAGACAGCCGACAAACTCATTAATAATTAACACGAATTGAATTCGTACACAAAACACTACATTGAGAGAAAAAAGCTCATCCACTCAATCATGATAAGAGCCTTTCATTTTTCATGTCGCGAAAATTTTCACTAGACATCATTCAACGTAAATAAAAACAAATGGAAAGGCTGTCGGCGGTTAGCGATAATATCTGTACAGCCATTAATATTCTGTCTGACGATTGCGGTGGACAGATGAGTATTTAATTGGTAAATACTTTTTACTCAGTATAACTACAATCGAACGTTATTCTAATATTATTAATATATAGCAGGATTATTTTAAATTGTCAGAAAACAGCTGATTGATGTACGCTCGTTTACTGACGTTAAATCAGCTGTTTTCTGACAAGTTAAAATGATCCTGCTATAGTCGTACTCCAATTTTTCTTTAGTTTGTCGCTGGTCCACTTTTTTGCTGTGCTAAGTTATCATCTAACAGCTCATTAAATCGATGTTTCTGCAACCGGTCAAAAGTATTCTATATTCCTCCTATGATCCAATTCGATGACTAACCCCAAGATGGTTTCTAACCCCATTTCAGTGTCTTCTGAAATTAAAAATCAATTTTCGCTGCAAGTCAGGTTTGAGTGAGAATGTCTACCGTTCCCAATTACTGACCACAAACAATCTCTTGTTTTCAAAAGCAAGTTTCTCGCTGAGAAACGAGGACACTCGCCGACTTCTATTTAAAACAGACGAGAAGTGCTCTTGAGCTGAAGAACAAAGGCGTGGAGTACCTCCAACACAAAGCCCGTGTCCCGAAAAAACCTGAGAGGTCACGCAAAGAGAAACACAAATTGCAAAAAAATATCGCTACATGGCATTGCTGCTGTGCAATGAATCGTATAGTACTCATGAGGAAATATACCGTGGGATATTTTAAAATTCAATCATAATAAATAAATTCAACAGTGAATATATGCGAATACAATCTAGCCTCTATGATTAATATCGGATGGTTCACGTTAGAACTTGCATTCAAGATCAACTTTATACATAGTGATCAAAAGTCCCTAAACAGGGACTAAAACATATACATTAAAACATGTATTGTAAAACATACAATGGAACAATCATTCGAAAACAAGTAATTTACAAGTTGAAGATTCACCGTGACTTTACGCAGACAATTAAAATACTACAAGTTATTCAAGTTAGCTGAAATTCATTACGGTAAACATTAAGAGTGCCTTCTTTCCTCCTTGTTGTAGAGTACAGTACTATCATAGAGAAGCGATACTCTTCTAATCTGTTCTCTGTGGTATTAAACAATTTGTGTAATTTTAGTAAGGTTTCTAACCAGAACAAAATATTATCACCATTCAGATACTGCGGAGAGACTTTATTATTAACACTGTGAAATTTTGATAATTGAGAATTAAGTTTATTGAAAAATCAAATCAAAAATTGATATTTCATAATAGTGAATCAATAATTCAATCCTTCAATGTGTAGATGAAAGTTTGTACCTTCCAGTGTGTTTTTTGTTCAAAATTAATGCATCTAAATCGTTTGTTTTGTTTGTTTTGCTGTGGTGATGCCCACATAAGCTCTCATGAGTGAGTTGTTGAGTGGACCAACAGCTTTAGGTGGGTTCCGAACCCATGACAAGCGATTTTGATTCTCATGAATGAATTTCATTCAGTGGAAAAAGGCCTGAAGTGGTCACCCTTACTATGAGAATTACAGGTTCGATTAGGCACCGGCACGACAACGAAGCCAATCGCTTCCCATTAAATATTGCTTCCAATTTAAACTACCATCTAGGCAAACTTCTATTTTTATGCAAACTACCATCCAGGCAAACTACCATCTAGTCTAGACAAACTTCCTTCTAGGCAATCTACCATCTAGGCAAACTACCATCTAGGCAAACTACCATACAGGTAAACTACCATCTAGGCCGGTTGTTGAAAACCACTTGACTATTCCAAAGCACAGCATCACCAAATTATAAAGAACTCAAAAAGAAGCAGGTATTGTTTCATTGATATCCTCTTGTATATTCGTTGAAAATTATTCCTAGTTTCCACTAACGCAAGTTCATTTTTCAGTCGGAGAGCAGACAAAACATATCTAGTACCAACCAAATCAATTACACACTCAATGATTGTGAACAATGGACTCGTATGTATCATACATCTCTTCTGACAAACCATCGCTCAGAAGAATGAATGCGAATGCTGTACGTGTACAATGACAATAGTGATCAACAATGTACCATCTCTATTGTTCATTGAATGTTGTTAATTAAGTTATGAAAGAGAACAATGATATGTCGACCTGAAAGGATTCATTACAAAAGCGGCAATATGTGGACCTCAACACTGCGTACAAAAAGTACAGAAGCTGTTTTCAGAGTACGGTAAACACACTTTGGATCATTCACTTGAATCTCATTTCTTGAATATTTCAAATCATAGTTTAGAAGTTTTAGAATTGAATCAACTCAACCACATCAACGTACAAGTAGTCGGATGTAACATCATGGATTTGCATCTGTTTATTGAATGTTGTTAATTGAGTTATGAAAGAGATCCAATGTTTGACTAATTCTTCCAATTTACTTGAGAATAGCATAATAGAAGGTCATAGGTCCTCTCATCAACCAAAAATAGACGGATAATTTAATGTGGATTACATGAGTTGTGCCTCTAAATTTTGGTGATGTAGAATTTATATGAATTACATTCTATTGCTATAAAATAAAAAATTAATGAGATTGCATGGCGATGAGGAATTCAAATAATAACTGAAAATTTCAATCAAAGACGAAGCAAGTGAGAGTGAACATATAAGTACAAATATAGTAGAGGTACTTGAAATTAGTTTTTCAATTTAAATATCTCTGCCGGGATGACTTTTCATTGACAGAATATTTTGGAGCTTTTATTGCAAGTATAGGTTTTCATCAAAATAGTTCGTCAATGAACTTCTTTGCAGGAATGACGCTTCATTGACAGAGTTTGAGAGCTTCTGATGCTAGAAGAGGTTCATATCAAAATAGTTTGCCAATTTGAATCTCGCTGCCGAAACGACTTTCCATTGACAGAATTGGAGAGCTTCTGATGCATATGGTGGCTTGAATAGAGAGACAGCCCACCTTCTTCAATAGACGGTGCAATGAATATTACAGCAACTTCTGAATGCAACTCATCTTCTCGCATCCAGTGTGGTTATGAGAGCTGAGCGCTTCTGCGACCCTCATTCTAAATATCCAGCTCTCAAAAAGGAGTTGGATCGTTTCTCATCGGTTGGTGAAACTCTCAGCTCATCCTTCTTCTTTCATAATGACCCGGGAGTAATCACTTCTCAAGGGCCTCTTCTTTCATTAAAAACATTATTGTAATCCAACACTTTTTCCAGGCACCATAATGGATGGCGAATCTTAATAATTCTCGCATAACAAAGACAATACTTTAATTTGAGTAGAGAAGGCTACCAACACAATTTCACCGAAACAACAGGTAATATTGTTTCTCATTAAATTCTTTCCAGCGTTGTCTGGATGACTGATATCGAAGCGGAAAAAATTTGATGAGGAAATTTAAGCGCAGGGTTTTCTCAATCTCCTGATCCAATTAATAACTCTCAGTCGTCGAGTCTGATGAGCTAGCTCTCGGATTTTCTGAGAAAAGCGTTATCAACGAACTTCTATGAAAATGGAGGCATTGAAATTGGTAGCATGGCTTCATGCATCAATTATAAACCTACAATCTTCTTTGAAAAACGGGCGATGGATCTGAGATGAGAATTTTTTAATTCCCTTCAATTTCTTCTCCTTCTTCTTTTTCTTCTACTTCTTTTTCTCCTTTTCCTTTTCCTCCTCCTTCTCCTTCTTCTTCTTCTTCTTCTTCTTCTTCTTCTTCTTCTTCTTCTTCTTCTTCTTCTTCTTCTTCTTCTTCTTCTTCTTCTTCTTCTTCTTCTTCTTCTTCTTCTTCTTCTTCTTCTTCTTCTTCTTCTTCTTCTTCTTCATCTTCTTCTTCGCTGGTTAATTTCTCTGTTTTTGCAAACAGCCAAAAGTATCATACATTTGATGTAACAAACCAATCATATGTTCATATTTTTTTTCTGGTTGATCTATGATTTGGGCTATTTATAATATAGAAAACAAGGATTTCTTGATCTTTTTGGTGGGCTACGTATTTGCTCAGTATTGGTGGGCTAGCAAATTTATGAAAATAAATTAGGTTTACCAAAGGTTAGGTTAGAGTTTTTTTTTCACCAAACTAAACTATCAAGGTTTTCCACATTTCAGTGTTATGTAGCAGCACTAATAAAAATGGGGAATTGTGATAGGGATCAAGGAGCCCAATAAAATACAGCCAGAAGACCTTGCAGCCTCCTGTGGTATTCTGCTGGAAAACTGCAGGTGAAACAGAAGAGAAGGCATCGGCTTTTATATGTGGCATTCCTTTTATGCGGCAAGGGTGCTTTGAATGGGGTAGCCATCGGGGTAGTATATACATTGCTGTTCCTAACTGCCGATGCCTTCTCATTCTGTTTCCCACTCTCTCACACACACACACTCTCACACTCTCTCTTTTTTTCCCACTCACGGTCACTCCCTCCCTCTTCCTCATCCTCTGTCTATTGGAGTGCCAGTAAACAAAAGCAAGGTGCATTGCTCTATTGGTTCATTTCCTTTCCCTTATTGCAACATTGTTCCAGTTGAAAATGATTGGAAACCTGGTTTGTTATTTACTTGGTTTGTGTGATTGTGGTCTGTGTATGTATTTGGTATCGTAAGTGGACAGATGATTGGATTGCAGTACTCAAGGCATGTGATGATAGTGCAGATTATGACTTTGAACTACTGATTGAAAAAAGAATGAATTCTTTTTCATACTTTCCATACTTCTCATAGCTCATAGCTTTCATACTATTTTATTGTTTATTAATTGTAGGTCCAACTTCAATCAAAGCCAATATTTTACTACTTAGTATTGAATTGTCTTTCTTCAACTGATAGTTTCTTGTATGAACTTTGCATTATCAGTACTAATGATGTATTCCCATTGACAAATACAAATATTGAGGACTTGGATTCATAGATCTTCGTGTATTCTCCATCTCATCAATTATTATAAAGCGGCTCACTTAAACTAACTTTTTCCATATCTCCAGATGTAGGCTGATAGTAATCTACTTCCTACTAAACCTATTGAGTCGTCAACGTGAACGATTAGTTCAATTGCACTGCGAAACTGAACTTTGATCTCTAGCATTTACCCTTCGATAGAAATCGGAACTCGTTTATTGCGATAGTAGGAGTGATTTTATGTCCGCTGTGAGCCTTCACGACCACTAAAATGAAATCACTGCCAACTGTTTCCAATGATTTCTGTGCGGGTTTGTGGAGATCTCGTGGCTCTCAATGAAAACTATCAAGCTTTTAATTTCTTCGACTCCTTTGTTGAGGATAAATATTGTTTTATTTTGTTGTTGAATGATCGATTCGTTTCGAAAGTGACTGCTATCATTTCTCAAGTAGGCTACAGTGTCACAATCAGATAGCATTTTTACGTACGTTCAGTAGTTGAGACTACTGTACCGAGATGATTTCAAGAAAGAGTTCGATGAGTGTTAAGGTCGCTGTTATATTAATGTTTCAGTATGTTAAGTATTTTATAGCCCCTTTAAACTAATATAGTTAAAATGGGTTATCTAATAGTGTTGTTACGTGAAGGTTTGGACTGATATGATGAACCCTGCAAGGAATCGATTAAACAACAGAAAATACAATTTGAGGCTGAAAAGATGACCCCTCACGTCTAAAGACATTTTTATAATTCAGTATTAGATATGCTAAGGGCCATTTGCGCGAAAACTTATGAATTCCTGTTGGATGACGCATGATTTCGTAGAACTTAATAGGAATCTTGTTGCATTTGTTTCATTAGATGAACACTAAATTAGGATAATTCTAATACGGCGCTTTTTTGGACAACTAGCCGGTAGAGTATCAGAGATCAGGTACTATGATGATAAATTTTTATCCTCCTAAATGATATTCAATTATAGCAGAATTCTTTTAACTTGTCAGAAAACAGCTGATTTAACGTTAGTAAACGAGCGTGCATCAATCAGCTGTTTTCTGACAATTTAAAAGAATCCTGCTATATATAATAACATTTCCTAATGAATAAATGATATTTTATTCTCAATTTGTTCCTAGTCAGATCTTGCTATCTGTGACCGGTCGCGTGCTTCAGTACAGTCAAGCATGTGTGTGTTACTTATAAGCCGAACCACGTTGTGGTGAATTGAATTTTAGATGAAGATCGGTTTGTCATCACCTCGCGACAGAGAACGGGAAGCAGAGGCTTATGTCTTATGTAAAATCATGTTTCCTCAGAAAATGATTCGCGCAAAGTTCAAATTGAGAAGCTGGGCCTGTGGCGGTATTACCATAGAAATTGTGGATCACTGGTGCAACGACAACACATGATCGGAAAGCAGGAAGTGAATTGAGAGAGAGAGAGTGTGTGAGACGCAGATTTCTATTCACAAGGATTGTTCAATAGAGATGCATGGAAAGAATATTGCAAGAACAATAGAAGACAGAAAAAAAACATCAAACGTATTTTGGTTTCTCCATATCTAGCAAACAAGAAAGTAATCTAAGTTGTAAAATCGGTAAGCTTATCAATATTAAAAAAGCTACAAAAGGACAGGAAAGACGTAAGTAATTGGCAGAATAATTATTATTTGATAATAGTTCTCTAATATAAGTAGGTAATTGAGAATAAGTAAGAAATCGGCAGAATCTCCCAAATCTATCTACAATTCATCTGCATGAAGAAGTAACATCAACTTATAACAACAAATTTAAAATTATGTCAACCGTAAATTTGACTTGTTTATTCGAGTGAATTCTGGAACAATATGAATAAAGTATGAATAACAGGTTACAGTTTATTTCTTCCAATCTCTATATTTAGTATCATAGCGATATTATGTACAGATTATACTATAAAAAGTATGAGTATGTTACTGTATGAAAGGAATACTGAATACAGAAAGAGTATTCTATCTAACAATCCAAAATAGATCAATCTGCAATATTCTAAAGGTTGAAGAAGAATAAGGCATGAATTCGAATACGGTGGCATTTACTGCTTTTTGAAGAAGTGGTTACTCCTTCTTCTTCTTTTGAAGAAGTGGATACTATACTTTAGTATCGGCTATTCAACTTTTTCAACCCCAAATAGACTGGAACTATTACATCTCAATATAATACAATGCAAACTCATCTTAAACACATCATTTTTATTTTATTTTTTTTTTGTAATTTAAAAACTATTTTGGATCTTAGTTTGTAACTGAGAAATGTATAATATGAGGTTAAATTATTAAGAGGGGGCCGGCTGCGCCTCAACTTCGCTCTTGAAGGAAAAATGAAGGCAGCAATTCAATTTGTTCAGAAATCAGAATGTCCTATTGACAAGATTACACAGCACAATAATAGAAAAAGGCCGTTATTTGTTGACTGCAAATAAAGGGCGTTTTCTAGTGAGAAGTAGGCCTTCATCCTGCATTATTCCATATTCCCGAGAAACCATGAGTGATACAAGAAATGGTAGAGGCAAATTATAAGAGCGACTTGTTCTGAACAGATTAGCTCAGGTATGAAACTCGAAGTCTATGTAAGCTATAGTACAGCAAGCCACATATGCCTACGTCATAAAGCTTATCGGTTTATGGCTTTCTTCCGTGATAACAAATGGAGGCTATCTCAGCATCAGGGCCTATACTGCATAATACAGAGTGAGAACTAAGTCGGACCCATCTGATCCTAATGGATGGAGTTAAGTACTGCCACATTAAGTTTGGATGTGAGACATAAACAAACATGTATTGACTGATTACTCCATCTTGATAAGGGTGATCGGGTCATCCAGGGATCAGCTTATCCTATTATTGTAATCTAATTGATTATAGTTGAGTATCTCTTGATCCATCGCGAAATGAAATTACTATTAATACAAAACTTTCATCATCCAATTATTGAAGTATTACAGAGTACTGAGTGATCAAAAAATCGAAGTGAATGTTTAAATTCTTTTTTGTTGAGTACTACACAATTCAATTCATGTAGTTTTTAACCAAAGCACAATATAAGACCACGCAGCTACTGTGGACAAACTTTATGATCACTCTATATTATTCAATACACTAATAATAATATATGTAGGCCTACTACACTATTTGGATTAACGTTTTGTTTTGATAGTAAACGATAAGATATTAGACAATTTTCATTCAGTCATTTGCAAATAGTACAATATTGGAAGTAAATTCTTGTATATTCTTTTGAAGTTGGTATATTTTTTTACTAGATACCAAGTTTGGAAAGCGTAAATAACCCTGATATTTTAGGATGTGTGTACATTCATAGCCCAATTACCGTGTTCAATAACAGAGAAGATTGATTATTAACAAATCAAGCATTTGTTACTAAACAGTACGTGAAAAAATAATGCTTATTTGTTAATTAGTACAAATATGATTGAATAATTGTGAACAGTGTCCTCAGTCTTTTAGGAATCGTATAGGCTCAATTATCGTGTGAAATAACTGTGAAAATTGATATGTTATTAAATCAAGCATTTGTGACTGAACATTACGTGAAAAAATAATGCATATTGGAGTGTACGCCCACGAACTTTGGCGGGGACCAGCAGCATATCAGAAACAGGCCCTAACTGGGAAAGCGAGTCACGCACCCCCATTTACATAATTAACAACGTTATAAATTTTGTAATTTTGCTCTTGAGCCGGGGCGGGCGTCAAACTCTGCTAAATGCAGACCCCCGCTCTTACGTCACTTTGCTCACCTCTAATTGTCTTTCTGTCATTTATCTTGCATAATACACTCTCAGAATTCGAGATTAGATTCACTCTCGGTGCATCTGTTTGTAACTGGGACAGTTATTGTTTTGGGAGTAGAAAGGAGTTCAATGAATCTGTTTGAACTTAAACAATATTGTATACAATTAGGTTTTGGGAGTAAAAAGTTATATGACGTTATTTGAAGGTGGTTCAACGTGAGTCTTGAGCGAAATGTAACAACTCTCTAACAACGACATCGACCTAAAATTCTTGAAAAGCGATTTCTAATTCTATTTGTTGTACAAGCACGCTATAACACAATTACATTTAGCGTGAGACTTCAAGTTCATTGCACAGATTTCATTTAGTAGGTAATTTATTGCAACAAACCTGAGCTTGGCATTGTAAATTTATTGTAGCATGAATTTTCTTGAGAAATGTACATTAATTACTGTCATGGTTGAACATTCAGATATCTCATATCAGGCATTTCCAAGAGAATAATCTCAAAGCTCAATCTTGGGGAACCTTTTACCATCAAGGCTAGTTGTACAATATTTTAATGGATTACTTCTTCATGAATTGAAATGAATTATGATATTGAATGAACAAAATAATCTAAATTATCATAATTACTTTTGCCATACAGTCAATTTAGACATAACTTTCATTGTAATTAACAAAGGTATAGTTTGTACACAAAATAAATGACTTTTGTATATATAAATATTTCTGAGGCCCATATTATCAATCACAGTTCAAAAGTCGCTTAACAACTGCCTTGGGCCAATGAACACAGACCTCTTCTGTAATAGGTCTGTATTCATTGCTTGGGCGCATTTTGTGTTATGCGAGCGACATTAATTTTTCTACTCATGCGTCAGTAACAGCATCGGACCAATCACTGATTATCAAAGTGCTCAGTGATTGGTCCGATGTTATTGACGCATGCGCAGAATAATTAATGCCGCTTCTATCGTAGATCACGAGCCGAAGGTAGTTTTAGTTAAGCGACTTCTAAACTGTTGTTGATAATACGGTCCTGAGTATATTTTTCCAAATTTTTTGGTTGGGAATAATTGTGATTGATGAATTGATTTAGATTTTAGAATAATGAGGATAAAGTTGATACTAGAGTGGAGATGCTCTGATAGATTAATTCGAGGTTGGATAAGGAGGCCTATTTCTCTGAGTATTATTTTTCTTCCCCCTTGAGACAACAGGGGCATCTTTTTACCTTGAAGCAGTAGATTTAATTGTGGAATCGTTTTTTTCTATAAATAATCAACATTTTTCTTCTCTGTCATGTATTTTTCTTCAATGAGTTTTAATTGAATACTCACCAAAGAGGAAGAGACTTCAGTTCACTATATGAATAATTATTTATTTTCTTATCCAATATTTTCTTGAAGTTTCCTTGGAATGTATTTTCCACTCTCAAAAAGTAACTTCATCAGCCATTTTTAGTTCCTTCTACACATTCTCTTCCTTTTCTGTCCACAATTTCTTTCCGTAAAGTTTGATTAGGACTATATCATTACCCTTTCTTCTAAGAGGTGATCACTGACAAGACAGACTCCTTCGGAAACTATAGCCTTACGATTGCGTCAAACTCGACGGCTAAAGTAGGAAACTATACTACTAATGTAGTGGCGTCAAACTTGACCGCTAGAGTAGGAAACTATACCAGTATAACAGTGAAGATCGCGTCAAAGTTGGCCTACAGCTCTCTGTGCTTCTTGGATTGTGTCTGGGGTTGGCGGAGTGGTCTTTGAAGTAGCCGAGTGCCGCAAAAGTGAGTTCAACTGCCGAACAAGCAAGTGATTCGACAAACACAGATCGATGACAAACTTTCGCTTTCCGTTGTTTGTCGGGCGACAAACAAAAACCGTCACAAAACATGGGTTTCGAAAAGGGATTGTCTATCACTGATGTTACACAGAGTTTAATGAGGACTTAAAGACTCCACTTGAGACTCTAGTTTTCACCTTAACATTGCGTGGAGTTTAATAAAGGAAGCTAGAGAAACATAATAAGTTTTAACACTAATAAAGGAAGCTGGATAAACTTCACACAATAGTTTTTACACTAATGTCAATTAGAGCTGGCTTAGTTTTCACACACTATGGTGAAGCCACGAATACTAGAATACACGGTAGCACTCATTGGGAAGGATGCGCTGTAGAATTGTTGCGAAATGACGAAGCTCTGAACCCAGTTACCATAGAAACGTTGAGTAACAGTCACTTCTCTACTCTATAACACCATTATACATAATAATGGTGAATTGATTATGATTACATTCAACAATTTTATAAGATAGAAGAGATAGAAAGATGATTTATTAGAGCCAAAGCAAAACATACTTAATATATTATACAATAAAAATGCATAAGTGAATCTATCTATCCAATTTCATTACAATTTAATTTAGATATTGTTTTACAAGGCTTACTAAGGAAGTGAATGGACGTGTCTATTAGTGTAAAACATTTTTTATTTACTTCTTGAAAATGTGATTGATTATCAATAAGGTATTGTGATACATGAAACCTCTACACATTCCGTGTGCAATTGTACTTTATTGTCAATGTGAGAATTTGAAAACAATAAAGTTTTCCAATCTCTGAGTCTACTGTGAGCTACAAACGTAAAGCCGCATTGAATTAATTACTTACACTTTGCGTTTTGTGAAGAGAATCGTCATGATGGTGACTGGTCAAAGCCATCAGATCACTCAGTCCAATTCACCGCTAATTTTGAATCACAACACATCATTTGAATCACTCACATGAGTCACATACCCACTAGGAGTCACTGGGAGTCACATAAACCCAAATGAGTCACATACTCATCATACTGAGAGTCACATAAACCCTCATGAGTCACATACACTTACTAGGAATCACATATTACAGTGGCTTCTAGCAAAAAAGCGTTCTTTCTAAGTTGAGTGACAACATGTCATTTGCATCGTAAATATTGTTGTTTCACTTTCAATGACATTCCGCGCTCCATTAACGTACATAAATTATCTGAAACTGGTAGCGGATACAATGCGATTTGTTCGAAAAAAAATTGGACACACCAATAGCGGTTATTTGTAATCCTTTCGTTTAACAAGCCTTTAAAAAATAGGGCAGACAAATACCGATTATTCGTAATCCTTTACTGTAACAAGCCTTGTTTCTAGGCTGATTATCGATTTCGATAATTAGTTGTTCAGTCACACACAAGTTCGATAGTCGATAGTCACAGACCAATATCGATTATTTGTAATCCTTTCCTGTAACAAGCCTTGTTTCTAGGCTGATTATCGATTTGGATAATTAGTTGCTCAGTCACACACAAGTTCGATAGTCGATAGTCAATAGTCGATAGTTACAACCACCTGCTACCTGCTTTGAGAAGCGGAAATGGAAGAAACACCCATCACTGAAAGTACTCATAGCACGCCTTAAATGTTAATTATTTTCAAACACGAAACCAAGATGATTATTGTGTAATGGAATCTCATTGAACAGTGAGTTTCTGATGGGATAGTTTAATTCTAAGTCATCGAATACAGGGGCTACATAAGAAGAATCATGGAATCATAAGTGATTACAAAATAAATAAAATTCTGATGATTCCACGGTGTATCTTCATCTACTGTGGTGAAGATACATAAAACTAGAACTGAAACTAATGTATTGAGTCTTATTGAGCATTACATTTTATGATGTATAGTAAGCCTTTTTGGGTCATCCACTGATCAATTTAATACTGTTGCATACTGATGATTATTGTAATTTTGTGAATGGATTAGTGTAAAGGCTAGATGAATTACAAAACTTGAATTATACTTCCAAGAGAAAGTTAATATTATTTGTAATTTAGAAGGTTGATGAAATTTGAAATATAGTTCAAATTAACATCAATTGAAGTCAATTTTGTGAATCTAGAAAGTTGGAGATTATTGTTCCTCCATGTATCTGTGATGAGCATATTGCTTCCTTTATTCTAGGAAAACTATAAAAATAATTATGGAATCATGTATCAGCTTACAAGATGAATTAAATCTTACAACTTGCATGACAGGTCATGATGTAAGCCATTTTGTTTATCCTGTGGCACAATATTGTTGTTCAACGATAATTATGATTAAATGAATGAAGGCTAGATGAATTTAATGTTAAACTTAGATTCTACTTTCAAGAGATGTGAATATTAAGAGGATCATTGGAAATATAGTTCAATTCAAAATCAATTGAAGGCAATACAGTCAATCTAGAAAATTGGAGATTAGTATTCATCTATGTCTCTGAGATAATCACATCCCTTCCAGTATCCTGGGAAAAATCCCCCATAACTCTTATTGTCTACACAGAAATTCCAGCGATGTTCCAGATCACAGCACTCAAATTCCGAAGCGCTATTGAATCCGTCGGCACGTGATCAATATTTTGAATGTTGATGAGTTTCGAGGAATTATCATTATTTTGTAATCGCAGCGCGACTCAGGGCAATTACGTTCAATTTTCTTTTGACTTCGGGCTTGACAAAAGATGGAACGAACTTATTGCGGAGATTAGGTATGGAAAGTTTTGGCGGGAAGTTGCCGCACAAAAGACCGGCTTTTAGTCGCAGAAAGAAAATTAGAAAGAGAGAACGCTCAGAAAGAAAATTTGAAAGAGAGGACAGCGGCAGTTTGGTCTCGAATTTTCAAAGCAAAGCATCACGATTCTCGCGATAGCGGAATATTATCCATTCATCTAATCCAGTACGATTCGTGCTTAACTTTTCTAATCAAGGCGCTCTCTCCCTTCTACAACAATGGGAATTAAAAGTTCAAGAAAAAGACGAGCTAGATGATTCCTTGATTAGGAGCTTATCCGAGAATCGATGAAGAGAGTAATGAGGTTTTGGAGAAGCTGGGCTCTGTTTCATAAAAATTCAGGATACCTCCTGTAATACAGGAGCAAGGTGGAATAACAATAGAAATATGAGTTAATATACATGAACTAATCATGATGATATGTTCGTGATGTACATCACATTCATGATAATTTATTACATAATTTATTATCCTTATACTATGTGTTTTCAACTCTTTCCTGGATTATAATTGGAGCAGAGAACCGGATAATCAAATTAAGAATTCAAGGATTTCTCCATTTCTATTAAACAAACAACAGACATGTTACACCGATGTGAGTCAGTACAAAACTCCCTCATGTCTCGTTGTGGTTTTAGATCTAACAGTAATCAATACTTACGGCCAATTGCCCAAAAGCCAATAAAATTTAACTGCCTTGCAATGCAATGAATTCCCTATTGTGCTTCATTAGATGACGTCATTTTCATTGTAATTTTACAGCGGTTGAATTCAATTGACTTTCGTGCAATAGGTCAATGAGATGTAATTAACAGTAATTCTATCAGTTATGAATGGAGTCCAACATTCTCTTGGTATTCCCCGACATCTTTCTGCTTTAGTGACATTTTACAATGTTGCACCCCAGTCAGGATGAAATCATCATTCTCGTGATGCTCCTGGACATCTTTCTACTTCAGTGAAATTTCAATAAAGTTGCTCTCTAGTCGTATTTAGAGCTTATAAAATAATATCATTTACCTTTTAACAAATAATATTTTTCAATAACTAATCCGTAATAATTGGACTAAAGTTACAACTGGAATAATTATTCCATTCAACAATTTCAACGAGAAACATCAAAGCAAACTTCAATCTATAATTGAAGTTAGTTTCAACTGAAATCATCCCGTTGAAAATTGTTAAATGAGTTTATTTGAATCGAAGCTCGATATTTTAGTTTGTCATAATAAACGAGCGATGCCTTCTCATCTGAAAAATTGATTTGTAATCGAGAATAGTGCCTGGAGCCAGATTACCTGAATGAATCAACCTTTCCCTTATTCCATTCAAAAGCTTCAACTCTCGATTCTCTCAATGTTCTCTGATGTAGAATTTATAGAATTCCGTTCCATGGAATTCATGGAATGGAAATTCCAGATTTGAACGACTTTCATGAAATTTCGTTGTTTATCACACTGCTGATGATAATAATAATAATAGTCTATCAATTTATTATCAAGAATGGATTCTTTTTTGCATACCAAATTATTAAAAAATTTCAATTATGTACATTTGGAATTATAATTATTGTTGAAGATTGAATTTTCATCCATTCAATTCCATGTATTCAATCTTCATTACTCATTTTTCCATTAAGATTGGGTTGATAATCTGATCATAAGTTTGTTATTATAATATTTATCATTTGATTATCACATCAAATATCGTTTAATAATAGGCTTTTAGTATGTGTTTATCATCAATCGATTCTGGTATCACTTATTCAATCACATCACTATCCTTATTATTGTTGTAACCAAATATCCATTATTCATTTATTCATACATTCTTTCATTCATACATCCATTACATATAGTATTATAGATCTCTTATATTATATATATTTCCTTGTATTTTCGATATTTTCTCATATTAATCATGTCGACAATAATAATTTTGAAAACATCTCTTGTAATTATACTTCCTATTCAGTATGCTCTTCAAAACTTTGTTTTACCACTAATTTGTTAGTGAGAGTGATATACGACTTTTGAATATCAAATTTCTACTTATTTCATAGAGAAGACAATCATATTGCAATGACGTCGCAGTCCTGCCAACTGTTTCAAATTTAGAAAGCTTGTGCATGTACTTTGTCTCCATGACGCAATTGATCTCTCGAGAGAGTTTCGCTGTGTTTAGTGTTGCCTACACTGCTCCTGCCTCCTCCCTCTATTTTTTTATTTTCATTTTTGCTGTACGTTCACAAATTTTACGGTTTCACTGTGATATCACTATCTCTTCGGCATTAGGCTGATAGCTGCACTATTTTCTCAATTGTTTTTTTTTCTCTTTATTTTCAACCTGGGAGGGCGAAGTTAGGGCGCAGTCGGCCCTCTCTTACACTTAACCCTCCAATACAATTCCTCCAATTGTTCAGACATTAAAAGGCAATAACCAAAGGCAAACACATTGAATACAATAACCCTCCAATTGTTTAGACATTAAAAGGGTAAACTTCGAGAATAATATTATAATGATACTAGCTTAAACTGGCAAACGTTGTCTTTTATGTACCAAAATACTCTCGATCCTCCTCCAAGACGCTTCTATAGATACTTTACTTTGACACGTTTGATACGTTTCGTTGTGTTTATCAAACAATAAATGTTGACATATTATCAACATTTGTATACTTGAGAGAATACATTGTTATACTGGGAGAATATTGTGAATGAACCCAAACTAGTAAATATTAAGTGAGTGACAAAATTTGAATTTTCTCAAAAGTAAAGAGTGCCAGTTGATGGATATGATTTCCATGGTCTTCTACTCACTCACGAAAGTTGATAATTTGATAAGTATGATGGATAGGCCTACTGACCAAGAACCACTTTTCAAACCTACTTTTTTCCCCTAACAGAACAAGTTCCAATATTGATGTAGCAGCACCAAAAACATGATGGTCTGTGTTCTGTGTAAACTATAATATAAACGATTTGTGACTTAACCATGCTGTATTCAAATGAGAATAAGTTGAGTGTTTTTTCTTAGCTTTAAATGAGTTAGTTTTTGGTCTCTATTAACTTCGATATTATTACTATTCAAATCCCCATTATCTCAGTCATATTTCAATAGAAACTTCTTTTATAATTTCTTTACGTTGAAATTTTATTCTAATTATTTTCGGAAAACATTCCACAACATTGCTCTTCTGAACTCGGCAAAAAGGTTGCCGAAGTGAATGAAAAATTCAATTTCCACTCTCTATTAAAAAAGCGGAAATTTCTTCTTAAATACAGGTATGAAGTACGGTACGTAGAACTTTGAATACATACAATTTACCATTTACATGATAGAAACTGATTGGATTCTCTATCAAATTTCTGTGACAATTATTCCAATTTTTTATTTTGTTTCTTCGCCCAAAGAACTCGCCCCTCAAAAGATTACGAAACACGAGAAACTTTCGAAACGAAATGTCGTACACTATGCGCTCTGTCATGATATCCGTTTGTGTATGATATTTATGATCTGTCTATGATAATTGATATCCGATCTATTTATGATAGCTCTGTCATTTATATCTGTTCATTTTCCATCTATTCATTTCCAACTGTTTATTATCTAGATATTTCTAAAAAAAAATGAATGAAATTAGTTTCTAGAATGGAACAGCGTTTCATGGTTGAAGAAAAATGAATGAAACTAGTTTTCAGAATGAAACAGCGTTGTACCTGGTCAGTTGTGAATGTCATCAACAATGATTCCTTCAATGTTCATATATGATGATATTGATGATAGTTTGTGACGGAGGAGGGTGGTGATGTGGATAAGTGATGTGTGGCACTTATCATCAACTACAACAACTTTTATCCAAGTTGCAACAAGACACGCGAGATATCGGACGACAAGTTTGTGACGTCATCCGTTTCCGTTCAGGTCCGTAGCGACACTTGAGGCAAATCTGTCGAGAAGACGCGATTGTGACTGAGCTCTGAAAGCGTGCCAGGGGGGTACACTTCCAGCCCCCTACAACAACCTCCCCTCCTTTTCGCGCATGCGCACACATCCTCACCACACTCTATATTCTATACTTAGGGTCTATAACTTGGCACATACATCAAGTCGGATACTGAAGCTTATTCTGGGGCCGCCGGCATATGTAACCCCGCACATATTTCATGAAAAATAAATAGAATGACGCTCTCTCTACGACTGTAAAGCGTATGTATCTACCTGCGCGCATACGGTATCATATGATGCCCTGCTTTAAGAGATACGACATGTCTTCTCGTCTCGACGTCTGCTCTGATGCATTTAATTCGTGGTCCCGAAATATTTCATAATATTGTAGGTATAATATGAGATTGTAAGTTTTACGATCTACTTCATAGCCAACCTTGATGGAGGGAGGAAATATTGTCTTCTTTAGAGAATTATAATATCTCTTATAGAATTTTTTAAAGACAGTAGAAGATTTTTGAACATAACATCATACAAAACTTGAGAATTCATACATCATATACAATTGTGAAAAATTATTTCTCAATATTTCAATTTTAATTTGAAAATAATAGTTGTCCTGAGCTTAATAACTGATAACGTGTAACTGTTTTGATTTGTTACAACGTACAGTATACTTTTCAAAGAACTCATTTCAAAAGGGCACATTCTTTATACTTCTGTCCATCTCTTTAAGAGGAGGGGGATTGACAATATATAATAGTGTTTCCTTTTACTCTGAAGTTCTGAAAAAGCAAAATAAATTCTACGAATAGGATACATTTCATTTTCCTCTTTAAACGTTTCATATTATCACCTGGGAAAACTATTCTTATTGGAATTAATAGTAATCCTGCTAATTCTACCCTTCTTCGAAAATAGATATTCCCAATTCCACTATTTCTTACCTTCTGAAAAAGAACTTTCGTCTTGCAATACTTTCCTTCCGAGTTGTATTTACATGTCATCAGATAGCATGGTAAACCTCCTAGTTTTACAGTGACTATAGAATAGTCACTATAGTCACTAATAGTCACTTTACATAACTCCTGTTCTAATAATTTTGATTCTGGTACAGTTATTGGAAACATTTCTCAAATCTCTCCACACCACGCTACAATTTACGAAAACAAATTTAGAACTAGAGAGAATCCTTACAATTCGAAGAAAGACTCACTTATATCATGAGGTAAACACATTCAGATGAAAATACAGTAATAATTATTGACGTTGCAATTAATCAACATTTTATACAGTGGCATTCATCGTATCTCCTCTTGCTATTAAGTTCTTCTGTTGTTAAAATGTTTCCTGTTTCAGAGGTCTTTCGATCTATTTATATAGCTTTCTGTAGCGTTCCGTTTCAATAATTATTATTCCTCATTCGCGTCTTCGTTTCACTTTATAATTGTGCAGAACGAAGTTAGTAGAATCACACTTAAACCATATATTCCACTATACAATTATTACTACCTACACACTTAATCCATTATAAATAGATTAGAGGCAATGAACAAAGTGATTCACTATACTCGCCTTTTCAAACTGCATCAATGAGACTTTTGAGACTGAACTAACAGACTGTCTCAATAATTGGTCTGTATCAATTAGCACATTAAACTTTAGCTCGTCCCTCAGAAGACTGCATGTACAGTCAGATACAGTCAAACGGAAAAGAGGGAGCACGCCACCACAGTCAACAGGGTTTTCTTTTTCAATGAGGGGTCACTCGAGTATCCATCTATTCATTAGGGCTAACAGTACTGGAAAGCTCTATTGAAGTGAGTTCAAATGAATGGCACCAATCTGTGTCTCAGTTGCATTCAGTCTATAGACCACCATTGGAAGCAATTAAAAACTAGAGGTAATCTATGGTGCATTGCATGTATTTTGGTGCATTAGTGTTTTACGATTTTGAAGAGAAATCGCATCTCTTTAGACTAGTATTCTCCCAATATTTTTATCCCAGTAATCTTGTGAATGAATGGGTATTTCACCTCATTATTGCACAGGATAATCGTACTAGAATTTTCTTACAATTTTCTTACAACTTACAATTTCCAATAGTTTTCGCCCGGTGTTATTGCCCAGGGTCACCTAGAATTTCGGGTACACCATGAGTGCTTTGGATTGGAAAATGAGAGAAGGCTTAGCTCATATGATGAGTTCTTCTACAATTCTTACTTACAATTTGCCTTTGCCAGTGTTAGTTTTCATCATTTAAGCTTTTAACACAACACCAAGAGTAGAGAGACAATTATTTATAATGTTAGAAAATTATTTTCTATGTTGTTTCTCTTGGAATAAGTTCGATAAATGAGCGAATGGGTTAATGTTCGCCTATAATGCCATATCAAATTCAAAAATTTAGCTAAAGTATGGAAAAAAATGATCTCCACATACTGTTATGGAGTGCTTCACACAAATGGCCAAACTGTTATTATACAGTCTCTATAGAGTAGACCAATAAGAGTATTTGAAGGTCGATATTGTTGCGACAATTTATTATTACGATGTATTCTAATTTCCTTCAATTTAGCAGTATATCCATTGTTAAATTCAGGAACAGCTGTTTAGGCTCCAGCAGTGATGCTGTAACCGGGATCGCCTTGGGTACCGTACGTGTTAGACCAGACCGCTCTTCCGGCAAAGACAATGAACTCATTAGCATGGACCATGATCTCTCAATCCAGGGCTTTATTCGTGTTATGATGAGCATCAAGTTAAGCATTAAACGCCTCTTCAAAGTTGACCCTAGTATGCCGGTAGGCTTCAGGTTTTGAATGTTTTCTTCCATCTGAATTCATATTGTTTTCAACTAGATTCAATGTATAATTATGTAGTAAGCATGTAACTGGAACTTTGTAAAATAATTATTGAACTCAGTTTGAAATCATTCTGGAGATTCTGATGAATCAAAATTGGACAAGTGCTATTTTGGTTGAAAACGTTTCAAGATTACCGCAGAGAGAGCTTCCATGTATCAATCGTGTAATCTATTTGACGCAGGAGCTTTCGACAACAAACATCGATGACACATTGACACCACCTCTGCGATTTCATCCCAGTAATTATTCATCACTCAGATTTCACCATCGAACAATAAGACTGTGTTGTGAATAATGTAAGAAGTTTGAATTGCGAACACAGCACTATACGCCACGGCCCATAATGATGGGTCTTTTGTGAATGAGTGAATAGTCAGTCACGTGACGCATGATAGAGATTGATGACAGTTTGCTTGCACTGCTACACTATACAGCGCGCCACATCCCTTGCCATCTTAAGTAGTAGGACTGAAAAGGACTCAATTTCCTGCTTCTTTCTCCACCAGGGAAAAGTCTAGCCTACCCAGATTGCCGCCGCAGAAGACACGATTTTCATTTCTCATCGCTTTCTGCTGTAGCAAGACATTATTTTGCACTTTGTCGTTGGGAGTTGAAACATCGTAAGCAAGGAAGCGGTGAATACTCGCTATACTTGATTTATTGACTGCTTTCCAAGATGAACAGTCGATTTCCGTTGAAAAAAAACATCACAAAAATGAATAAGTTCATTTCAAAACTTATTTTGTAGTGGTGATATATGCTGTTGACAGTTATAATTGAAGTGATGACAATTATTTGTGATCTTATTGAACTGAATTTATAAGTATCAACTTTATAACATTATATGGACTTTCATTAACTATACGAATATCGTTGCAATATCCTGAGATTTTTATAAATCCATATTGTCTTTTGAACAACGAAACGATAGTTGAAGCTTCGTTTCAACTACAGGTAGACAGTTTGAACCAAGATAAGAAGAAATAAAATTTAATCGTTTCGCTGAAATTGCTTTAAACGAAGATTAGTGGCGAAGCGTGGTATACTTAGAATCCATATATTTCCTATATAAATTAGTATACCACGATGACCAATAAGATACCACGCTTTCGAAGATACATACGGGGCCTAATCAATGGGAAGTCCAAACAATGCTATGAAAAACGTTTAATATTTTCTTTGACAGAACTTTTTGGATTTTCGTTTGATTGATTATCTATTATATGATTAACTATTGTAATATAGTAGTTAATAGTTAATAATTAATAGTAACTAGTATAATATAATAGACAATATTACAATTATATAATATGTATATGATATGTTATAATATTACAATAATTAATAATATATTATTAAATATTGATTTATGGCATTAAATTGCAACTGAGCAATTATTGCAATATCTGACGATCCTTTCATCTGCTATCCTTCTATGCATAGGAAATAATTCTATGATATATAGGGGAACGATAGAGAGTATAGATATAATATCAATTTCAAAGGTAACGAATGTTGAGTGCCCAACAAACGTCTCTTTGACGCTCAATTGATCGCTCATGCTCTCTCCACTCTCTAATAAAGCAGTCCGTTGCATTTCCTAGAATTTCCATTTCGAATCAATTACGAGGCTGAAAGCTGTTACATGGAAACAGGCTACATTTCAATAGCTTTGGAGCAATTAGTTTCATTTACATCCTCTCTCCGTGAATGGAGAATATTTCTAATTTGGTGGATAATTTTCCATGAATTCGACCCGTTTCAATATTGTGGAAATCACATAAAAATTGAGAAACACACCTTGTAAAATGAATAAATAAATAATGGCCTTTATTGAATGAAACAGTATTACAATTTTGAAAATAATCAAGTACAATAACAAATCTTTATCGTCAGCGTATTCTCCATGGCAGAGTGCCGTCAGGAGGAGTTGGCAAGCTTTTTTTCTCTTTATTTATCTTTATTCTTTTAATAGAAATTCACATAATTACAAGAAATAGGGAAAAATATTACTTTACAAAAAAGGAGAAGAAATAGAAAATGGTACATCTTGTGCAATTAAATTAGGAATTGAATTCTTGAGTCAAGAAATATCTATATTTCCAGGCCTCTTTGCAGTATTGTCCTACTAGCTTCCAGTTGTCCCCATTTAGGTGCGACTTCAGCTCAGCGATAGCAAGCAGGGTCTTACTGAAGTGTCGCCTTCTGATTTCTGCCAGAACCGGGCACCGGAAAATGAAGTGGACTACATCCTCTTCCTTGTATATTTTTATCTATCCGTCAATAATTGACTATATCATTTCTTTTAAGCTGTATTTCTAACAATCGAGTACTTGAAAAGCATAAAGTATTTTACGACTCAAATCTGAGACTAAACGAATATGTATCATCTAATCTGGATGAATGGATTATCTCTGTTCGAATGCTTTGTTATCAAAATGATTGTTTGCACGGGTATACATTTCACTAACGAAAAATTCCTCAGTAGAAACGATAAAGTATTTTTCACTTAGGGCCGCTTTCCCCAAAGCTGCAATATATCTGGCTGGCTTAAGCCTCATTCGGAGAATAGGAAAAGTATAGAAAAAAATTGAGCGTCAGCTGTTATTACTTAAGCAGCGTTGGGGAAAGCGGCCCTTATGCATGTAATTGTTTACTATAAGAATTTCCAAAAGTCACATTGATTTGTTATGCACAAATCTATCTTAATAATAATTATAATAATTCCGTGTAACCTGGCTGGCTCAGGTCTGATGTCAGAGTTTTCAGGTCACTCCTCATCAGTTCAGGGTCTCTGACGTGACTTAACGACTGTTATTTAGGCAGCCGGGACCGACGGCTTAACGTGTCCTCCGAAACACGAGGAGTGGATCGAGCTAAAAAAAAGCTATCTTAATAAAGAGAAGAAATCTCAAGGAACGGAATTGTTTTTGATTTTAGTGAACCCGTAAAACTGATACAAACTCCAAAAAATGAAAATCTTTTGGATAATCAGTGTAACTGGACCTGAAAATGTCAGATGCTAGATCTATCTTTACTCGCTCGTTTACACAAAAATACACCCAGTATCAATTGAATCAGATAATTAAATTGTCTTGCACCAGGTCTAATGAGTTGAACAAAACATTCAACCAAATCGATTGAGAGCATTCTATTTTGATCCTGCAGCAAACACGTTGTGTTTGAAAACAAGTGAGAGTGCTACTTATTATGCGGAACACAAGCACTGAGTACTGCTTCCACTCTCACTCTTGTTTTGTAGTCTAATGATTGTACACTCAAGGCGTTTCTACACGATCAAATGAGAATAAACTTGAATTGAACAGCTGACCAATAAGGCACTCACACTCTAGACATGCATATAATGGTCTCCCGCATTATAACAGGGGTATTCCTGATGATACTTAGCAACTTACTTGTATAGGAACATGATGAAGATAATAATATTATAAAATTAAAAAACTCGAAGTTATATCCACAAATTTATTTTAATGTAATTATTTTATTTTAATTATGTAATTATTTATTATTTTGTTTATTTTAGATTTATTTGGTTGTTACACCATTGTAAACCTCTACTAAACCAAAACTAAAGTGAAGAGCAGCAAGAATCTTATATTAGTAGTGATCAAGCGCTTCATTGATTGGCAAATTCAATGACCTATCATGTTGATAGGATGAATTGTTGGCTACTAGATACACATACTGTACCATTTAGCAGAATAATGGAGTTTCAAACAGAACTTCCGTAATTATTAAGAATGAAAATGTGACGCTATAGGACAATTTCGCTGTTATATTAGTTACTACTCCTTCTTGAAAAAATTCAATTTCAAACACACTGTGATTGAAGAATATATGATTGGTAAATATTGCTTAATTCAAAAATATAACTTTGCTCAACCGATTTATGTAGTGATTGATTGTGTAATAAAAGTACTTGTGTGTATATAGTACGTAATTAAAGAGATGATGATGATGATGATGATGATGATGATGATGATGATGATGATGATGATGATGATGATGATGATGATGATGATGATGATGATGATGATGATGATGATGATGATGATGATGATGATAGTGATGATGATGATGATGATGATGATGATGATGATGATGATGATGATGATGATGATGATGATGATGATGATATGATGATGATGATGATGATGATGATGATGATGATGATGATGATGATGATGATGATGATGATGATGATGATGATGATGATGATGATGATGATGATGATGATGATGATGATGATGATGATGATGATGATGATGATGATGATGATGATGATGATGATGATGATGATGATGATGATGATGATGATGATGATGATGATGATGATGATGATGATGTTGCGCTAGTAACACAAGTAGTACAATTCTAATTACAAAATCGACACGAGAACACTGGCATGAAATTGGCTCTTTCGAAGTGAAGACGCCGAAAAGTACCAATTGTAATAATTGTTTCAGTCGGGAGCACTTTCCAGCGTAACTAAGTTGAAGCAATGTGTTTTCGCACAAGCGTTGGGTGACAAAGGAGTGGAAGCAACATTCGACTTCGCTATTAGTTTCTGAACTCTACGATTACCTGGCCGCGAACAAAGTTCATGAAGCGCCGCATTGATCAGCCGTTAACACACAAGTTGCAGTTCGTTCTCTAACAGCAGTCAGACGTTATTCAAATACTGTATTGAGATTGAAAGCGGTATGTGATCACAGATAAGCCACTTCCATTTCAGAATAATTCTGAAATAATCCTGTAATTATTAAGAATGAAAATGTGAAAAACTATTTTAATCTTATATTAGTAGATGACCTCCTTCTAAATCCAAATTCTCTGTGGTAATTCAATGCTCTTCTGTGCTACTGTAGAAGTATTGTTGGCTACTATTGACACATACTGTACTAATCCATACATAAGATCATTATAAATACATAAACATAAAGATCATATTTTTCACGTTCAATCTGTACAATGATTGTGAATTAGTGTGAATCCATCTTAATTCACACACATTCAGACACGTATTCACCATCTTCATTTGTAAAAATCCACATCTTGAACCAAATCAAAATTTCGATTTGTAAAATTTGTTGGTCCTTGAACAGATATTATAGAATTCACAAATTGAAATATTGGATTTGCTCAAACTAATCTAGTTTCATTATGAGAACTCCATTTAATAGGTCAATCAGTTGATTGATAGACAATGCTCGTCTAATTTGTGCGCTTCAAGGTTGGATAAATTCAACGCTCGAACGAGGAGAAATCGATCGTTGAATGAATATTTTGCTCGTTTTCGGAGTGAATTGGGAAAGACTAGTTTGAGCCAATGGACGAATTGAAAGAAGCAGGAGGCGAGTCGAAACGGCGATTATAATGGCAGTGATAGTGGTAGACGAGTTGAGAGCGCTGACATTTTGTCGATATAATCTCTTCTATTCCAGTCAGCCGGCATTCTTGGAGAAACATTCTTCCATTCAACGGTTCCTCAACGATCCATTATATATTTTTCTTTCGTTGCGCCGATAAAGAAATCAATTCTTTTGTACCGCCATTCCGGATGGAAATGTTATTGTATTATTGTCTACTTTTCAATAAAATCGACAGTGAGCTTTGTTGTTCCACTTTCAGATCTCGATAAACGCTCTGGAAAGATAAATGATGTGCGATAAATAGAAAATCGGACAAACAGTGAATCGTTGTATTTTCCTCTACTCAGAGTACAAGAGGATAGAGCTGTTATTAGTTACTTTTCAAGTACTGTATTGCTTGACATTTAGCGAACATGTTCCATTTTGAACTGATTTATTACCATTTCGACAATATTCTGAAATCAGACAATCAGAAAACACTGAATCTTTGTGTTCCCATTATCAAAAAATAAACGTGAATAGAGATCAGTAACTATTTAAATATAAATTACAACAATTCACTTTTCTTAACTTGTACCAGTATTATTTGAGAATAAGCGGATACGTTTCATTTTGAACTAATCTACTATTGTGACCTGCACAGACATTACAGTTCTGTAAAATCGGATTATCATAAAACACTGAAACCGTTCATCTATATGTGTCTGAAAAATCATCTATATTATCTATCCTATATGAATTAGTGCTATTTATTATTTTGTGATGGAGGTATCTGTAGAAATTCGCTGCAAATACGCAGATGATTAGAGCTGAAGAAGGATCGTTTGCTGTAGTGACGTGTACAATTATTCGTGAGAATTATACGGTAGAACAATTATGAAAATGCAAGACGGTACAAATTACCAAATACAGGTCAATAAATCATTTATATGCCACCCATCGGCCATTGCTTGAGCTATTCCTCCGTGTACTGCTAACCAACTGCTGATAGCTTGTGAACTTCCAGCCACAATTCATCCATAGGATTCTAATAATCTTCTTAGTTTCCTATTTAACGCAAATATTAAAGAAACTATGACATAAAGAAACACGAGGTAGATTCGTAGAATAAAAGCAATTAAGTCTTGCCATCCTATATTATGCATTACATGCATTGTAAAGTAATCTTTATAATGCCTATATTATACCTATCTTTATAATGAGTGTAGTGAGGGTTGCCTAGTCAACTCCTGCCGTAGATTTTTCGGATGCTGCCCGCTAAACACAGGATACTAAAATCGGCTTCACAGTTACAAAACTCCAATCTGTAATGTATAATGTTTCATTTGCGTTATTTTTGTGTTCTGCTTCCAACATCCGAACAATTTTGGAGAGCCCTATACCATTCATATGAATTTTTATATATTTCGTATAAATTCATACCATTGACTGAATTTATACGAACAAGTCAAAACGAGTTTACTCCGGACGCTATTTTCTAACCAATATCGTGAAAATGGTACAAAATCGGTAGAATTTTTGTATTTGACCTTTAAAACCTTCGATTTCTTTACAGTGGAATGGCAGATGAGTCGATAAAATTGAGCATAATTCACTCATTTTAACCACCAATTAAAAAAATTTATGTGTAATAATATTAAATTTCAAGATACAGCAAAAATTCTAGCAACGTTCATCTTTGATTTAAAATCATCCACACATATCTAGCTTCAAATATATAGCGAACGAAAGAGTAAACTGTGAAGTGCCTATTTTCATGTTTTTCCAAAGGTATTAAGGGATCTTAACATGAAAAGACAAAGTTAAAAAAATTATGAGGGAATTCTATGATTGGTGTAGATGTTACGTGTAATTTAGCATGAAACTCCTACGAACAAATCCAAAGATTGAACACATCCAATAAATATAAAGTTTATCCATAGAGACAAACTCAAACAATAAAAGTCATGAATATAACTATACAGATTGTGTACTATGAATTGCTATTCTTACTAAATAGCTAGGTAGGCCTATTCGAAGCTTATGTGATTTATTGTATTCAGTTCAGCTCAAATCAGAGTTTGTGCTCGTGTAATGGAAATTTAAATTTATTTTTACAAGCCGAATCCAAAAAAATCTATGATGAATCAATTGGTAAATAGTAGAAATAAATTTTCACTGTAATTGAAAATTACAAACATGGATGTATTATCTAATAGTAACTCTAAAAAGTGTAATCCAAATAACCAACAGAAGCTCTTGTGAATTATACTGTGTTTAGCCCGTAGCAGAGTTTGCGAAGAGTCACACAACCCGACAAGTGCTGCCGCGGAAAGTTAAGGAACTATTAGAAGGGATGTTCACTACGCATGCTTTTCAATGACCGCTCCGCGCATGCTCAATAATCTCGCTGAACGTGCAGGCATCTGTGCGTGCGTTCGCTCATGGCTTGAGGCGTGTGTGAGAGTTTGATGGAGTGAGTTTCAAGTGAGTTTCAGTGAGTTACCGCGATGATCATAAAAAATTTTTATTGTTGATACTTTGGTCGACCAGACGCTCTGAGCCATCAGATTGGAAGATTGAAAGTTGGGTCACGGGGTTCTTTAGATAAGTTATAAAAATTCAAAACTGCAACGGTTATGGAATACTGAGGTCTGCATCATGAAATTTTAAGGCTTCGTAGAATAAATAAGGCGGACTAACGCTAGATATGAATAACACAGTGCACTATGCAATGAAGAACTTAATTTATTGAATATATTATCATATGTTCATAAAACATAATATACAAATAACTTTCATATCAGTCCAGTGTGTGATCGCCTTTTTCCTGTTTTATGAAACTTATTTAAGAGAAGTAGCCTACTTGAAAAAATTAAGTCGGATTAATAAGACCGGATTTTCCATTATTATTCGTCCGGTTCAGGTTGTTATCATAATACTTCTTCAAACTTCATGCTTGTTCGAAAAGACTATTTTACAAAATCAGTTTCCAAGAGAATCGAAAATGGTATGAAATCTGAATAGATTGCGAAACTAGAAGATAAGAAAAAATAGTAATTTAATTTATTAAAAAAAGTAATTTAAGAGAGAAGTGTATGATCTTATCTATTTTCAATTCATTTATTAGATTTATTATTGTTCATTTATAGAGTTTTCCTGCTTACAAATAAATTATACCAGTAATTGAGCAAGCAGTATCTAATTTTGGTTTATATTATTCATCTTAAAAATGGAAGTGCATTATTCCTTTCTTTTAGATTGTATCTTTATAATATTATAGTAGACTATATATTTACAATATCATTACTATAGTATATAATATTCATTCAATGTAACTTCCATGTTACATTTATTCGCCAAAATGAAGAACTATTTTAGTTGTTTTCGATATTTCAACTGTCATCACATTTTTTGTAGCCCAGTAATATCAACATACTTTGAACACCAATAATTCGTGAAGTTCAACAAAAGTTGTCCCCATTCCCACGACATTCGACTGTTATGAATAATGTTTACAACTGTTTAGAGTGGCGAAATAATTTCGTAGTCGAGCATGATTTGTGGCTGGCTAAATCCATCATGTTGCTGTGACAGTTGTTGGTCGACTGACACACCAGTTTTAATTAGCGGTTCTCTCCACCAATGCTATGCAATGTCATCTGCTGCTTGCTCATTTTTATTTATTCTCATGCGCGTGACACATTTTCCCGCTCCACTTGCCGGAACTCGGTCAGTTGTATCTGTGTTATATCTTTATCTATTTGTATTGTTCCCATGTATCCATTTATCTATTCACATTCATGTGTGTCAAATTTTCCAGTTTCACTTCACAGAACTCGGTCACTTACAACAACAAAGATTTATACATCTTTCTCTATTTCTATCAATATATCTTTCAAACATTGTTGAAATAATTAATGACATGTCTTCATTCATTTCTAATCCTTTACACAGAATTTACTATTTTTCCAGTTGTGAAGGTAAAAGTTTTTTCAAGTGAAGATCTTTAATGTGAGAGTCACTCTGTATGAACAGAGAATTTTTATTTCATACAATCCATATTAACTATCATATAAAACATATTTTTCTATACCCATATTGACAGTGACTTAACTTTCCAAGTCTATTGGGTACTTGCAACTATTGCTTGAAAACATATACAAACTAAATTATCATAGCCAAACTAATCTTAATTAACCTCATTGATTCTTCAATTACATTACATTGTAGGCTATTCCACTTTTCTAATTATAGTAGAAACTTTAATTGACTACTGTGGAGGTGGAAGCTCTTTATCAAGTGAAGATCTTTGATGTAAAAAGTCACCTAAAAGCTTTGGGTGATTTCCTGTACCTTCTTTGAACAATAAATCAATATGTTGGCATCATCCAATTAATTATTAAATAAATAATGGATTAATTCCCAGAACGGACAGATCGGTCTTCCAATGAATTACACTATATAAGAGTAACAACTTCTCATTCAAAATTGATATTATTTTTAACAGAATCCCTTTAACTTCTGTAAGACGAATCAAACTTATTTGTAATAAATTAAAACAAATTAGACTGGTTGTGAGACTTGAATGCTCTCATTTCTCAGGTCAACGTGCGATTAAAGATAAGATCAGAACAATATTCAATTACATTAGATTCTTAACATTACTCATTACCTCACAGAATGCAATTCCACAATTGTGTTCCCATGTTTTCCCTTATATCATGCATTTACGAATGTTAACATTTCTCATTACCTCACAAAATGCAATTCACTAATTTTGTCCCATGTTTTCCCACGAGATGCCGTCTCAACGTAACTTCACCTCCCAACTCGAAGTTCTCACAGGAAACGAGTTGCAGGTTTCTTGTGCAGTTTTTAGCCAGCCAAGATCTTCGTTCTAATTAACATAGCAACGTTTCTTGCCGCTCAACTCAGCAACCGTGGAAGAAAATTGACTACATCTTATCTTCTCGCAGGAAGGAGAAGAGTTTTAAACACTGGAACCTTGGGCTGTAAACCCAAATACAGTTTTCATTCTTTGTGCAGATATAATGCTTGAAAATGTTTGTACAATTTTGTTCCAGCTGTCACCATTGTTTTAATTGTGTTGCAGATATATATATCACGCTTGATATTTTACTTACAATTTTATTCCAGCTCTCATGAATTCATTACAATACGATCAGGAATAAGTAGTCTGAATTCAACCTCATCTGAGATGATACCACACCAAAATTGAATTTTTTAAAAGATCAATATAGGAAAAATACAGTGTGAAGTTCAAAGTCAGCCTGAATATTATAGCTTTTTGACTTGAAGAATAAAAAATAGCTATTTACTTTGACATTCTTTTTCCTTACATTTCTAGTTTTTCTCTTATTCTTTGATTCAGCGTTTCCTGTTTTTTGTTGATTTGAATTCAATCACGTTTTTTGACATCAAGCTGTAAGTATTTATCTATTGATTCTTTGCTTTCCTTGTCTTTTCTCCATTGTTGAGTACCTGACAGGGCGATCGTAATTGTGTTCGTCTGTTTGCACGATACATAAAGAACAGAAGATCGTATACTTTTGAAATTTCAAATCTATCTTCATAGATCAAGTAAGAAACTATTGAGTTTGAAAATTGGGGGTTGAACTTGGAAAAGATACAAGCAAATAATAGGTATTCTAACCTTAAAATTTGTTTTTTACACTATCATGTCGGGTCCTTGGATTCTCCGTTGTATCGGTTTATTTGTAGAGTGAGAAAACATGAATAAGAAAGGCTCTGAAGAAATCCTCTTCTATCGAATAGAATGATGATAAATTAGGAACGTGCCTCAAAAACATTCCCAAGACAATATATCTCATAACTCATTCTATATTGGAGAGCCTTTCTTCTAGAATACAAAAGTATAAGGATTCATAGACCTAGAAAGGAAACTCATAAACACAATTGATGAAGGCATTCCCTCAAAAAACAATGGTGATAAATTTAGCACGAGCTTCATTTTGGACAATTATTGCTGCAAACAGTGCAGAACTCTCAAGAGACCAAATTTGTCGTAAACTGTGATCTTTTGCCGGAGATAAAGCGGGTAAGAAGAGAGGAAATTATTCAGCACGCCCGCAAATTGGCTTTTGTCCAGAGCATCTCTTCAAAATACCCATTCTCATGCTTTGGACAAAATTCAATGGAAAAAGGCACCCAAATAATACTTTCAGAAGAATACAGAAGAATAAAGAAGACGATTTAACCCCGAAAAATCGGGGAAACCCCACAATGGCCGCCTCCCACAGTTTCGAATATTTTAATATTTGGCTGCTAGTTGAGGAAAAACTCTGGAAAATTCTAGAAAAACTCTGGCAAAAGTTTGTACTCTGGAAAAGAGGTTAATTGAATGCAAGGAGGTGTACGCTTCACTCCACCTGGCAAAAATCTTGCTGGTGCAATTCGCCAACTTTTAATAACCATTATTATTCTATGCTGTTAGAGATTCTCTTGACACATTGTGTGAATTTTTCGTCTGGATATCTGTGTATTCTCTACAGAAGTCACCATTTTTCTTGATATTGCAGGAGGACAAAAGTGATCCTTATTTCTTCTTTGAAACCTAGATTTTGTTATGAATTCAGACAAAGGCTTCGCAATTCAATATTATTTCTATATTCTTTTACACATTTTATATTACTTTATAAGCCAATATTAGTACTATCCAATACTTTTCCACAGGCGGAAACAGAATTAATGAATAACTGAAACACAAAGTGTTTCCTTTAGAAAAATGAAATACTTTAATCTGATTAACACATTCATTAAAACACTAAATAGATTACCAAATAATAGGTAGCAATGAAGTATTAATGATACCTTAATTATTTAATTGAATTCTATCTAAAAATCGTGTTTTGTTCCTATCTTACAATGGTAAAATCCCTTCCCATCGTTCACTCTGTCTCTCACTTGAGCGCGCCACTAGTTAGCATTCTCACCCTCAATACAGTGTCTTCATGCAGTCACTGTAAAGATATTCGTAATTATCAAAATTGAATTGTTAAATTTGTTAATACATGGAAATGCATTGTTTCGCAAATTCTCCTCTATGACTAATGATAATTTGAAATGCGAATACCTCATTATCGAAATTGAACCATATTGAGTCTCTCAGTATACGGGAATGCATAGTTTTGCCAATACTCCACATGCAGTTTATTCTATTCCATCTACTTACATCAATGATGCAAGTAGTGCATTTCCAAACCAAAAGCTTTCAACGTAATACTTTCAGCCATTTGGTTGGCCTCGCTTTCATGGACTTTTCGAAGCCCGGTTCAATTTTCTAATGGTGAACTTTGAGGTCGTATTAAGCTGGAAGCTACTATTTTTATGGGCTGAAAGATCGTGTATGTTCGGTTTGACCGACCACCATAAATTATTCTAATGAGTTCTGAATTTTATGAGTTATTCTAATGTAGGTTTTCAGTTCACTATCATTGGTCCGCTGCACTGGTTTGAAAACATAATAATAACAGTTCCATGATTGCAGTTTGTTAGTGTAATGTGCATGGACAAAATAGAACTTTGTCAGGCCATCTAATATTTCTGTTCGAAATCACAGATAAATTGAATGTCAGGGAATTTCGAGCTTCTAATATAAGAAAAATAGCAATTTTTGAATAGCCGAGACCTTAAATAAAGTCAAACAGCCAGTTGCACGAAAATCCATTTCAATTTAACGGCCGTAAAATGATGACATCCACATAAACTAATCCAACGAGAACCTATGAGCAAGTGGGACATCAATACATTGACGTCATCCTACGCTGGTTAAATATATAATTATAATATATTAGCTGTAGCTGGTTAAATAAATATATTAATAAAAATTCTATCAATAGAAATTATTCTTCTAATAGACATTATTATTCGAAATCACAAAATTATAGTACATCATTACTTTTGGCATTGCTAAATCTCCAAGACATAACTAAGAATGAAAATCTAGAGCCTAGAGGCTCTAATATAAACTGCCACAATTATGCGTCAGCGAATCGGCGCTACATCTTGTCATAATTTCCTCGTAGCAGAATATTAGCAGCACATTGTTGATTGCAAGTAAAGCTTACTGTAGCAGACGTTTAGTAGTTAATACTCGAACCGCAGCCCGCCCCGGATACAATGAGCACTGTATGGCTTGACGAATTTCCAAGAAGTGGGAGGAGTCTCACTACTGGTTTCTAGTGCTGCTAATTAGTGTACAGATCTTGAAGGAGGACGAATTAATGGGAGATGTATTGTTGATGGAGGACAATCTTGAATGCAAGATGAAGGGGGAGAATAAAGGAGAAGATAAGAGGAAAAAGGAATTGTAGGATAGGTTAGTGAATTGAAGTAAGATGAGAAAGTGGAGAATGATAGCAAGAGACGTAGTAAGAGAGTAAGAGGAAGAGGAAATGGAGGACAGGAGATTAAGTAGAGATAGAAATGGGACGGAGAATGTAAAAGAGAAAAAAATGGCAGGTGAAAGAAGAAAGAGAAGGAATGAGGAAGAGGATGTGGAGAGAGATAAGAATAAATATGGAATTTAGAAAGCAATTAATTGAAGGTGGTATGCATTGTGAAGAAAGAGATAGGGTAGAAGAGAGAAGCCTGGGAAAATTTATGAAGAACGAATAAAAAGGTTGGGGACTGAGAAGGAGAAAAAGAAGGAGAACAAGAATAAGAACGGAAAAGATGAGAAGCACGAGTAGAAGAAATGGAAAAAGAAAAAGATAAACAGAAGAAGGAAAATGAGTCGAGAAATAAGAACGAGAATATAGATACACAGATCGATATAATAAGAACGAAATACAGATCGAATAAGAGAAGAAAGGAGAAGAAAAAGAAGAAGAAGAAGAAGAAGAAGAAAAAGCCGAGGTAGAAGTAAAAGAAGAAGAAGAAGAAGAAAAAGACGAGGTAGAAGTAAAAGAAGAGGCAGAACAAGAAGATCAATTAGAAAATAAAATGAATAAGCAAGTAATTGAAAGAAGAAGAAATTATAATGATGAAGAAGAAGAAGAATAAGGATGATAAAGGAGAATAAGAGATACATTAACCATATCATAATCCGTCGCTTTAGCCCAATATTGTTGGTTCCACGTAATACAATCATTAGCAGTGAGTTGAATTGTTTGACGAATTTCCCGGTAATCGATACTTCGCGGTAGATACTCGCTGTGCTTCTGATTACAATGCAGATCTCGAAACTGTGGGTGCTGGGCCGGGAATCAGTGAGTAGGCAGGTTAACATCCGAGTTGGGGGGATTTGTTGGTGGGGGGTTAAATCCCCCTGTGGCGGGGCCTGAGGTGATTGTCAAGTATTCGGCATTTAATTAAGTAACCCCCAAACGCCAGAGATCAACCCCCGGAGGAAAGCATTTACCTTGTGGAGCTGGCATATACAGTGGTAGAAATACAGTGCTACTTTCTACTTTCGAATTAGGGAGAGGGATTACGGAAAGGAAATGAAAAGAGAGGAGAAGAGAAGGGAAGGTAAAGAGCAGGAGGAGAGAAGGAGATTGAAGCAAAGAGAGAAAAAGAAATTAATAGAGGAATGATAGAAAAAGAGCTCGGAATATTAGAAAATAGAGAAATAATATAAGAGAATAGAAAGGCAATGAATGAATGCGTAAGGATCGTCAGGATAAGGAAGATAAGAATTAAACTTGAAAAATTAAAGTAGAGAGTATGTTGAAGTTTCGTAAGAAGCAAAAAAAAAACGAGAAGAACGAAGAAGATGATTTATAATTAAAAAAAGAAAGAATAATAAGAATAGAGAAACTGAAGAGGTGTTAGAGCAAGAAGGAAAAGGAACGAATAAAAATAAACTGAGTGGTAAGATGATGTGTTTTTAATTATTGTGTTTTTATTGTAATTAACTGTTAACGAAATTTATGTGGAACTCATAATTGTCTTACCTCGAATAGATTGAAGAGCACACATCTTCAGGATAGTGTGTCTCTCCCATGATATAATTCAGAATAATATCAAGTAATAGTATTTTTTTAATTTGAGGATGGCAATAATGACTTGGTTAATAATGGTTAATAATAATAACGTTTCCTTGGTCACGGGTGATTTATTTTTAAATATGTTTTTCACATGTTATATTCAGTATTTATGTGAAAAAAACTCAACATAACATCACCCATTACCATAGAAACGTTAAATGAAAGTCAATTGCCAAACGCCAAATTAAAAAAAAAATACTACTATAATTGAGTGAACAAGAATGTGATTGAATTCATGAGTTTTCAAAATAATTGACAAAAACTATAAATCCTTTGACTCTCTCTACATCATAATAATCGTAATCAATTCACAATGGTGAAGAGTAATTGATTGAACATGAATTATTATTATGTTCATCTCAATTTATATGTTTTCAATGTGATTGACAAAAACAAAACATAGCCTAGTATAACTCTTTTTATCGTAGTGGTCTCAACTTTACGGACTGTCTGAGAAGCAAACCTTCCTAAAGTAGTGATCCTTTTATATGAAATCTCGTGCGTCGGATCCCAATGGAAAACCCAAACAAGGATGAACTTTCCCAGTGCCTTAATAGCCAAACAGGCTTTGAGACAGCTTTCTTTGATTTGTAGTCTGCCTCCTAAATCTTCTCTCCAAGCTACCTACAGTTCTTGCTCTCCATCTCTTTATCAGTACGTAAGTCAACTGTCTTCTCTGTATTTTTGCCCCAGCTCTCTCGAATTTGTTGACTTTTCCACCTGGAAAGAGTGAGACTTTCTTTTGAGAATACTTTCCCCAATTTATTCTTTTCTGAAGCATGAAAATTGAACATTCAATATTTCCATCCAGGTCTTCTCATCTCAAAGGTTGCTATTTATCTTTGGAATTATTATTAATTAGAATGATAATAATATCATTCTAATTGCATTGTATTAGTAAGATTGACACTACACATTCCATTTTATTTGATTGGAAGACGATTCAATAATTAGAATTATTATTTCTTGAGTAATTAATTGAGCTGTCTCAACTGGAAAATCTTAATCTATTGTTTCAAAATGCCAAAAAATACTACTCTTGAAAATAACTGAATTCCTTGAAGAATAATCTCACTCTATTTGATCAACAAATCTATCAATAATATTGGAGAATTAACAGTACGATGTGTTTTGAATCGCTTGCTCTTTATTGGCCAGAGGCGTGTCCAATTGGATGGTCAACCAATCGGGAAAGGCGAGGTAAGTTTTGATGAGGTTTGCCTGAATCTTTCGATGATTGGCAAAAACTCGAAACTTTATAATATACTTCAAGTGATTTGGAGCTATTCATAAAGAAGTTTCTTGTTAGCTGCAATGAGTTCAACATTTCTCTGTTTCTGATATTAAATTTCTATATTTCTGATTAATTAATTTTCTCCTTCTTCTTCTGCTTCTTCTTCTTCTTCTTCTTCTTCTTCTTCTTCTTCTTCTTCTTCTTCTTCTTCTTCTTCTTCTCCTTCTTCTTCTTCTTCTTCTTCTTCTTCTTCTTCTTCTCCTTCTTCTTCTTCTTCTTCTCGCTTCTTCTTCTTCTCGCTTCTTCACCTTCTTCTTGTTCTTCTTCTCGCTTCTACTTCTTCTCGCTTCTTCTTCTTCTCGCTTCTTCTTCTTCTCGCTTCTTCTTCTTCTCGCTTCTTCTTCTTCTCGCTTCTTCTTCTCCTTCTTCTTCTACTTTTTATTCTTCCTTTCCATCGAGTCAACGAGAATGAATTAGCTTCATAACAAGCATGGTATCCTTGTCTCTAAGATTCCTTGTCTAAAGATTCGTCTCTACGATCAGTTTTCACAAAGACCTTGGATGATTCTTCCCGAGTGATAATCGTTGAATTTTTATTCTCCCCCCGGATGAATGATTCCAGAGCCCAGTATCCTTGTTGAGAGCAGCGACAATATTCCATTGCGGTGACAGTGTAATGGCTAAGAGGTCACTAATGTTTTTGTTCCAAGCGCAAATGGCCTTTGCCAGTAATACATTAGCCTCTCCATGTTGAACCCACCCTCAGTCGGTCATGACTATGAAACTCGGTGGTAAACCCCCTCCTCACCCCCCACCCCACCATACATTTAACTCTTTCTCCATCACTCTTTCGCAACCTATGTTCCGTGTTCTCTTGCTATCATCACTCTTTCCTTAGCCAAGGACTCTTCTCCGGATAATAATTCTCCGCTTTATATCTTCCACACGTCACCACGTCGTGTTGCAATAATTCTCAATTGCGCCCCCTCAACACTAAACAACAGCTCACAACCTGTTTTATATCAATTTGAATAGCTGTGTTGGTATTTGAGATAGGCCTTTATTTCAGCTGCCAACAGTGGGGTTTCGTGTCTGCCAGCCACTAAAAAAATGTCTCAGCCATTAAAAAAATGTCTCAGTTTTATTGATATTTTGTAGAGTTTCATTTTTTTGCATGGTTTCTGTTGGTGCCCACAAGGAAGGGAATGTTAATGTTATTGCTGATATTCCGTTCTTGTTAAGGGTGGTGCCCACATAAGGTCGTGACTTGTGCGAGGTTAATAGGGACGAAGATGATAAGAGATTAAGGCCTTGGCTTGAACCAGGGTGATATTGATAATATTGAGGGTATTGCCAGGGTAATATTAATGATGAGTGATAACTGGATCCACAGCATTACGAGCCTGATTTTCATCTGGAAACGAATATTCTGCGGTGCAGACTATAAGGAGTCACCGTTACAATGAAGTAGCGGGAAGACGTATCTTAACTAACAATTGCGATTTGATACGGCGCAATCACATTACCACAACCTGGACTGAACTTATAGTTATCGCTTCATTACGTTTATAGTACAAACTTTATTTACTCTAAGCTTGATAAATTTCTTAATCTTAACATTAATAGCTCATTTCTATATAAAACGGTGAAACTATTGAGTTTGATTTCCAATATCAACTAAAAGAAGTGAAGATTATTGCGAATATTGTGTACCATCATTCACATTCTTATACAAAATGGAAGGTATCTTACGTTACACGCCTGTAAACTTAAAACGGTTTCAATTATCTATCCTAGCAATATAGATAATCGCAATGTTTGAATATCTATGTTACTAGCAATAGGCTATTTGTATTGTGCATGAAAAACTTTTCTAAAACGTGCATAAAACTTTCACTATCAACCTTGTAACGTAATAAAATGTTACAAAAATAGGCCTACTCATAGAGGCACACGGAAGCATGGAGCTTGAAAATAAACAGATGAGAGAATTTCTCTCAATAATAAATTATTTATATAGAATGACAATATTATCTATTTCAAGAGCCAGATATGGATTGTAGATCGATTCAAGAAGCCATTTCTACCCAGGCTCTACAATACCACTAAGGAAAACTCAATCCATTCTACGATGAGATACCATCGTGGTATGAAATATGTGTTATGATTTTCGCCCTATCCATGTTACTGGCCTATCAACAAACTTGCCGGCAATCTTCCGAAGCATTAGAGAGCGGATGAACCTTTTATCCATATTTGAAGAGAATCGGATTTCTCACAAATGGGTTATATGAGAAGAGAACGCTCACATTGGAGGTGGGTCCTTCAGCCTAGGCTCTGGATTTAGGATGGGGTGAAGTGGTGGATGGGAGAGAAGGGTTTAGGGGTCCGAGGGGGGTTGAAGAGGAGGTTTTTTGGGTGGCCAGTGAGCGGCGTCTCTGGTGTCCCCAGTCGATAAAGAATATTTACGACCACGACCCGATTTGTTCTCGTCTCGGTGCCCCAATGTTTAGTTTTGACCCAGCCTGTACGTGAACAACAACGGAGTGTACCATTCCACTTGCTATTATGAATAAAGTTCGCAATAGAAGAGCTTAGACTCAATAAAAACTTTAATTTACAGTGAATTGAGCGGGAACTGGAATGTTCACGATTTCAGTCGGGAAAAAGTAGAAATAATTACTTTGCTCAAGGGAGAATGAGAGATAATCCATTCCTTTGATCAGTCTCCCTCCAGCGGTCCGTAAGTTGTATCTTACGAGCTGGAATGTATGTTCACAATAAGTTTGATTTTGTTTCATTTCTATTATTTTGTACAATACTGTTTGATTATTATGATGTTGTTTTTTATCAGGTATATATTTTGTTGTGTTTATTGAGAATAAAAATTCTATTCTATTCTGTACTAGTATTGAGTATCTGTGATGGTAGCCTGAGAAGGTTACTTTGCCTTTCGAATGCCTTTGTGTTGACAGGGATCAAACACTATTTTGAAGGAAGCTTTGTAGTAAAAGCAGTATAGCGTATTCGGAGTGATATCAAATTTCATGCTATCACATTTTTTACAGCCTAAATGTATTGAAAAAATGAGAAGATTAAGAGTTCCAACTCTCCAATGTTCCAAAAACATCTAGAATATGAGATATTCCTTATATTTGTGCGAAGAAATGAGGACAATAATACCTATTTGCTATGGAAAATTTCAGAGCTATGGAATACTACTGAAAGAAACTTTCACAGAGATTTGGGAAAGATAACAATGGAAAATTACAGGACTACGGAAAACTACTGGAAGGAAATTACACAGAGATATAGAGAAAATAACAACGGAAAATTACAGAACAACGGAAAACTACCAAAGGAAAATTAAACAGAGATATGGAGAAAATAACAATGGAAAATTACAGAATCACGGAAAAGTACTGAAGGAAGATTAAACAGAGATATGTAGAAAGTAACAACGGAAAATTACAGAACTGCGAATAAACTATTTCATTTCTATTGATGAAACACAGATAATAATCAAAATCACAAAACCCATTCATCGATTTTTAATAACAGAAATATCAATGCAACACTACTTTCTTCCATTTCTCTGGATTATTATCACAATGATAAACGTTGCCTTGTATTGACGGTTGATTTGTATGATATGTAAAAATTTGTATGATATGTCACATCATACAAATCTATCCAACAGATCCATACAATGATTTCACACTTTTCGAAAGTGTTCCTTCAGCCTCCGATTTATGGAAATGTCTGTCACATTCTCAAATAAGCCAGACGCGGTACTTGAAAGCTCTCCAGTTGTTGACTGCAGGGGCGAAAAACATCTCAAATAACTTACTCGCTGCCACCTCCTACTCCTACCCAATATGTAGCGAATATTCAATTGGGAATTCCAGCTCGTTATTCGACTGGATCAATAGGGCACTCGGCATGGATATAACGAGTCTCGTTCGTTACTTTACACGACGAAATTGGATTCCTTCTCTGAAGCACATATACATACACACACATGTAATACCTAACATACTTGAACGTGTTTTGGTGTTCAGACACCTTTTTACGCCCGTTATTGCACATAATACTGGTACAGGAATTTACCGGGAAATACATACATGTAAACCGGTAAATATATGCAAAACATGCCTATTGAATGCAAATGACCAGATTGCTTGTAGGCTGTTGTAGGACCTACTTGAAAATTCAATATTATTCCCGTGTGATGACGATAAGGTTAATTTTCTGATGTTGTTGCCCTCAATTAATAATGAATAAATAAATAAATAATGATTTATTTTCCAAAAAAAACCTATAACTATTACAAATACAAATTCAAAAATATTTACAGTTAATAATACAAAGATTTGGTAGTAAAAAATCATAAGCAAAAATGTTACAGTACATGTGTTTCTGTTTGGAAAATAGACCTACTCCACTATGGCAAGCCATGTCCTGGAGTAGGTTATACTGGGGTTTCTCAGGCCATCCAGCATTTCATATTAGCTTCCACTACAAGCCTAGGTAATTGTTGGATAAAGTTCATGCTCCTTATTTACCTAAACTTTATATAATTAATAAATGAGGTATTATACATTTTCTATAAAAACATCGCTCATAGAAATTTTGGTAATAGGTAATGATTATTGCTTATTATTAGTATAATCAATGGTTTGCAATCGTCAGTACTTGTATCAGATTATGAAATAGATGGGAAACCGCCCATCATAACAGACACTCCCACTTGATGCGGAAAACCCCTGTCAATAGAGGTTAAAGGCATTTATGATGAAGTGGAATTTTGCAATGAAGCAAATCTTATTCAAGGGAAACAGCTTTCGAGCTCTATCCAAATTTCGTCAACTAACTTGGAAGTTATTCCGAAGTTGTCTGAAAGATGCTGAGCGTCAGTAGCGAGAGGATCTATTCCTCTCATTCCCTCCCACACAGTTTCTCTCTCTCACCCCCTCTCTAATTCTCTCTCAAATTCTCTCTCTTAGTCTCTGTCTTTCTCTCACCACTCACCACTTCTTGTGAAGAAGTTGAAAGTCATTGACGTTGAGAACAGCTTTTGTAAGTGGGTCCTGCTTAGCATTATCCGTTGTTGGTGGGTGAGAAGGCCAATCACCAAATAGTGGGGAGAATGCGGGGACATTGGAACAGGGAGAAGGAACAGGAGAAGGGTGCAAGAGAAAAGAAGAGAAAGGGGAGAATAGTAGGAGGGAAGAGAAGATATGATAGAAGAGGAGGAGGAAGGATCGAAAAGGAGGCAGGATTGAGGAGGAAAAGAGGAGGTGAAGAAGAGCTGGAAGAAAGAGCATGAATGTGGAAAAGCAACAGAGAAGATTGGAAGAAGGAAAAAATTGGAAAGTGAAAAGTAAGGATAGGAAAAGGAGGAGAAGTAGAAGGAGAGAGGGAGAAGTGGTGAATGAGAGAACACGGAGGTGGAGAAGAAATAGAAAAAAATGTGAAGGAAGAAAGAAGACTAGAATAGGGAAAATTACTTCCGTAAAGGAGGAGAGAAGAAGATCAAAAAAAGGAATAAAAGTGGGAATGAAAGAGAATCATGAAAAGAGTGAAAAAAGGAGACAAAAGAGCAAGGCAATTGATGAGGAAAAAAGGAAGAGAGAGATTAGAGTAGATTATGTACTTTATTCATGTAGATTACAATGTCGGCTTAAATTCTAGACTCTAGACCATACTATAATTATAGTTTAGCAATGAATCACATCAAATATGAAAGTAATAACGGTCTTCAATAATTCACTTAACAAAGCATATACTATGAAATCTAATTGAATGATACGAATAAGAGCTTTACTTCTAGATCAATTCGTACAGCTATGTTATTCATCAAATATGTGGCTTAGGTCCTAGAGTATGACGATGTTTGTATAGTGAACTCCATTGAAACCAAAAGCAATTACAATATTCTATTCAATAAACAGAGCAGAAGAGAACTATGGAACCTCATTTATATACTCTATAGCTGTATTAAACAATATAGATATGAGATTCAATACGCTAACAGTAAATTGATCGTCCTGTATCAACATGAAACGGCAGAGTTTGAACATATACAATTATACATGTCCATTCTTTGAGACGTAAATGCAAGGACATCCTTCCCATAAACACTCAATCGTGTGTACGTGAGAGAGAGAGAAAATGAGAAAGAAGAAGAAGGGCATTAAGACAAAGGATGAATGAAGAAAAGAAGGAGAAGAATGATATATAGAAAAGAAAACGAAAGATGATGAAGAAGAAGAAGAAGAAGAAGAAGAAGAAGAAGAAGAAGAAGAAGAAGAAGAAGAAGAAAAATAAGAAGAAGAAAAAAAGGAGAAGAAGAAGAAGAAGAAAAAAAGAAGAAGAGTGAGGGATTGAAAAAGGAAAAGGATTGAGAGAATAAGGTAGGGAGAGTAGGAGCATAGTAAAGAGAAAAGAAGGTGAAGAGCGAACACGGTAATCAGAACTACAAGTGTCATCTCATTTACAACTGATAGCACTTTTTAGCGGTAGGCTTATTGCAAGGAAGAAGTATTTATTTATTCCTGCAACAACTTCTCCAAGATGACAGATGGGGGTGAGGTAAATGAGTTTTCTTAGGAAGTATATCAAAAACGCGAGCGACGAAGAAGGGCTCACTATAGAATAGTTTCGCTTAAACGAGAAAACTTTGTGTTTCTTGCTTAGTCATGGTTAATAAGTGTGAAAAAGTCGTGTTCGGTCGTTTATTAAATGGAATAAGTGGAAAATTAAAAGGCAATGCAAATTCATTGCTTCTGACATTGAAAACAGGTCACTGGTGACCAACCTAGTTTCGAATAAACTGGGAAAGGACTTATTAATTTTCATGTGGTTCTTTAATAAACGGCTTCTGAAAGTTTTGATGACGTTCAAGAGTGGATTTGATTGAGAAACAGAGTAGAATTGTAGAACATTTGATTCGTGGAAGAAATTAAAATAATAATTAGAAAATAGATTGGAGATTTTGATATGAATTTTCTGAAAGACACAAAAATAGGACGTTCAAATTTTGAGTAAACGTAAGCCTCAAACATGAAAAAGTGAACATTGTAGCCTCTGCGCATGTGCCGAATGAGAATATCTCCAAGTTATTAGATGTGATTAGACTATTGTATTAGATGTTACAGTGAAGCTGAACTGTTACTCTAAAGCTAAACTGTTACTGTGAAAAGTTTCTCTACAGTTCAAGAGTCATTGCGAAACGTTTCTAGAAAGCTGAAAATAAAATTAGTTTTCTTTTGAGGGTGATGTTCACGACAACTCTAGGCTTGTGCGTGAGAAATGAGAAAGGTGAAGATGAAAGATGTGTAATGAATGGTTTTCGGGCAACCGGGACCGACGGCTTAACGTGTCCTCAGAAACACGGTAGTGGCCTTAGAAAAATATATTTTTTCTACTCGAAAGAAGTAAACTTGAAATTTTTCCAAGCTCTAGCTGTTACTGTGAATTTGAACAGTAATTGAAAAATCATCTGTTACTGTAGAACAGTAACTGTTTTACAACTGATTACAGCAACTGATTACTGTTCTACAGTAACAGATGAACTGAACGTTAAAAGGTGAACGTTACTGGAAGTCTAAAAGCTAGTGATAAACATGAATTTATAGGCCTCACTTGTTGCAATGAGAAACGTTTGTTTTTATCTAGTTGAGATGTTCGTCTGACGTGTGACAGATTAATCGGCAAAAACGGACTTGCCTTGGGGGGAAATAATAAACTACCTTGTTAGCAGAAAAAATCGGTAATTGCCTGCCCAAAACGTAGGATTTTTTGCGAATTAGACCTCCCTACCTTTTCGCTGCATTCTTCTTCTCTTTTCAGTCTTTTTTCTTCTTTATTTTTTCTTCTTCTTCTTCTTCTTTTCTTCTTCTTCTTCTTCTTCTTCTTCTCTCCTCTTCTTCTTCTTCTCCTCCTCCTCCTCTACTTCTTCCTACTTCTTTTATATTTTCCTTCTCCTTCTTCCACCTATTTTTCCTCCTTTTTTCTCCTCCTTCTCCTCCTCCTTCTCCTCCTACTTCCTCTTTTTTCTCCAAATTTTCTTCAGATATACAAGTTGAGTATCAACTGCAGAGTACGGTCTCTCAATGTGTTAAATTATCTATCTGATAAACTTAATAACCCTTCAATAAAATAACAACCAAACTGCAAATATGACGTATTGTTTTAATGAATAAACTCCACTTCATAATTATTATCTAGGTCACTACAGGTATAACGAACAATTCCAACTAATCATATTCATAAGATGCACACAATACAAACACTGAACTCCGTTAAACTCGAAACGAACGCCGCTAATCTTGTTGCAGTCTCATAAATTCGAACTCTGTTCTATTAAAGAGGGAGTTGGAATTGTTTCATGGGCTAGTAAGGCTATCCTATTATATGAATTTCTGTCTTGCTTTATGTATTTATGATTTATGTATCATGTATTTTCATGTATTTATGCATCATCATCATGAAATTTAATATGAGTTAAGGCCAGCAGAGCGCTCTGTCTTGCTTGCTCCTCTGGGACTGTATCATCACTTTCACTATCATCTCACCTTCATCATGATTTTCATCGTCATCATCATCATAAACAGCATTCTGTCACCCCTGAAACTACTTTGTTCCTTGAATAAAATATTTCCCAATTATAAATTTTCCCAAATTACTAGTTACGTATGGATAATATTATTATTAATGTTTCACTTATGTTGGGTTGCACCAAGGAAGATCAACTTTGATGCAGGATCAGTACAATGCTAATCAAGTGGGATCAGCTGATTCAAAATAGTTGATCCTGGTTGGTGCAACCCAACATTAGAGACTTTAGAAGCGAAACACTGATGTAATAACACAATGAAGACTTATAAATACTCTAAAATATTATCCTATAAATTCCGTTATCTTGGTGATTGATTTTATTTATTCAGGAGGAAAGTTTCTTCAAAAACGGATTCAATCTTTAATAGTCTATTATAATATATCAATCTTAATATTATAATATTACAAAGGAATTTAGTTTGATGATAATAACAAATATATCATACAATACTCATAAATATGCATAAACTCTATTCATTTACTCATTCTCTTTTATTTGTAATTTTTGTAAGGTTTTTATTTTAGTTTGTCTCTATCGGATGTACTGTTTATACTCAGTTTACTCTTATTGCCAGCATATCATTAATATATCTTATCCTCTGTAAAGTTTGATGTTTTTGCGGGAATATAGTTTATTTAATTCAAATACTCATTGATCACAGGCAAGTCACAAGCTTTTAGAAATAGAAGGGAACATCATCAGAAGGAATGTAAACAGGATAGAAACATCGAGAAACATGAAAATTTTTAAATCATCCATAGTTCAAAAAAAGTATGCGTAGAAATACAATGTGATGGTATTCATGGGTACCCTAGATTTTTTCATGTTTCGTGCAAGAGGAAGTTGTAAATCTTTTTTTTTCTAGTTAAAATATCATAAAATCTCAAAACACTTCTCTTCATTCCTCTAATTATGTTTTCTGGTTGAGCACTTATCATTAAATTTATTAATAGTTGAAAATTTTAATTTGTTATAATCATAAACATTTATGATTTTTAAGATGCTCCTAGAAACTTCTGGCAGTTGCCATCGATACAGATCACCCCTAGCACAAACGCTTATTAATCTTTGATTCTCAATCTTAAATGACTATTATGTCATGTTTAATCACATTAATGTTGGTTAAAGTTTATTTAGAACAACACTCTAATTAGAGAAACTCTCAATCAACATTATTGTTCATTAGATAGCTTCATCAACATTCCTGGAGCATCCACTAAATCAGTAAAGTTAACGGTCTACTACTCCTACCCTACATCAGGGTCTGATGACAATCCGTTTCGCTTAATAGTTGACATCTGCAATGCCGTTCCCGCATTTCAGATGAAGCCATCAAGCTTTATTAGTACTTCATTAAGAGAATGGCAAATCTTTGTTTTACGATCCTGTTTATCAAGCCGTACGCTAACCGCATACATCAAACAAACCATTGAATTAGTCCCGGTTGTTGTGGTCACGATAGACATTGGTTCCATCTATTAGTTGTACTTTGAGAATAAGCATAAAGAGTAATGAATCGATTATGGATCTCTCCAAAATTGTATGCGATGACTTGTATAGCTTTAATCTATAATATAATATACATGAATAACTTTATATGTTATACCTGAAAAGTTACATATTTTTGAGAAAATGTTAATTTGGTTGAGAGGTAAAAGTTACTTTGATTAAAGAGGTAAAAGTTACCTTTTTCTTCACCGTCCTCTTCAACCAAATTAACATTTACACAAAGATATTTGACTTCTCAGGTACAACATAAGAAGTTATTCACGTATAATATTGTAATAGTCTTTCCCATGAGGTAATTAAGCTTTTGAGAAAAACTATTTCTGATGGTATCAGTAGTTTTCATCAGATGCTGCAGACTCTACATTCGAGAAGCTTCTTTGACTTGAACTTTTGAATTCACCACTTATTCATGAATTAAATGATCAAAAATAAGTATTTTTCAAATCTTTACTTATTTCATACAAATTGGAATTTCAATTTCCAACAAATTGTAAACGAATGAAATAATTTCTTATTAAATTAACTTATTTACTTATTATATGCAATCACTCACTCATTAACTTATTATTTACTTTCAGTCTAGTAGAGTTGTCATCAAAAGTAGGTTGCACTTTGCATGAAACGGTTTTTGGCGGTGTTCCGGAAGGATGCCGAGGTCGAAAATTTGGATTACATCTTTGACATCTTAGGACTATCACATACAGTACAACATAAAAAAAGAAACTCACTACCCAATTTCACGCAAAGTGAAATGTACTATTTTACTAGGCTATTATTGATAGTGAGTAGGCTATATTTCGAACCTTTTATTGATCATTTTGACATTGTTTTTTATGCAATAACTGTAAATAATGTTTGTGATTCTTATACTTTGACAAGACAAATTACATTCAGCAATCACTTACTGGACAAAAATCGATACTCTAAACGGACACTATAGTGCGATTCACGTCAAGAAACGATCAGAAGTCAGCATTGCTTAGATGGGAGTTTGCTATCCTTGTTCAGCACAAGGCAGTTGCTGATGTCTCTATCCTACTCGCACTGTGCATAGTTGCCGCACTGTGCATTGTTGTCGCACACAGTCCCAACAAACACGTTTGGTGCAGTTTTCTCTTTCTCTCTCAATGAAACTTGGCATCAATGCTCCTCATATAAAAAATGCTGACTTCTTGACGTGAATCGGACTATAGCTACTTCTTTCAAACATCCTTGCCTTGACTTACTGCATCCAACAGCCGCATGATCAATGTACATCTTGCCTTGCCAGCAGTGCAATAATAATCGAAACAAGAGAAGTCATCATGCATCACTGCATCAGCCTTGACTTTACGAGATTCCATCAAAAGTTGCAGTAATAAAATCTCATCATCTCGCAGCATCAGCTCGATATTCTACTGTGGAATGAGCGACCCAGTTTTTGCTTACACTTACCCCCTCCTCCTAAACCTCCCCCCAAAACAACCACCACTGGGACCATTGGGAGAGAGTCTACAAAAGCGTTTGACGGGTGGAGAGTAGCGAGTACCGTACTGTGCATTATAGTGGTATGGCAGATTATCAGACTCCCCTTCCTTCCTTGGGTCTCTTTCACAATCGGTCTTTATCTTTTCTCAGCTTCCCCTCCCCCCACTTACTCCAAACTTACTCCTCCGATAAATTTTCCCCCGAGGCGTTTTTCCTCAAAAAAACTGAGCATCGCGTAATCTCACCGCCGCCAGTTAATGTGGTGAATTTCGCCCGTTTTTCATGAACGTGCTCGTCTCACTCACGTACAATTTTGTCAATAATTCAATCGCGGCCCTATCTTCGCGAAAATCGCCTTCTTGCCAATAGAGGAGTCAGAGGGAAGAACAGCTTAGTTCGCCTAAACTCGTTGGAGGTTGAAATCTTTAAACAAATCTAATTTTGTAACAGGATGGGGATTGCAGTTGAATTGCCTCATTAGAAACGTATAGCATCCGTGATAAGAGTATGAATTCATGATTTATCTCATTTCATATTCCTTCCACAGGTTTGGAGGTTCCTACGCGTAGTTTTATTGCTTCATTACGAACGTATAGCTTTCATGATTACTGTATAAACTTATTTATTCGTTTTGGTTACGATGAAGTTAACTCAAGTATTTTGATTACATATGATAATACTGGCATGATATCTTCATAAACATTATAATAAATACTATGATCTGGGAGCTGGGAGGTATGAAGGCATATTTATTTTTGATCTATTACTTCATAGCACTTTTATCAAGGAAATTTAAATCAATAACCAGATTAAACTAAGCATAAATAATAGGTCACATATTTAATTATATTTTCTATAAATGTAGAAAGAGAAATATTTTTTCTTTATATATTCTATCAGAATAATTATACCTTTAGTCAGGTATCTTTCTGATAACTCTAATTCGTTAAGTCAACTCACGTATTTTTCTATCACGTGATATAGTAGTAATAAGAGAATGTATCCATCAAAGCATGATAGAGATGAAGTTGGAGTCACTTGAATATTATTTATCAATTATTCAATTACTTATCAACCTGAAAGGACTTATCATTATCTACTGCATTTCATATTCCAGTGACCAAAAAGGGAAAAATGAATACTAGAAAACAAGAAAATTGAGTGGAAGTACTGAATTGAATACAATAATTATACGAAGGAAATTGAATTATACAACATATTTGAATTATAATGTAGTATTATAGACTATTCAAATGAATGAATTTCCTCTGACTAACATCACGGTGTATTGAACACAACACAATATTAATGTTCCGTGATCAACAGCACTTCTAGCATTTTTCTCACTAATAACCTGGTTTAAGTATAGACCTACATCAGTTATAAAAATAACTTACACTACGGTACTTATTACATTACATACATTACTTACATTTAATGCTTACAACACTACAATACTTAAATTACTATACTATTACTACACAACTTACACTACTTTCACTCGTTTAACAAATTAATTGCTTTGACATGACAATCACTCTCTCTAATATGATTTGAGATTACCGTACAAGAAAAAAATGGCACTGCATTAATCGTTGTCATGCTTGAAACTCTTCAGAGTTTAATATACTTTTATATGAGAATTATACTCCATACATTTTATACATCCACTGTTTAGAATTAACCACGCTATCTGGCCATGTGGATCAAGATAATCTCAATGTGAATTGACGGAGAGAATGAATTCTTCATTGCCGACAATAGGGATGCGAATTTTGATCGCTGGAATATCTGACTGAATTGTGGCCAATTGAAGAGCCTTTCAATAGCCGTGACAGGTCTGAGCAATAACTGACATGGCACGGATACCGGGATTATCAAACTGGCAACGATAGGACAGACACAGCCACAACAAAACAGTTGGAGTTGGTAGGCTATAATTCATATGAGGAACATGTTCCAATTCTCACATTGCGAAGGAAGTCTCGATAGAATTCATTCATCGTTTGAACATTTTTAAAACATTGTTATTCGAGTGATGTTCACAACTGTTAAAATTTATAGTTTTTTTACACTTTACTTCACTACCGACATGCAATCATTTTATTTCAAGGACTGTATTTTTGAACGTTTCTAAGTTAATAATCCTATGTGAGTGACTCAATGAAATAAGCTAATGAGATGGAGCTTAGTAGAGATAGTAGTTCTAATCTGTTATCTATGATATCAATCACTATCCACCATTCTAAATTATTGATTCTACTATGTTCTGCTATCATATCCTGCTTGCAAACAAATTCTACTCGCAATTGAGCTAGCAGTATCTTATTTTGTACCACTGTATCTATATTATTAATTAGCTAAGGTTTTTCGTTTTTCCCACGGCGTGTGAATACCATACATCTGATTGTCACGAAACTTTTCATATTACATCATTTTTACCCAAGGATTTTAGTATATAAGGTAATGCTGCGGAGCAGTATAGTTCCATACTAGTATTATTCATCGTATATAGGTTTTTGTAAGTGCTTTATTTTGTTCTATTACTGTATTTCTATTGTCGATAATGTATATTTCGTGTAACTTGCAATGTTTTTTCGACCAAAATGAAAAATATTATTTGATTTGATAACTTTCTCTGTTCGAAATCGTGGAGTTTGTGTAACTCACGGAACTTTTGATTGAATTAGTTGACATTTCCGGACAAGAAATCAAATTTAACAAGACAAGGATGAAGTTGAAATCGAGGAGTCAAGTTATTGCTTGCCATGCAAGTCCTGTCCAACTTTATCCAGTGTAATGGAATGAATCAATGGATCAAGGTCAATTAAGAAGCGAACTAGTACCTGGGGAGTCTGCTATCACCATCACTACCACACAACATAACTTTGCTGAAATTGAATTTGGCGGTCTCGCTCTGTTTGTCCAATTCATTGTCTGCTGCTGATGTTGCTGCTGCTGCATTTCAATCATTGAGAGCCCTATGACCCTGTTCTCACAAAGGAGAGGCTGACCTTACCTACTGTTTTCAGTATTTATATTGGTGAAACCATTTGCACTGGTAAGAAATGAATATTAGTACCTGTATTAGAATATTAGGATTAAATGAAAATTCAAATAGTAAATTTATATTACCATCCATCAATCGTTGATGATAGTAATCTTTATACTATTTCATTATTGTTCTCCTCCAGCAAGCATTCATTAATTCGCTTGTTTTAGTAAACTTATAAGAATTTTTTTATAATGAATTTTGACTGCAATCTAGCACTTGGCTAATGAATAGTTCAGTTCTAACTTGATAGGAGATTTCACACTTTGTCTTTTGTCTCGTTTGTCTTTTCATGGAAATTTCAACCCATGTCATTGTGAATCTTGAAATAATATTGAACTACCGTTCTTTAAAGTTACCCAGAACATGGTTAATATTTTACAGATTTAAGTTTGTCTTTTCAAGAGAACTTCAATACATCCCACTTGTGATTCTTAATCATGAGCTAACTACCGTATTATAATATACAATTTTGTGCTAAGAATAGTACTGACTGTTCAAAAAAACATGGAAAAATAGCCAGCTATCTTCCAGCGTTATTACTCTCGGAAACCGGATACTGCAGCATAATGATAGGCCGACTCAGAAACTGAGTGGATGAAAAATTGGAGTGAGCAGCTATTGGCGAGATAGATGGCGAGATTTGATGGGCAAAATTGAAAGTAATGAAGCTGACAGAGAGAAACGAGAGATCGGCCGAAGAGTGATCGAGATATGAGAATGTAACTGAAAGAGAGAGAGAAAGAAAATGATATAGAGCCTGATTGATTACTGGAGTGAGATGAGATTGGAAAAGGAGAGAAAAGCTTTGAAAGAAAGCAATAGGGAAGTAAGAGAGAGAGTGAAAGAGGGAATAGGAGAGGGGGGAAAGATAGAGTGTAAGACTGAGAGGGAATGAGAGAGAAGAAAAGAGAGAGTTTGTGAGAGTTGTGAGAAAGGGTGGATGAATCAACGACCGTGTAACTGTCAGACTGCAAGCATGGCCACTTTATGTATTCATTTTCATTGAAAATCACTCACACATTCATTGTATTTGAACGCCTACACCAATCAATCAACCCCCAACCCCCAAACACAAACAATTGTAAGCCTCTAATAGGTCAAAACCTCTTATCATCACTTGACAATTCCATCAATGTAATCTATGGACTCAGTTCAAGGACTAGATGTTATCACTGGCAATCGAATGAGGAATTGGCGTTTCTGGTTGTCAACTCAATGATAACAGTAATCGATTACTGAATTTCGATTGAATATTTATTCACTCAGGGTGCATTCACATAGGAAACTGGTTACGTTGCAAGCGCTTGCTAACAATAGCTGACATTGAATCAGCAGTGCATGGATTGTACTTTATCAAGTCTGAGCATTCATTCAGCTTTAGTAAGCGCTTGCAATATTATAAAAATGAGTTATACAGTAAGATAAAACATGAAATAGCTGAATATTCATCGATTTTGAATCATATTGAGTTATTTGAATTTGTGACAATTACGGAGGAAGCCGAAACTAACATCAAGCAGTATGATTGTAATGCTTATGATGTAGAGCGCCTACAAACATTCAAAGAGCCATATGATTGGCCAATGAGTTGAGCAGAAGCCATTTTATGATTTTGACCAATCGGAAGCTAGCAGCTCGTAAACGTCAGATGAACAGTCATATGACATTCTCGAACAGCTGGCTTCATTGGTTAGAATAGTAAAATGGCGACTGTTCAACCCGTTGACCAATCAGATGGCTTGTTGAATTTGGAGGCGTGACTCCTGCAAGCATTCCTACTCCCTCTTTAGTCAGTGGTTGATTTTAGTTCAAACTTTCTCGGTTTTCTCATGATTTTTAATTTCATTCGATTAATTTAATGTTACTATATCTCATTTAATATTAAAGTTTAATGCAAAAAGTGATACATTGTAAATAGATAGTGAAACAATTTATAAATCTATAAATAATAAATTTAGATAATAAATAAATAAATTTATAAATAATTATAATTTATAAATTGAATTTTGGCAATAAATTGAATTTAATCTGTGATATTCAATAATGATTTAATGAGGCCTTACAAAACAAGTATTCAATTTGATGCATCTGAGTTTAATTATTAATGTCTAAGAAGAAATTGTGTATCAATTTTGAACTTTTTCGTTCAGTCATTCTTAAGAAAACTTGAAAAATTGGAAAAAGGCAGATTTTTAGGGTAATTTCGAATTTCTTTTAACAAATTATTTCCAGCTCTTAGCTAAACTCTAGTTTAGCTAATTTCAACTTTTTATTTCAACATTTTCAATTGATTCTCAATGGTTATTCAAATTGTTTAATCAAACAGATAGTTTAATTACTCTTACTTTCAACTATCATAATTCTAGATCATTTGACCTGATTTATTTCGTAAACTACATGAATAAGGTAAATTGTTATCTAATCTTATCTAAATTTATATTACTTTCTCTCTCTGTCTCCCCTTTCTCTCTTGACTCTTTCACTCTATCTCTCTCTTTTTCTCTCTCTCTCTGTAGCTGTCTATCGCTCTTGTTCTCTCTTAATCCCCTCTTTCTTTCTGTTCTTTATTCATATTTCAACGTTGTTCAATTACGATGACACTACTGATAAGCCCTTCATCAATAATGGAAATGAAAAATGTTACTTCCCCTGCTGATATCGACGACGAGGTTTTTGTTATCACCGAATTCTCTATCAAAATCAAAGCCTAGCCTGGACGCTTTCCCTCCGATTGATTGAAGAAAAATTCAGTCAATACTCGACGACAATGTTCAATCAAGCTTTCCTTCCTCTTTCGTGAACTGACTACGCTGTACGTCATTAGTTGATTTATTCAGGTCTGAACAAATTGTTCAACGAAGAAATCGGGGTTTCCACTACACGTAGTCAGAACGTGTTCCGAATAAATGAGTTCTTTTGCGAAAAAAAAACAATCACCTCTCCAGAAAACCTCACAAAGCAGAAGACTAATCAAATTTGGAAAGGCTTACGCTCTTGAACAAACAGCGCAGTCTATGTTTTTGAAAAAACAAATTTCGTGCAGATATTTTACCGTATTACATTGTAATACCGGACAGTGCGAATCTCAGAGAACAATTTAACACAATTTTGTTGACCAAAGCAGACTCTCCAAAAAGTATACGAGGTTTTCCTTTGACAAATACGTAGCCTAAGAGTTTAGTTCAGCCTCTTCCGCTTTTTTATACGATAATGAATAAAACATAAGAGGTATGGTAACACAGAGTGCACAGTAAGGTGAATTTCGAAGTTTCTTGTTTTTTCTTGAGATGTGCAATCCAACTCCCTACATTGAATTTGATGCCCATTAAATGACGCCATTTATTCTACCGAGATAAAATTTGATAGATTTCCGTACAAAAACGACAGGCTAATAAAAACGGTTACTCTTCCGAAGATTTGGAAAAATAACGTAGGCCTAGTGGAAATATACAGCCCAGTCCAGTATGTTTACACAATACACCAACACAAAGAATAAACATTATTCTTACTTAGGTTTTAGTTTGAAGTAAGGTTTTTGATGAACCTTAATGGTCCACCAATAACCATGATGGTCGTTGAAAGGACCTCAGTGGTTCTTCATGTGCAGGGTTCATTTGTATTTTCAGCATAATCTCTCAGCTTTTGGTGGAACTACCGCATTAGGCTAGGCGTACACCGGTTAGTCAAGACAAGACAAGACGAAATTAGTCACGTTTAGTCACAGTAATTCACATAGCTGCTTATGAAGCAACCTACACCGATTAGTCATTGCATCGGTGTGTACTGCTTCATAAGCAGCTATGTGAATTATTGTGTGACTAATTTCGTCTTGTCTTGTCTTGACTAACCGGTGTACGCCTAGCCTTACTAAACTATTCGAAGTGCAGTCGGTTAGTCTAGTTTCTTTATTCTGTAATAATTACGTTTCGCACAGTATAATTGAGTGTTTTTAAGTATAGTTGCACTGAAAGTATGTAAACCCTGGGCATACTTACATTTGTGGCCATTTAATTTCATAGATGTGAAGGTTTTAAATGCATATTGTTTTTTGTTGATTGGAAGTCAAATCAAATCAAATCATTTATTTATCCTTGAAACATATCATATGAAACTTAAAAAGTATAAAAATTACAACTGAAAAATAATAGAATTAATAATATAATATGAAACTTAAAAAGTATAAAAATTACAACTGAAAAATAATAGAATTAATAATATAATACAAGTAAATGTAAATACGTAAAACAAAAGTAATGTAAATAAAAACTAATAAATTAAAAATAATCATATTTTATCTCTAGATAGTGTGATGTAAGTTTTTCTTTTACTGACCCTCACAGGATCCTGACAGGTGATGTACCAGAGGCCGACCGAGCTGCGCCGAGCCAACAGCGAGCGACACCCGATGCTGCTGCTGCGACGGCCCGCAACCCGCGACGCCCGCCGGCAGCGGCACCCCGGCGCCAGCAGTCGGCTGCTGCAGTGCCCCGGCCCGGCCCGGTTGCGGCAGAACAGCGCATTGCACGGCTCCTCCACTACACAACAACACTCACGTCACAAGCAGTTTGTTGACAAAACATTTCCAATTTCAATTTATTCACACATACATTTTTTTCAAAAAGCAACAAGTACAAAGATGAGATTATACAAATAACACAAACGTAAATAAAAACAAAAAGCTGAGAGGAGAGAAGTGGTGCAAAGATGGAGAACTCTTCCAACTATGTTTCTCTTTGTGGGAGCACTATAGTCGACTTGCTATACATCTTGAGAAAACAATATCATACTATTTTTTACCATTTTTCAAAAAAAATGGTAAAAAATAGTATGATATTGTACACCGGTCTTCACGTGACAAGACAAGACGAAATTAGTCACGTTTAGTCACAGTAATTCACATAGCTGCTTATGAAGCAGCACACACCGATGCAATGACTAATCGGTGTGTGTTGCTTCATAAGCAAATATGTGAAGTACTGTGACTAAACGTGACTAATCTCGTCTTGTCTTGACTAACCGGTGTACGCCTAGCCTTAAAGGGTATCTTGTAACTTGAAGCACACTTGACCACTGTAAATGTAGCTTCAACACAATGTCAGCTCATTAACTCTTGCAGTGTGCTTCCATTTCAGCATCAATATTATAGGTTTCAGCTACGGGATTGTACAAAATGAAGTACCTGATACCTGAGTTTGGCGGAAGGACCCCATAAATTGTTTCATTGTGTTGAGTGGGGCGGTGGGTACATCTACCCAAGGCTACACTAGATGAATAGCCGTGGCGAAGCGTGGTATACTTAACCGGTCATTGCTGGGTATATGTCCTATAGGAAATATACCCGGCGATGACCGGTTAAGTATACCACGCTTCGCCACGGATGAACAGTTCTTCTAGCCTTGATCTACCCCGTCTTTATAGAGCCTTACTAGAAATATATACTGCAATATCAGATGTTATTTTTTTGACCCTTTGTTTGACACCATGTTCAATTGACTGACCCTTTGAAAAAGTTCGAATTTGAATCAAACTGTGCTGCCTGAGCAGTGAGCAGTGGAACATCATTCCTCTTCAAAGATCATTTTCGCAATCACAATCACACTTTGCAACATAACAAGCCATGTATTTTTCTTTTGTCTTTGTTGTGAAAAAGCTGAATATTTTCCAAGAACAGATAAGTCTGATAATTAGAAAACTCACGTCGAGTATCAAGAGCTCTTGAATAGTAAGCCTTCCTTATGAAATTGTCTTATTCTGTGAGAATACGTTCTCAAGATGCTACAGAAGTACCCGGAGCTGCGTTGGGTAGGATAAACTCATATCAACCACCGCTTCACGAAACAGGATATTAAAACAGCCACGTATTGCTAGCTCCTTCTCTTACTATGATGCATTTTCTCTCATCTTATTACCTTCCTCTTCCTTCCTGCCAGCTGAATTTCTGTTTCTGACTGAAACTCTCTACCTTTTTCCACGTATACTTTTGTAATCTAGAATTTAAGCAGATAGGCTATATTTTGTTATCTACTCGTACAAGAATAATCCAATCTGATTTAATTTCCCGATGTACAACTGGGATGGAATAGTGAGAATAAAATTCACAGCGAAGTTTCAAATGAGAAGTGAATAGATAAATTGAATGAAACAATTTTAAAATTTTCACGACTTAAGCCGTAATTTAGCTCTAAATGCATAAACTTAAAAATTTCTCAATTCTTGTAAAACAATTCCAATTCTTGACTTGCTGAAACTCTTGATCTATTTGCATTTGTATTTAGCTTGGTAGTAATCATAGAGAAGCTATATCTTTTTCTTGTCTCGTTGCAAATTCAGTGTTCTCCAATATAACTTTACATAGATTTTAATAGAGGGTTTGGTAGAGTAGATATTTCAATAAACAATGCAAAAGCACTGGAAAAATGCGAACAATTGCGGGTTTTCATACTCAAAAAAGTATGCGAAGGTTTGGAATAACCGCATGTCTAGATTTCTGATGCCTATGCAATTGTATCAAGATCTCCCAACGCCTATAGGTCTAAATCATAATCATGAGCAGCAATGGAAAAACGTACCCTATTGAAGTTTGGAATATGATATTTTCATGAATCCAGTTAGAATCGAATTCATGGAAATTGGGGGTTGGATTCAGAATCAAATTACGACCAAAATATAGGTATTCTAACCTAAAAAAGTGCCATGTTATTAAACACTACCATGTTGGGTCCTTGGATACTCCGTTGTATCGGTTGAAGCCTATATTTTTTGCATGTTAGATGTAAAGCTTTACTGTAATAATGTAAATCGTATCAACGTTACAAAAAACAAGTGATACTCGGTGATTTCAGTAAATGATTGTTCAAATTTCAATTGCAGATTTACACAATACATCTTGTTCACCATATAGTGGCAGACTATTGGAGCTGTATTTTCCACAGATTTCAGTCAACGATAGTGATTTTCGCTAGTAGTGTTTTGTTCGCGACATGACAAGAAAGAACAAAAAGAGAGATAAATCCGCTTCCGCTGGCGGCCGTCTCTGAACGGGTGATGGTTGTTGATTGTTTTTAAGTTCCCGCTGGGCGCTTTTCTCCCTTTTCCCCTCATCATTCCTCTTCTTCTTCCTACTCTTCTTTTTCTTTCTCCTGCTCCTCACCACCTTCTTCACCTCCTCTCCTTCTTCTCCTTCTCCTCCCCCCTTGTGCTCCTTCACCTACTATACATCCTCCTCATCCTTCTCCTCCTCCTCACCCTCATTTTGCATTTCCGTCTTATCCTCCTCCTTCTTATTCTTTATCTTAATCTTCTTCTTCCTCCACCTCTCCTTCTTCTCCTTATCCTCCCCCTCCTTCTACCCCTTCTGCTCATTCACCTCTTCCTCCTACTCCTCCTTCTCCTTATCCTTCTCCTCATACTTCTCCTCCTCACCCCACTTCTGCTTTTCCGTCTTCTCCTGCTCCTCCTTTTTGGCACCTCCCTCTTCTCCACTTCGTCATCTTCTTCTACTTCTTCCTCCTCCACCACCTTCTTCTCCTTCTTTTCCATCCTCCTCCTTCTTCTTCTCAACCTCCTCTCCTCCCCCTTCATCACCTTTACCTCTTCCTCCTCACGCTTCTCCTCCTTCTATTCTTCTTCTTTTTCTTACTTTTTGTCTTCTACTTTTCTTCTTGTCTTCTATTTCTCCTCCTTCTTTCGCCTCTTCTTCTCTTCCTCCCTCCTCCATCCCTCCTTTTCACCCTTCTTTTTCTTTTGGTTCTTCTTCTTCTTCTTTTTCTTCTTCTTCTTCTTCTTCTTCTTCTTCTTCTTCTTCTTCTTTCTTCTTCTTCTTCTTCTTCTTCTTCTTCTTCTTCTTCTTCTTCTTCTTCTTCTTCTTCTTCTTCTTCTTCTTCTTCTTCTTCTTCTTCTTCTTCTTCTTCTTCTTCTTCTTCTTCTTCTTCTTCTTCTTCTTCTTCTTCTTCTTCTTCTTCTTCTTCTTCTTCTTCTTCTTCTTCTTCTTCTTCTTCTTCTTCTTCTTCTTCTTCTTCTTCTTCTTCTTCTTCGTTTTCTCTTTACAATAAGAAGAAATAGTCTGCAAAAGTGGAACACCAACCAGACCCACTCATCACTATCAGCCGTCATTATTATTTCACTCTCAACAATGTCCGTTCACAACACAGATCACAATCACAGATGGAGCGAGATATCGTGGGCTTTTTAACATTGGACACTACACTGAATGGAGGCCGGCCATTCCAGGGCTATTCATAGCTCAATTGATGTAGGATATAAACAGAAAAAACATTGCCTATAATAAAACATTTGATGAAAATGTATGGTTCATATAGGTTATTCGAATATACTTTAGGGAAATTTGTATATGAAAAAATTTCATTTGGATGACGTGTATAATTGACGTAGAATTTGAAAATACTCATTCAGGAGACTTGCATATAAAAGCTATTTAATAATACATGTAAATTAGAATATACATGATAATTTACCAAAAGTTGGAAAGAAATTAGAAAGAGAAAACAATTTGATCTTTGTTAATGTGTTTTCAACCTCCATTTTCTGAGCTTATTAATGATGATTAAGGAACAATAAATAATATATTATACTGTAGATTGAAGAGAAAAATACGATTTTGAAAGTAATACTTCAGAATTTCTCTGGAATAGTTCAGATTGTGAGACGTTTTGTACTTTCATTTTATGCCAATAAACTCCTAGAATACAAATTGTGTACTAACAGTACATAACTCACCCTCTCTTTTCTCTAAATTCAAGACTCGTATTGTGAGCCTGGTTGGCATTTCCAACACCACAGCATCATATTATTTTACTCTCCTCCTTGATACAACGATGCCTACTGAATTTTTCAAAAAGAAGATTGGGATATCTACCGTAAGAAAATGCATTATGTACGACAAAGAATATATGATAGGATAAAGGCTAACAAAAGTGGCTCAAAGAGCAGCTAAGGTAGGTAATCCTTATTTTGGCGAGGAATGACTAGACTAGGAATCAGTAGGGCTCAGCTGAGTTTAAGTTGCTAAAGCTATTGCGTTATCAAAGTTATATCTTCATAAGTTATGTGAAGAGTTTTTGTAGCCTAAAAAGAAAATAGTGTATAGTTTATAAGATTCATATAGGGTAAAGCGAATAGTTTATATAGCTCATGAGTTATTGGGTCGTTGGGTCGCATACCAAATTGCCTACTGGATTTTTTCAAAAAGAAGATTACATAGGACAAAAATGTTTATGAGGATAAAGGTAAACAAAACTTGTTCAAAGAGAATAAGGTATGATAGAAAGGCGTTGGAATGCTGCAAAAACCCTAATATTTTAATATATTATGTAACATTCGTGTATTTCTCTTCAGGGGTATGTCACACTTTTCAAAATCTAGGCTGAGACATGCGCGTCAACTCTACCGTGTATTCTAGTATCTGTGGTTGAACATATGAAAACGTAACTTGTCAGTGCTAGAGTCTAAAGGGCTGATAGTGGGCCTATGAAGGCATTACAACAAACCTCAAAAGGCATTGAAATAGTTCTAAGAAGGCAACATAATGAGCCCTTCTAGCTTAATGATAAGCTGAATGTCTCATGCTTCCAAATACTTACCTACTGTCTAAACTAGTATCTGTGGTTGTACTTGTACACATAAAAACGTTACTTATCAGTGCTGGTCTTAAGGCCTGATAGTAAACCTATGTAGCCATCAAAACAAACTTAAAGAAGCCTTGAAATAGGCCTAAGAAGACAACATGAAGAGACCTTCTAGCTTAATGTCTCCTGCTTCCAAAATCTTCAGCTGCAAGTTCGTAACTTATCAAAGATCTACATTCATGTAGTAAGAGGAAAAAGGGCGAATACTTGGACCTACTAAACGCTAACTTTCCCGTTAAACAGCGTCCATATCCCCGACTGAAGAGCCACTCCAAGAGTTTGAAAGTGATGTATAATTCGCACCAAACACTTGACTAGACCCTTCACCTGTGCACCGGTCTATCCCAATTTAGTGTGGTCGCTTTACTGGAGTGATGCAAGAGCCCTTTCAAGATACCGCACTCCAAATTGACGCTTCAACCGGATGCCTACCATCAGTTAGCGAAGAGCGCTCGCTATCTTGCAACTTATGAGGAATTCCGTGAGCTACCTACTTCAACTGTATTACTGTATCGTGTATTGCAGATGAAGATGGCCGTATTAAATGTGATACATTATGCTCTAAACGTTCTTAACTGGATTGGATTTATAAAAATCTCCTAGTGATCAGAGGATTCCATAATATATAGCCTCAAAACAAGTTTAGCCTCGAAAATTGTGAAAAATTCATGTTAAATTCAGAATTTTTTATGTCTTTTTCTCGAAAACTACATGCTTTTCAAAACACTGCAACGTCTCCTGGCCTTCATTGTCTATTTAAATTAAATTCTTTATCGTTTCAGTTCTAGTACACTGCTAATAATTATTAATTCAGAATACTCCATTATTTAAAATGGCATGCCTACCGGATTTGAAAAACACAATGATCGAGGCTTTCGATATGCATGCCTTTGAATAATAATCGAATGCTCAGGATAGTTAGCTCAGGTTAGTCTGATAGTATTGAAAATTCAAAGAATTGGAGATAAATATACAATGAAGCCTAGGAGAAGTTGCGGTTGTGGAAAAAGCATGCAGTTTTGGAGAAAAAGACATAAAATTGCTGATTTTGACATGTAAAATATTGGGAAAATATATTATCTCTTATCTTAATTTCCAACACCGTCACTCGATTAGCAGGCTAAAAGCTTTGTATAGAATGAGATGCGCGTGAACACTACCTTGTATTTCAAATACCTTGCCTTAATCCGTAATAAGTACCTTCATAAATAACAAGATGTCTTGCACCAGTTTGTCCATAATTTTACTAATAGAATAAAGCTTCCTCAAAACTAAATCTCCGAATAAGTAAAGGTAGTAGGAGATCTCAGAAATCCCTGCGAATCCCAGGCAGTGAGAATCGTTGAGAACGAGAACTCTCCCTTGATTCGACAATGTATCGAGTTTTCATATCTTCTTCTATCTATATTAATAAAAGAGAGTTGGTGTCTGTACGCTCGCTTATAACTCGAGAACGGCTGAACCGATTTAGATGATTTTGGATTCGTTTGAATTTTTAAAGCACTGGTTAACATAATATGTATTAAAATATAAGAAAATCTCTTTATAATTAATAAATAATTAGTAAATTAATGACCTAACCTATCAAACATGACATCCATTTTGATCCAGTCCAAACAATAATGCTCCTATGAAATCGATGTGTAGTTGAAGATGCTACAATATAGGTCTCCCCAGACGAGCTCAATAGTCTATTGGTTAGAGACTCTGCCTTCCACGCCAGAATTCTCGGGTTCGATTCGAGACGGGTGATATTTTTTTGACAACTTTCAGCATTGATTAATATTTATCCACTCGCTTTAAAAATTAGTATATTGCAGATTTCTTTTAATTTCCATCAATAAAGCGAGTGGATATAGATATTTTTACTTCGTGACATTTTTTTTCGTGGGGGGGGGGGGTGATATGATGGGGGGCATTTGGGGAGAGGGGGTTGACATGAAGGGGTCTTTGTGGGGGGAAGGAAGGGGGGCATTTGGGGGATGACATGCTCGAGGGGTGGCATGAAGGGGGGGACATTTGTGGGGAGAAGAGGGGGGACATTTGGGGGGGGGGAAGAGGCCGATACGAAGTTCGCCGGGACAGCTTGTATGGAAATAATCATCGTTGCAGGCGAAGGAGAATAATGTAAATGCTGTCAAGAACAAAACTCGGCGTGACAGCTCCAAGTTGAAATATTGATAAACAATATTGTTGGCCGACAAAGATCAGAAAGTTTCAAATACAGTTGCTCTGAGAACAACCATCAGCTGCAGTAAAAGTTTCGCTTATTCCGAGCCTATCGTAAAATCTGAATTGTCGAAGCATCCACCAATGATGGTGCCTGATGCTCCGCAACTTGGCACCAATCCGTCCCTCATGAATAATTTATCACTTGCTGCATGTTTTTGGGCGGCCGCATCCTTACGCTCCCTTTCACTTATCATTGTTTTGGTGATAAATTCGCTTCACTTATCCACAACATTTCATCTAGGTCTCGATCGATTCCATTGTTAAAAAGTTGTTACTTGGAAAGTTTTCATGTGATTTTTATTGACTAAGTTTGCATCGTCAGAGCCCTTTAAACTGCAGTACTCAGTTTAACTCAGTTCAATATTGTTCGTTTTTAGTTTGGACTCATATTTTTAGTGAGATTAACATAACATAGCAGAGGATGTTTGTTTTTATAATTGTTTCGAATAATAAAACTCGAAATTGCCATGAAACTTGGTAAACATGGTAAATATGTGAAATTCCACGGAGAACGTCTTTTTTCCATCAATTTAGTTTCCTCGCCAAAGGCTCAAAAAGAATTCCATTATAATCCTTAAGGGAGATTTATGTTTATTTACAATCTCTACAATGCAGATTACGCATGATTACTTAAAAAGTTATATTGCTGATAATGATCGAAGAAGTCGCTCTGCATTATTCATGTTGTTAGAAGGAACTTAGTTTTCAGTTTTTGGACATCATAATTGTAGTAAAATGAACATAAACTTACTGTAGACTATTTTATCTCAATTCAGAAAAGGAGCATTCGTAAGCCTATGCCTATTGATTCTTCTCACAATATAATGTATATTTCCAATGAATAAATCGTAAAGATCAAATTTAGGTAAAAGAGTTCGTGTTATGTTCTGAAATGTAAAACGATGTGTTCAAGAACACCCTGCCAAGATGGCTAATTAGGAGAAGTTTCTATCAAATGGAGGAATTTTACTGGCCTGTGATGCTGCTGTCTTTAAAAGTTACCTGTTGTAAGCTTTTGACACGATCCATCAAGGGAAGCCTGGTCATCGATCAAGATTTAATATTGTTTGTGACCGATATTCGAAGCCCGAATCAACATTCAGGCATTGATAGCTTCGTATTTGTATGCTTTCTTCTTTGTTAAATAAATAAATACTATATTGAAATTGAAAATAATCAATCTTCCATTTTTGTAAACTTATAGGGTAAGCTCATACAGCAGTTCCGTGGCGAAGCGTGGTATACTTATTTGGTCATCGCCGGGTATATTTCCTATAGGAAATATACTATACTACAGCAGCCACTACAGCAGTTCTTTATGAACTTTCTTATTTTTATCAAAGTCAAGTTGTATTAATTGGAGGTGAGAATAATAATTATTATTATCAATAATTTTTGTGATTTCACCTATGAATAAGTTGGAAATCATGTGAAAACCTGACGTCATCTCCACTCAGGTATCACAGTAGCATTGCTATTGAATTTTCAACCACTTGTCACTCACTCTAAAATGAGAATCTCGGTGATTAGCTGGATTTGCTTTATCGGATGGTGTTCGATGGCCCTAAAGTACTACAGTAGCCAGCCCCGTTCAATTATTTTGAGTACTGCATGAACTCTGTTCAATTCTCAAATGACTCTTCAGAGTATAGTTACTCTAGCCCACTCTGGCCTACTTTACTTTACTAGTCTACTTTACTTTACAAGCCTTTTTTTAGCAATATTGAACATAAACTAAAGCCTATAGCTAGGCTATCATTATAAGTTATCTTTACCAACAACATGATAATCCAGGATATGAGGAGGCTTGTAATGTACAAGCTTATAGATAAAAATGTTGTTTTCGTAGTATACCTATAGAAACCTTAATACAAATTTGGAAAATTGATTTGAACACAAAATTCTCACAAATTCTAATCTGAATATCGATATCATGCAAAATCGATACAATTGATACAAAGCTATATAAGCTATTGAAATATGAATAGAATTTTGGATATCACAGAATTATCCATATACAGAGTGGCGCAAACAGAACGCATGGATTCGAGTAGGATAGTATAAGTGGATTATATCAGTGGAGTGGAGCTATCTGTGACCTCCGAACGACACAATTTCGTAGATTAAAGTATCCAGTTTTAGTAACAATGGCGCCATTGACCTTGCAACATCGCATATTTGCTGTTGAACAATATTTCAAATAGAATAAATCTGTAATCGTTTTCCAATGGAGCTTAAATAGATAGTTTTAAGTCAAGCGTATTGGCATGTGATTCTTCTTCACTTGAATTTCAAAGTTTTGTGGTCAAAATCCGTTCTGTCAACTGGAATTGATCCCGGAACCTTTGAATTATCGGACCAGCGCTCATCATCCTCGGCTACGGACCACTCCAATGATGAGAGATGATGAATATATTCAACCTTTAGTATAATAGAGAATTTAATCATAGTACGGTAACAATTATGCTTAGTAAAAAATACAACCGTCAGAAGTAACAACCATCATAAATATAGCATATACAGAAGGACTCAACATTACGAAGAAGGAACACATTCACAAGCATCTCGAATTCCACAGAATCGTAATAATTATTCGTCGTCATCAGATATCAGTGCTTTACTGTTATTGCTCATGCTGCAATAGGCTAAGCGATGTGCGTTATCTTGTGTTCGCTCAGCGAGACAAAGACAAAAGGACCAGAAACAAACTAATTCCCATTCGGAGAGAGAGAGAGCGTGAAAGAGGGTGTGAAGGAGTAAAGTCGGAGATAGTAAAGGTGAGAGACTAAAGGGGAGAGAGTAAAGGCGGAGAGAGTAAAGGCAGAGAGAGTAAAGGCGGAGAGAGTAAAGGGTAGTGTAAAGTCGTAAAGCTAACGGATGATTTTGTGGGAGCGAGAGATCAGAGAGGATTATAGCAAGTGGCAAGGGTCGAGAGTCGTGTAAGATTATAGTTGCAGCAGTTGAAGATTAGACATTTAGGCCACTCAACAGCACCTGCGTTTCCGAATGAATATTACTGTTACCAGCCGAGATAAACGTTATTGTAACCGTACCATGTTATTTGTTACTTGTTACCAAGTACAGTATGGAAATTCGCATTCTTTTTTGTTATATTATTCCTAAAGTTATAGCAGAGATGAGGAATACAACAATGAAATAGGAAATGAAGGAATGCAACAGTATCTGTTGATGGTTACACCTTGGTTGTATCGGTGTTGTTTCATACAAAGAGCTGAAACCATTATTTTGAAAGGAGTATGCTACGTAATAAAAAAATTCTACGATCGAGCTGACTATGCATCATTGCATTATAATTAGACAATAACTGAATCCATTTCTAGATCCTTTACAAATACTGTACAAACAGACACTGTACAAATTAATTTATACTTATTTATTATAGATACTGTACAAATTTACGCAATTTCAGTGAAAAAATGTTATGAAGCTCTCAAACTTTTAACTTTAGATATTCACACAGTTTTGCAGACCAAAATTTCAGTTTTTTATTTAATTCTGATCTTTTTCTGACCTCTTACTAATATACTCTCTACTCTATTTATTATTTAGTTGCTAGTGTTGCTTCTTGTCTTTTTCCATACTGTATCAATTTTTACATTGTTTCTCTTTTTTTTATTCATTTTCACTTAGTTTAGCGTTAATTTCAATTGTTTTTAAATGAGGTTTGTTTTGGCGTCAAGCTGGAAGCCTCTATGTGTTGTGATTTCGTATGCATTTATTAAATAAATAATTGCTAATGGTGCTTCATTCTTTGTCTGCTCTTCAAACATCAGGGCTCCCCACCACATTCAGTTATTTCATATATTATAACAAGTTTTTTTACCATACAAGAATGACACATCCACAGAATCCCGAATAGAATAGAGCAACTGAATTCAATCACATATGAAGCAAGAGAATGGCAGACTGTAATTACGTTGGTGGATATCCGCAATGTCCCACACCAGTTTCCTGAACTGGTATATTGAAAAAGTGATCATTGCAAAAAAAAAGAGAGAGGAGGAAAGGTTAGTCAATCTAGATAGGCGAATCTCAAAGACAAAGCGATCATCGGAAATGGGTGAAGAAGAGGGAGGAAGGGTACAGGAGGGAAGGTTGGTGGCAACTTACAATTGAGTTGTTGGTCTATTTTGGTTGAGAGAGAGAGAGTGAAAGGAAAGTAGACCACGAAAACCGCCGCAGGATCAATCAGCTCACAGGTACACACACGTTATTTTTCCTACCCTTCCCCGCCACCCTTCCGATAGCTAACAATCAACACTCTCCCACACCAACAGACCATCCCCTAAACACTCTTGATCAACCATCCATTTCCACAAGCCAAACTTGTTCCTCGCATCTTTTTCACCCCTTGCTTGCCTCATCCCTTTCCACACACAAATCGTGCCTCATCGAAACCGATCATTCTGCACACGTCGTCTCTTTTATTACGCTAACATGGTACTAAATGAAATAGAATAAACCGATACAACGGAGTACTCAAGGGCCCCACAAAAAACAGGCATCTTTAGATTAAAAGACAAACAGGTGAGTTTATAATAATTATCAATAAATAATAATAATCAATTGAATTTTTAATAATATCAAAATCAGTTGCAAAAAAATTGTCGTGGTCGAGATTCGAGCCCCTATTCCTATGCTCTGCGGCATGCATAGAAAATTTTGAGGTTAGATTACCCATTTCTTGCTTGTGATTATTTCTTATTCAAACCCAATGTTCAAAATCAGTAGATTTCTTACTTAATCTGTGAAAGTATTTATTCCAAATTTCAAAAGTGTACGATCTCGTGGTGACGGACAGACAGACAGGCAGACAGACGGACAGGAATACGATCGCAATAAGTCGCTAACGGGTAATAAATGGCATTCATTGAATATGAATACATTACATAAGAAAGATGAATACATAATTGAATTTGTATTGTTCGGAAAATTTGTTTCTTTTTTTGGCAAGATTGTCCGAGGATAATCAGTTTTTATGATTGGTAAAAACGATTTGTTTTGATCAGTTGTCTGAATTTATAATATTGCGAATATTTTATTACAATTTCAGTAATTTGGCAATGATTATTTACTGTTTGAACAATTTGAATGTTTGAATCTCGAATAAAAGGAACAGAATAAAAAAAACACAAATCGGAATGAAATCTAGCATCTATCTTGTGTATAAAAAAACAGAACAACTAAGTCCATTTTCTGGGTTCTTTCCTAAAGTATTAGGGTCTCTCACTATGAGAACCTGATATGATTTAGACAGAATCATTTTTTCATAAATATTATAGGTATTGCTTGTCAATCAAAAATAGGCCAACTCTCATCACATATTCTCATCGCATGTAATTTGATTTGAGCCTATTAAATGAAGCCTCGGGTTTTGTATCCACTGGGAAAGTGGGAACCAATTTTCAGCGTTCATTAAATTTTCATGCTCTATCCAAAAGTTGAGCTGAGCGAACTAGCAGTTTTTTGTTTTCTTGGAAATAACTTGATCAACTCACAATTCCTATAGATGTGGGAATTAATTTAGAAATATTATACCAGTTTATCATTTGTATTCAAAGTTTCTAATTTCTTTTCTTCTCTTCCCATTGAAGATTATATAAAATAAAATATTATGAGAAAAAGTATGAATAAAGTAAGTCATTCAAACTTTTATAATCAATTCTATGTAAAACATATATTAATAAAACGTTTTAATTCTATGTTATTCCATTACAAATAATTAGCTTCAATCATTCAATGCTAGAGTTCCTACTCCTTCAACGTTCAATTCAGGATACATTGGGATGTCACCCAGTAGCTGCAGCCATCTAGTGACAGAATTCAGAAATAGGAGCATCACACGCTGTCGACCAATCAGAAGAGAGAGGCGTGTCTGTTTTCAACCAGTAGTCGAGATGTAGAAAGTATCACCCAGCAGCTGGCGCCATCTAGTGGCAAAATTTGGAAACGGGTGAGTTCTGAATTGCCGACCAATCAGGAGAAAGGGGCGTGTCAGTATTCGACTACAAGTAGAGAAGTAGAAAGTATCACCCAGCAGCTAGCGCTATATGGTGGGAAAATTTGGAACTGGATGAAGGAGTTGTCAAGGAGGGAGAAGGCGTGTCGATGGGCGTAACTAGGCCTAGTCTGGAACTTGTTCTTGATTGGTCCTTATTCTTTCGATCCCAAAACACTTTTCTTAATCTAAGACAATTATGATAATGACTAAAATGATGATTTTCTCATTTCAAATACATAAAATATACTGGTAGGCTAGCTTACAAAACTGTTGAATTCTGTAAGTGAAAGGCATAAATAATATTATGTATTTGCTTTCTCGAAAGATTTAAAACTATAAGAAATTTTTATTCGGGGAAATATTAACCTCTTCTCCAATGAGCTTTTACCTTTCACCACATTTTCCTTTGTTGCCTTTTTTTCTTTACTCATTTATATCATATTTCCAACAATTTTTTTGAATCTCCACTGTATCTCCCCCATGAAGACGATTGTTAAGAAACTCTTCGACCTTTTCCCCGTTTCACAGGACTTTTGAATTTTCATGTTTCACAGGACTTCTAAAGCTATGTTTCAGGACTTCTGAAGATTCTTTCATGACAAGCAATTGCTGTCATGAAACAGGCCTCAATGCCTTCTTATGATACCAACTTATGATACTTATAAGGATCATCTTATGATACTTTCTTTTAATAAAGGACGGTAATTTCACTATTTTTTAACCTCAAAGATAATCAAATCAATCAGATTTAATCGAATGATCATTATCATATTTTTCTGTTAGAGTGAATCTCTCGGGATCCGCTCGATTGCATTCACCTCAATTTGAACCATTTCCAATAGTCTTGTAAACATGCTAATGAGAATTGATCGCTGGGGAACGAACGGTTCATTAAACCGCTCTACACATGCTAACAAAGGTCGGATGGCTTTTTTAGGCAGATTCATTCCTCTGCCTACGTTTTCAACTGTCTAATTGATTATTTGGGGATCTGTCAGTCACATCATCTACTTTGAAAACTTTCACTGAAACGGGAAAGTTATTCCAGTGCTGCAAATGCCATCACTATTCAATGATTGTTCTGATTATATCAAGTTCATGTTATAAAAAAAAAAAAAGAAAGAATAATTAAAAATAGGAAAGGCTGAAATTGGGCTATTAATTTAAATTAATATTTTGTGAGTAGCAGAAAGTGTATTCTTAAAGTGAAAATTTACTGTATTGACGAACCAATAGTGTAAGCTTGATTATTGATTCCTACAATGGAAATCTTAGGCTAAGCGTACACCGGTTAATCAAGACAAGACAAGACGAGAATAGTCACGTTTAGTCACAATACTTCACAGTCATAGTTGCTTATGAAGCTGTACACACCGATGCAATGACTAATCGGTGTGTGTTGTTTCATAAGCAACTATGTGAAGAACTGTGACTAATGTTGTCTTGTCTTGTCTTGTCTTGACTAGCCGGTGTACGCTTAGCCTTAAACTTCAATACTTATCATTTAGACACTGTCTTATCAAATTTGAGTCTAATTCAGTCTCAAATTTGGTTTGAGAAAGAGTGAGATCGTAAGATTGCGGGTCAACTGATAGCGATTGGTAATTTAGGGACATCTCTCTTTGTTTTGATGAGTTCAACAACTCAACAACTGAGAGTACTCTTCACTCTGTCAATGTATCCATTTTGTGGTCACAGAAAGATATTTTAAGAGAGAATATTTTTGAAACGTTATTGTTTTCAGATAGCCTTCTCTCTTGTCTTCAAAGGGAGGGAGAAATTGTCTCAAGCAGAAAGAGAGATCACAGTGGATAAAAAATATGGCTGTGACAGCATAATGCAAGTTAATAGCATTACGGACAGCTATTGTATCCACCATGATGAAGAAGATTACGAACAAGCTTCGGCATTAACTGTAATAGGATTTTTGGGTGAAGTTGTTATAAATTGTATTAATGTTGGGAAACTTCTACGCAAGTTCAGAGATAATTTCAGCTTTAAGAAAATAGACGACAATATTGTCAATTCTCAACAGTCCAATTGTCAGTTGGACTATGTGAATAATTATAAGATTTTCTATGAAAAACTGAGAGAGGATAACATCAGATGGAGATGACGATATAAGTTATTGGGAAAGATTTGATCCGAAAGGTAATAGAGGGGTTGTAAGAAATCTTTCAATTACTTCTTTAACTTTTCTCATCTCGCTTTATTATACATGTTAAGTTCTGTAGCTTATGTGAAGTTGTAATTCTTATCGTGGATTTCAACAAAGGACTACGAGCTTTTCAGATGTTTTCTTCCGTGGCGCCTAAAAGCTGGTTAGCTTTACCATTGAATATTCACAGAGGAATTTTGAATGAGCCTTTATAGCGAATGAATACGGCTTCAATAGCACTCAAGCTATAACAAAACGTTTCCGACTGAGCATATTCAGTGGGCTATTTTTGAATAAATTTAAAAACATGATTGAATTATTAAATTTTATGTATTTCTGTTAAGTATGTTGATTCTTATCTACTTTTCTGTGAATTTTCTATGGTATTATCACAGACAACACTATATAGTTACACTGTATAGTTAGTCTATGACAACACTAGACCTTCAGCCTGTGTATAGTTAGTCTATGGTATTATCAAGTACGCCTACGCTACAATAACCTATTACTTATAACAAATTAGGTATTTATTGAATATACAGTAGCCTATGTTTGAATGTAGCCTATGTACAGTAGCCTATGCAATACATGTTGATCCGTGGCGAAGCGTGGTATACTTATTTGGTCATCGCCGGGTAAATTTCCTATAGGATCCCAATGTATATTTCCTAATGTTGATCCAAATTATACAACCAAATGAGTCAACCAAAATTCGTATCCTCAGTGATATGAATATTTTTCTACAGTAATAGAAACATACTTTTATACTTTTAATTAGAGAAACTGGATTGAAGAATTTCATCTAACACTTGTGAATAAGCAGAACCATATTGATGCATGTAGTATGTTTAGCAAAGCCTCCTATCCTTACTTTATTGTTCTCCAATTCTATGGTTACCTATCCCATCACAGATCCCACCCTACAGCACCCCATGTTCCTTTCCAATCCAATCATAGCTCAGCAGCAAGATCACTAGAGACTGTTCCTAGTAACCTTGGCTCAGCAGTTTAGGTCTTAAATATCTCACCCAACACGGACTTACACCTAAGTATATCGGACTTGTACCTCACTCAAGGCCACCATTGCTGAGTTCAGCACAAAACCTCATCCGAGTCTAGCGTCCCTATCTAGGTCATTTGCACCCAATTCACTGCAGCCCATATCAATATGTGGAAGCGCCGCACAGATTTGTCCGAACCTCAAGGATCTACCGGAAGTAATTTACAACTAAAACGGAAGTAAATTCAATTCAATTCAATTCGAATAGTATTTATTTCAATTTATTCCATACAAATTTTGTTTATTTAAATATATGATTATAACTTGAAAATAATTACAAAAAAATAATCATCAACTCAAAACGATTCAAAATGAAATGCAAAGATATTCAAAGTAGAACCAGAGATGATCCATATTTGGTTAGTCTATGATGGGAAATTCTTTTCATATTACAGTACTAATAGCAGGAGATTTATAAACATTCATTAGAAGTTTAATATTATTTTCAATACTAAATTTAATAATGGAGTTTAATATGAATTATTAGAAAAGATGTGGAGCGTGTTCCGTTCTATAAGAATATCCATTATTATTTTAAGCTAAGATTCAATTTTGTTAATGATATCATGATGATGAATGATATCACAAATGAATAAATTAAGATGATGATACGTTCTAACACTAATCTGAGGGCACACTGTTGGATGGTCACCTTGTATATTGATAGTAGGTGGAATGTCTATAGAACAATAGACCTATAATATTATAACACAGTAGCCTAGGTATAGAACAAGGACGGATGGATGAATGAAGTCTGGCGTTTTGCCATCCACCATTAAGTAGTTCGAGCGCCATATTTGTGAATTTCGAGGTTATGAGATACATATTTGAGAATTTTAAGTTTATAAGCTCCTCTCTACAGTTTGTTTTTGTAGTGCTAGTGTGAATGGGGATGGCAGAATGCCCTCTTCCATCTACCCACTAGCAGTGCGGCCCACGGTTCGAGGTGAAGGTTTATAGTAGAACGAAGGCACCATCCAGCTCCTATCAAGAATTCTGCAAAGCAATAAAGGGGTTGTGATGGATTATTTTATTCTAGTTGGTATTCCGCGACTGTTTTGAATGTGATGCGAAGCGTTAGAATAGCCGTGCTGTGGAAAGCCATTTGTCTGCCTTTGGAGTGGTCTGGTGGGAGGCAAGGCAAGGCAAGAGGAAAAAGTATCTGCTGATCGGAGGAATCCATTGTGGCAAAGTGATGTATCTGCTTTATTTGGAGACCAGACCAGTAAAAATTGGGAGCGCTTCCAAAAAAGTGAGTCTCTGCTTTCCAAATGAATGCTACACTGTGGAGGAAATAAACCCTACGAAATGTATCCTCTACATTTTTTGCAAACGATAGTTTTTGTGTAAAATACTGCGTATAGAAGTTAGAGGGAATAAACCCTAACAAATGTATCTACTTCATGTTTTTTACAAACAATGGTTTTTGTAACATGTATTGATAGGCTTTATTTACGACTATATGTTCATCTATTATTCTCCTGTTCTTCTGTTACAATAAACGTGCATTATTCACTCGATTAATTGGAAATTGGGATCGGTAATCATAATTTTTTGAACTAATGCTGATACGTTGCTGATACGTCAGTCAAGTGAATGTGAAACTGGCAACCAGCTGGTAGGCCTAAGCCCACATAGGGCTGTTGAGCCATTGACAAACAAACAAAATGCTGATACGTGGAGTTCGAATTTCATTATACTCTGCCCTTTGAAAAAGGGGCGAAAAATTTGAATAGCGATGCGTATACAAGTGTCAACAAAATCAATTCACAGTAGAAACCTAGAAACCAATGTAGAGCAATTTGAAAATGAACATTTCAAACACATATTACTAAAAAGAGTTTCAAATCTTCAATATTAGAGAATGATTTCTAGATAATAAAGTAGAGAAGCAGATCATGAAATTCAAATTGAATCTTGTTATCTGGTTTGAGGCTTCGAATTACTTGATCCGCCATTTAAGAATAAACGGAATCCGCCATTTTGTGCTCGTTTTTAACCGCCCAGCTGACAATTTGTCAGCCAATCAGGTGCAATGATTTCGACCAATCACGGAAGGGCAACTCCTACTGGCTAGTCCTTATTTTTCAACGTAAATTATTCAATTATATAATACAGAGCCAACTAACCATATTGTTACTTTCTCAAGAAATACAGAAAACACAAGCTTGTCTTGTTAGCTTGTCAAGCTATTGATTTGTCGAATAAAGAAACTAAAAGTGGTCAAAACCTCATTATTTTTATTGATTTATTGAGATACCAGTTCAGTTGTTACACCATTATCAATCTCTGGTTTAAAGATGCCTGTTTTTCTTCCCTTGATATAATATTTTCGATCAAATAAATGAATATGAATGTCACTGTGACAAATGGAACCGGCATCTTCTTTTTTTAATAGGACATCTTCATAAAATATTTCTTCTTTTTTGTGATTATGACGTCTTCTAGTCCTCTCATTCAATATGGACAACTACCACAATATCACCTTTATTACTACACAAAATATATCTATGTTAGAATCTCACCTCTATCTCTGTTCTTCTATCCATAGCTCATCATCAATTTACAGTTCAATATCACAGCCCTAGTGTGATACAGAGTGTGCTCATAATTTTTCCAGCGAGACAACGCTGTAAATCCCATGTACCGAACAAATGCGAGAATAAGTCCTTCTAAACTTTGAGAATGGAATGAAGAAACAGGATTCTGGGAAGTATTTCTAGCTTGGAGAGAGAGAATCAAACTAGAAGTTTCAAACAAACATTCGCTTTTTCGAATAGTAGGAAAGAACAGGATGTTTTTACTCACTAAACTGAAAAACGAGTCGAGATAAACTTTTGCAGGGCGGCTTCTAGCTTTGCACTACCGCATCGAAATTGAATATAGGAGCTTTGCATTCAGCCAACAACTTTTGCTAAGCACAAAAATGCATTTGGCTATGTTTTTTTATACATCTCTGTAATGTATTCGGTTTCCAAGAGCTGGCTAATTGGGGAAAACAGCAATGTATGGAACTAGTGCATCGACCTAATTCAATTCTTGCAAACAGAAGAGTGATGCAGTTTTTCAAACTTTACTGGATTAGCAGGTATGGTGATGGCTTCAACAAGGAAATCATATTCCAGATCATGAAAGTTCAAAAGTTATCACTGATATGAGAAACGAAACTATTAAAAGTTTTGAATTTTATTACTATGTTATAGAGACTTTATTCAACTTATTACAGGCTGCAACTTGATTAAGGCGTATAATAGATTGTGGACTTGAAACTTTTAAGAACTCATCTTCAAACTTCTTTGGTTTTATTGTAGATTATAAAACATCAACAGTTCACCCGCCAACACTGTAAACGATTGTCAACATCAAAATCACCAGCAAAAGTTTAATTATTTTTGCTAAGGAATAAAACAATTTCCAGTTTTGAATTTTATAGAAACAGTATTATGAAGAGACTTTATTATGGGGTTATACCTTGATTATGACGGTAGGCTTGAGAATTGAAGTAGCTTTAAACTTCATTAGTTTCATTGTAGACTGTAAAACATCAACTGTTTACATCACCCGTGAAAGTTTGATTATTTTTGCTAAGAAACAGAACGATTTCAAGTTTTGAATTTTATTGCCATGTTGTAGAGATTTCATTAAACTCATTATAGGTTACACCTTGATTATGGCGATAGGCTAGAGAGCAGTAGTATAGCTTTAGCTTCATTGGTTTCAAGTTTTGGGTTGATTTAATTTTATGAACATGTTGTTAAAACCTCATCCAAATTATTCTAGGCTACAACTTGATTAAGGCTATAGGCTTGAGAACTCATAGCTTCAAACTTTTTAACTTTATGGTTTTATTGTAGATTGTAAAACACCAACTGTAACATCACCTGCAAAAGTTTAGTTTTTACTTAGATACAAAACAGCGGACTTATTTTCGGACTTGGAAAACGTTCTCTGCTAAGTTCTCACCATAACTTGGAGCAGAGATAAGTTTTTAGCTCGTCCTTGCTGTTGTTGGAAAGTTACGAAGACAATGAGGGAAGATTAAAGCGATAAACCGAGATATAAAGGATGCCAAACAAAGTACCCGGCGTTCGCTGGAATGGTCTCGCAGGAAATATAAAAGGGTTCACGGTGAGCAATGAAGACTCTGAACTCATCTTAGAAAAGTTGGTGTCCGGCTACCCCATACGTGATCGAAATCATAACTAGTGTTCGTAATACAAGCATTTGCACCACTTGAGCACTTCTAATCTACTGCGGCCAGAGACTTATATTGTTCATCAATTTCTGAAAAATTGTACGGTACAGTGTGTCTAGTTTCCAATGGTCAGATTCAATGGAAAACATCGATACTGCTATACTCAACAAATTCTATTTCAACACAATTGATCAGAACATTCAAATGTTAATTAATTTAATATTGTAATTGTCGAAACTTTTTCACTGATAGTGATTTTGGAAGAGGCTACTGACTACTGTTGATTATTCAGCTCGTAAGTAGAGAGAAATTGTATGAAGAATCTTGTACTGTGTTTTTAATATATTTCCTGATTTGTGAGCTTGTACTGATGCTTCCTTAATTCCCTGATTTCTTTCTAATGATGCTCCTTCTAGAGTCTAGCTAGACCTAGACAATCAGTACAATCTTTGATTAAGCCCTGCTCTAATTGGCAGAATATCAAATCAAGAATTTCTAACACGAGGTGAGGAATTATATTGATGATTATCAACGATTTACATTCAACATTCTCTGATTACATGGATTTATTCCAACCTCTTCCTCAAATTCAAGAGGATATTCACGGTTCTACAAAACTTTTTAAGGTGATAGGAGGGTCCCCGACACTGCAGTTACCCAATACAGGTTTATCGCTATATGCGTTTTATAGCCGCATAAAACTTGAGCAATATTTTTATGATGACAGAGCTCGTTAGAAAAGGGTCAAAAGGGTGCTTGTTACATCCCCCTCGCCACCCCCTTCCAATCGATTTTCAAAAATATCACCGGAATAATTGAGCTCATAAACTTGATCAACTACCACATTTAACAACTACCACATCAACTGCCTTTATTAACCGATCATCGTTAATAAACATAAATTTCAACCATTAAAAAATTCGTACGTGTAGGCTACTGTTTTTGAAGCTTAATCTCTCTAATTATGATATCCTGCATCCTAAAACTCATGTCCTCATTGTGTCCTCTAAAACTTAATTCCTTGAAATTTATAATCCTTATAATTGTTATGATATCCTAAAAATTGTAATCTAATCAATACAAGGGCTCTATATGATTGAGCTCTTAAAAGCACATTGATGGCATGAATAATCAGTCGAGGATTGATTTACAATCATTAAAAAAAGTATCAGGTGATTTAGTATAGTAGATTGATAGATACATAGATGGCTAGATATCGAATTCATCCATCTATTTTGGTAGTTGTAATATTACTAATTATAATGTGTAAAAAGAATTATTAAAAAATACATTCAATAGTAACTACGCGTATTCAGAGCTCAATGAAAATTTCAATAGTAATCATGTAATAATGTAATAATAATGTGAGTACTCATTAATATCATCAATTAATGAGTACTCACATTCCTTTTCAGCTGAAATTAGTGGAGGTATTATATTATGCTTGAAACAGAGTTGATCATGATATTGATGTACTTAAATAAAGTTATAAAGTCTCTCCGCAGTATCTGTGTGGTGCTATATTGTGTTCTGCTGAAATTCTCAGATGAACTATTTGATCAGTCTGTATAACGAGTGTCATTCTATATCCTATTCTCTAACAAATTACTAACAAATCTAATACAAAAATTGATCTAAAATGAAGCAACAATATGAATACAATAATATTTTTTCTCATTTCACAATCCACATAAAAAAGCTCATATTCTCACATAATATCGATTATAAACATTCAATACAATTATTATCAAACAAATTCAATACAAAAGTTCATGCAAAAACAAGTCAAACTGACAGTTATTCCCTATTTTTAACTTCCAAATCTAGACTCAATACCCTGACTCGGAGACAATGCTATTTCTCAATATATTCTTCATTAAAATTGTCTTTGCCTGAAAATATGAACATTTCCTAGTCAATCATATTTCAGAAACAGAAACGTCATCTACCAATCACATTCCGTCACTCCATTACTGTGTGCCGCACGGAGATAAATTTCTTCCATAACATTCGGCGAAATGTCAAGAGCACAGCAATGTGGCTGAAGACAGGGAACGAATCGGTTTAATTATATTTCTTTGTTTTCGATTCAAGTGGCTATGATTGATGGACTGTGAGCAGCCGCAGTATATTTCATCTTTTGACTGCAGCGACGTCGCGACGTCAACGGCGTCTTTCACAGTGAGCGAAAGTAACCGAGGAGGTTCATTAGCTGAGGCAGGACTCAGCCCCTTTCCCCAGCGTATTCAGTCGCTGGAAAGCCGGCAAAATCGACGATAACGATACGCAGTTAATCGTCAACGAAACGAAACAGATTTCCAAATTATTTCAACTATAGTTGAAAAATGAGTCGGAAATTGTTTATTCATAGAAAAAATTGTCGTTATCAAACCTTGTAATGTCGCATACAGCACTTATGTACAAATTGGAAAAATAAAATTATCTATATCTGTCTTTTGTGTGTGAAAACATGGAGAAAAATTATAATGATTCTCATCAAATCTTATTAGCCACTGTCAAATTCAAATTCAAATTAAAATTAAAATTCAAATTCAAATAATCTTTATTCAGTAAAGTTGCAACAAGAGTATACACTCAACAACATTGAAAGTATCACAAATATAATATAACATGCTGAAATATTCATTAAGGTGATAAATTGAAGGGAGGAGACATAAAAAGTACTAATAAATAAATACTACTCTACAGTCTACATTCATGCAGGAACTCTCCCTCATTCTCAGATTCTCAGACGTATATAGTATTCCTGGGGGATTCCATTCCATCAATAGGCCTACTGTAATCCTAATGTAATAATATAATTGAATGTTGTAATAACCATACAATATATGCACAATGTGATTTGCAATGCAATGTGGAAATAAACTGATTTGGATTGATTTGATTTGAATTAAACGGAAACTGTTATCCAGTTCTATACTTTTTTGCTGCCTAGTGATGCTTACATAAGCCATTGAATATACACTTTATATACACATAGGGTTCCACCGGGAAGCGATTTTGATTCTCATGAATGAATCACATTCAGCGGAAAAAGGCCTGAAGTGGTCACCCTTACTATGGAAATAAGAGGTGCAAGTCTCTTATCTAATCTTGTGATTAGACAACGGCACGACCACTTCATTTTATTCAGTCTTTAAACTTTAAACTATTCAGAATTTTTATTCAGTCAGAAAGCCCTGATCTGTGTGAAAATGTGAGAAACAAATAAATACTACACGTCAACTGATTTGGCACAGAAAATGAACAGTCAGTTGAATCGTTGATGACGAATAGTTGAAAAAACTAGTTGAAGTAACTAGTTGACGATAGCGGAGTAGCAAGTAGAAGAGCCAATGTAATAGGGAAGGAAGTTTAGGGCCAGATACGAAAATCCTTTCATTCAGACACACATGTCCGAGATGATCAGCTTTAAAGCCTTGCCTGAGATTCCTGCAGTCATTTCACTCCTGGGAGCTCCGCTTCAGAAGATCAGAAGAGACATCAGAGTTGATTTTTTTCTTATTCTATCATCATTTTCTACGACCGTTGTATAAAAATGTATTATCATTTCTTCGTGCTCTTACTTGGAGAAGTACAAGATAAAATCTACGAAATGATTTTACGATGTTTCAACCAATGATTGACGAATGATGTTTCAACAATATTTCGAATTCTATGTTAATTCAAAGATGACATCTCGAAAAGAAATTTTCATTGAATACCGTACTGTATGTAGGAGTGCTTTCTTTACTAAAGTTCAGCCTACTAAATAGTCCTACTAATAGTTCAGCCTAAAATAAAATAGTCAACGATATTCAGTTGAAAGTAAATGAAATATATTTCGTTCAAATCTAATAGGCTTGCTTACAGCATTATTACTATTTCTTCGAGCTCTTGCTCGGAGAAGATGAATTCTACAATCTCAAAAAAGTAATTTTCATTGAATACTGTACGTGGGAGTGCATTCTTTACTAAAAACGTTCAGTCTGCTTGAATCAAAACTAAGTCATAGCTATGGGAATTCAAGTTAAAATACAAGTTCACAAGTATTTCGTCATGTAAAACAACGACGATTTTAACACATATATTCTCCCAATACGACAAGATCACCTGACATCGTATCAATTGAAACTTGTTGGGAACATCGTATAAAAATTACTTGTGGAACTAAGTTTTTTTTGTTAATCGCATATCTTCTTCTTCACTTCAAGGATTAGGTTTATTGAATAACCTGTTCCGGTACCCATCTTTTCCTCGGTCTTCCTAAATTTCTTTTCCCAGTAGGCGCATAATATTGAGCTTCTAGAGGGATTCTTCCAGAAGGCATCCTATTCAAGTGAATCTTGAATCTTGCTATATTAATATTAATATATTTTCCCAATACAACAAGATCATCAGAGATCGTATCAATTGAAACTTGTGAGGGAAAATCACTTGAAGAGCTAAATTTTCAAATTATTTCAAAATAATTTTCCCAATACAAGATCACCCGAAATCGTGTCAATTGAAACTTGCGGGAGGGACGTCGTCTAAAAATCACTTGTGGAACTAAATTTTAAAATTCGAGCAGAAACTCGTGCGGGCGGAAACGTGAATCTCCCTATTTGACTTTCAATGCGAAGCCCGCCCGCACGCACGCACACACCTCTTGTTACGCTGACATAAAATATGCGGCGCAGTCAAAGAGTTGTGAATATTAATGAGGCTGTCGAGTGCCGACAGATCCGTTGCATGTAGGCTATAGCAGAGCAGCATCTTGTTGAGGCACTTGATTCAGTAATTGGAGCTGCCGTCGAGTCTCAAATCGCAGTCATCAGCAATCAGCCAGCCAGCTATAACCGCCAGGTGATGTTCATAATATTTGAAGCCGCGCTCCTCAAAGTTTCAAAGTGTTGATCCTTGCGCGCTGACAAGTTGATTCCGAAAATCACACTTTCCTCCGGGAGAAATGTGTGGAACAACATGAATAAATAGAAATTATTTTGGATTAAGCTTTACCTCTGAAATAGATCCTAGAATGAAATACTATAGATTCAGTTTTCTCTTTTCTATGGGAGTAACAAGTTTTGATATCAATCTACTCAATTATTCACATGCCTCGTGATAGAAAAAATCGACACTATAAATACATGGTGAAAGGTTTTAGACCCGCATAAATTTTCAGTTGTTCATGGCATTTTGTACTACAGTGGCCATAGATATAATAAAGGCACTGCATCTTTTAGGCAGTTGTACATATGATCGTCTAGAACTATTCGTTTGTATAGAGTAGACGATCATTTGATTTCTCCCCATCATTACATTTGACACCCCATTTTGTAAAAGTGGTAATTTCTTCCCCCAACCAGTACGTTACTCGTTGCATTCCAGCATTACACGTAGTAAAATTAGGTATCGATTTCACATCTTCATATATCATCCGCCTAAATAATTTATCGGTAATACAGCGGCCGCTGTTTTCGCTACACGAAGAGTAAGTTCGTTCTCGACTCGGAGTCCCGTATCGTGAAAACGCCAGCAGAAGTTTTGTTGTCAGCCGACTGAAGGATTTATTTGCGCCCATAAGCCCTGAGCCAGCAATACGCTTCGCGAAAATCTGTCTTGAAGTATTACTCTGCCGGCTTTCTGGTGTGGTGGTGACTGAGCTAACTTCTTCCACTCAGCTCTGTGTGCTACTAAATAACAGTATGATATATGGTGCACTGCATTTACAATAGTGGATCATGGAAGAATATTATCAAGAATAAATAAAAATTTACGTGTAGTAGACTAGAATTAGTGGCGAAGCGTGGTATACTTATTTGGTAATCGCCGGGTATATTTCCTATAGATTCTAGAATGATAAATGCCGGGTGAGGCATTTATAATGAAACAATTCAAGATGGTCAAAAATCGTTAAATTTTATTTTTAACATTATACGTTATACACATATGTCTAGAAAGCACATTTAAAAGCATAACAAGTGAATCCAATTATTTATGAATTACATCACTGTGATGTGCTTCATTCTTCTGATCGCTAAGATCTGGGTGAAGCTTGAAAGAGTCAAAAGCATTAATTGCAATACAATCTGTCGAATTTGCAGTTGTGATTGATTCATTTAATTCTTCAATGCTTCAAACGTTTTCCACGTTTACTTTATGTTTCAAGTGTATTAATCAGTATTTGTTATAAAACATCTTGAATTGCAGTCGTGATTTGGTGATGAGGAATTCAATGAGGAATCCTTTTCACTCTTAAAGCTAGACGCCAATTGAATTTTACCGCCGTTAATTTTCTCCGTCATCTAACGAAAGCAATACAACGAAGTTTCTATTGAGCTCCGTCGAATGACATCATCTTACGACGATTGAATTCAGTTGGATTTATTGCAACTGGACTAGTTCTCCATGTTATATACACTGATCATCAACTGCAATCATTTTCTAGAGAAATATTTGAGAGTAGGATTTATACTTCGCAAGACTTGATTCGTATATAGACTATAGAGAGTAGACGGACATATCTGAACCTGACTGCTGTCAAGTTATTTCAAAACAACAATATAGAATCCTATATTACTGTTGTACCACTGAACCGCCAAGCAAGGTTGGGGTAATCTAATGGTTTGTAGGGTGACCCCACAATGTAATCTTGCCATGCAGACAATTATTCATCAGCAACTAAAAGAATCAATCTTTATTGACTTTGATGACTTGGCAAGATTTGAGAAGAATCAAAATGGAAAAAAACAATCACTTCTTTATATTTTATTCACTTGTCTTGATCTATTAATTTTTTATTTCTCCAAGCCTTGTTTTAAAAGTTTAAATTTGTGACGGTGGTTTCAGTAATAATGTGATAGCTTTCATAGTATAGATTACTGATTAATGAAACTTGAAAAACCCCGCTTTTCAAATAATGACTACCGTACGAGTTAGTAACATCAATATGAATTGAAATGAAAAATAAACAAGAACGTCAAGGCCTGATGAGTTACAAAGCTGAAAAATATACTTTAAATGTTTAAAAAAATAAAATTTAACATTTTATATTTATATTTTTCAGCTTTGTGAGTGGAAATTTGTGAATATGAAAGTAATCTATTCATGTCAAATAGGTATTGGGTATCAAAATTGGGAAGAGAAGAAGTTTTGGACTTAGTGTCGTGTTTTCATCCTATAAATCAATTCTACTCTCTAGAATTAATAAATAACTAGAATAAATTATAAAAGAATAAATAAAATAACAACTTATCTTATAATATCATTTTATCTCTATTTTATTTCAAATACTCTCTTTGTCTTAAGGTTGATCTTATGCTATAGTGTACAATTTTTTGTGCTATGGAAGCAAAATGGATAAATTATTATCTGTTTCTTCCAATTATGGCATTTAATAATAAATAAATTGATAAACTAACAAACAATATACCAACTTTTAAAAAACCTGAAGACCAATTCTGTAAACCGTTGGCGAACAAGTTGATCTTATGCCAGTGGTTCAGTCACATGATGTAATAATTTTGTGTTATTTATATTTTGTATTCTTTTGTGTGTGTGAAATAAATTTGAATTTGAATTACCTTAACCTAAAGACCCCAATAACGTGAGAGAAAATATTTTTATAACTAAACCTAAACACCCTATAACATGAGAGAAAAAAGTTGCTGACAATACTATTTTCTGATCAGAGGCAACAAGCCAAGAGAAAAGCGAGCCACGAGCGAGCGGTTTTCCGGCGGCTTTCCGCCGTGGGAAAGTGCTGTGCACAGGTCATGTGACTGCTGGCGATTTACTGCTGTCAATAAATAGGAAGTACGCACAAAATTTATAGAGCACCTACCTGTTCTAAGCTGAAGGGACCTGGCCACACGGCAACAGACTAGCGAAATAATAGGCGAGCCAACGCAACGCCGCCGCAACTAAACTCCAGCCGAACACAGTTTATACCCTCCGATAAACCCCGCGGCGGGCACACCAACACTTCTACCCTCAACTCCCGACCGTCACACTGAGAACACTGAAGCCAACTCTTCACAGAGCTACAACCCCCCACGAGGGGCCCCCCACTTCAAAGCTTGCTGCCCCAAAACACATTCCGAACCCCCCTCCCCCTCAGCGCGCTTAGTCGCTTTCAACCCCGTACCACTGTAATTCGCTGTATATCGGCTCAGTTGCGAATTTTCTGTCTCTCGGCCACTAAAAATACCTTTCAAGCTCGGTGTCGCGTAACTTTCTTGTGTGTCGAGAGAAAGTCTTTTGACTGGACTGTCGTGACTGGGTTGGATTTCAGTAGAAGTAATGTACATTTTAGCATAGACTCACCAAATATGGATTATAAATGGATTTGAATATGAATGAGTTATCTCTGGTACTGTTACATTGCAACAGTATACGTTTTTAATATTAGTCAAGATTTCAACGTACAGTTCTGTCATAGGCTAACCAAATATTTGGATTATAAATGAATATGGATATGAATTGATAATTTCTCGTAGATACTATTCATTGTAACAGTACACTTCATCGTGGACTAACCCTAGAAAGACAACAAGGCTAGTATATTTTCTGTTGTTATGTTGCCTGCAGTGAATGTGTAGAACTGGGATTTTTTGTATTCCTCTGGTTGTCTGTCAACTTCCTCCACACGAGTTCATAATGCTAAATGCTGTGAGTTGTTCAGAAGTGTGTGAAAAAATCCCTTGGGGGTGACGCATAACCCCTGTTGTCTTTTGTGTATAGTTTGATTCATATGTGTTTTGATAAATAATTTGATTTTTTCAAATACAGCTAATATAAACGATCCAAATTTTAATGATAATTTCAAGATATATACTTGAAGATGATGAGAACATTGGTTATGATGGTTCTATTACTTCATAAATGAGGACAATATTGAGCCACAATAACAGCATGATTCTTCAGCAAGCTCTACAGATTCTGAACCTGATATTCCTGAAGTTCAAGGAAATACAGTGAAAGGGAAGGATGTTTGTAATATCCTATTTTAATTTCAACATAAATTTTATTTAGTTTCTTCATTATTTTTTCCATTCTATTTCAAAATTAAATTGTCTTTTACTATATTGACCAATGCAATTATTATAGATATTATTATGATTATTTAACTCAGTTCAGCTGATTTTTTTTAGTTCATGCCTTTTAAATTGGTGTATAATAGTTCATTAGTATGTAATCATAATGTTCTCTTACAAATCTAACGCATATAACAACAATCGAATGGAAAGAAATTTGTATATCCTGAGCTAGTGCCAAAATTATCAAATGTGATGACACATTGAAATTTGATTTTTTCAAAAAGATTTCTATTGATAAAATTGTATAAAAATCACATGAGTGACACTAGAAATACCATACACTTAAAAGATTTAACATGATAAACTGGAGAAAATGATCGATCCACTACAAATTATATTTTAAAGTTGGGGTTATGCTTAACCCCATGTTGTCTTTGAGTGTTGCTTGTTTTGTGTTGTTTCTCTAGGGAAGCAAATAAATATCTGTTATTCATACCATAAAAATATCCATAACCAAAAACTAATGTTTTATCTGTGACTATGCATTGTTGATTGTTAAAGCTCCTATTAGCCTCTCAAATAATTTCAAAAATATAATTTGTAAAATATTATTCATCTATATTTAATATTACCGTTAATAAATGTGTCATTAATTTATCTGAGAGTCAATCCTTTTACAATTATCACCCTAAATTGGAATTTCAAAATATAGAATTTCTGTGAACGATTTTGTTTTTAATTTTTGTTGACAGGATTTCCAGTCAGATAAATTTTAATAGCATTCCTTAAACCCCGTAGCATAGCACGGGTGATGCTAGTTTTATTGATCAAAGTTGAAAAATTTTACCATTTTCTCATCATGAAAATAGAGGAAAAATTTCTTCTAGCCTGAAGAAATATTCAAAATTGCTGCCTTCCATTAGCTGTTCTTCTACTCAAACAATAAAGACTTCAATAATATGTGTTTCAAATTTGAAGTTGATTGAAAAAAGCGTTCCAAAGTTATCGTCGAACATACAAACGTTCAAACAGACAGACAAGGCCTCGAGCCTCGAGTCAAAGGGAAGAACTTCGCTTTGCTTCGTTCATTTAATGAGTTGAATTTGACTATTAGTATATTTTAAGTATTTTCAATTATTGAGATATATCTTTCAGTTTTTTGCGGTACAGACTTGATTTTTTATAGCTTAATATTCAGCTTCATTTTCAAATATTTTATCAATTTAGGTGCAAAACATTATAATCAAAGACAATTCTATCTTGAAAAGAATTTTATCTAAGCTTTATCAAATATATTTATCAGCGAACTTCTTCCTTAAAAAATGGAATTGTCTTTGCTATAATTCTTTTGATGTCAGGAAAACACTTATTCCATCATTTATAGAAGGGAAACTAGAATAAAGAGCATCCTGCCAAACCATATAACCATTCTTTATTTATGGGATAGTTAGCAATTTGTTAACTCACATGATAATTTTATTCTCAATCTTATTTTATAATGTATAATGTATTTCATTTTATTAGCACCTCATTCAGATTTGCGACGTTCACACAACCGGTGATGCTCAGTGCCCATACAGAACTGAGTACTCGAGGCTCGACAAACTTCGATATCACCAGTCGAGTCACGAGTAGACCAGTAGCACACTCACAATCTGATTCGCTGAATACGAACAGTGTAAATGTGCCTAGCCCAAATCCAAAAGCTCAGCGTATTTTGTATTTTGATAATTCGGTGGTCTGTTTGTTTTGTGTGTTTTGTAATGGCAGTTGTGGGTGGGGAATTCTAAAATTTTAAAGACTGTGAAGTGTGAAATTGATTAAAAAATTAGCTAGGGAATGTTTGCTGAAGTCATTGTGTCAATAGTGATACGTGTTTCGTATGCCAACCACAAACTCCACTTGCAAAATAAGTTGAAATCTCTTTGACGATGTAGTGATTTTTAATTTTTTGAGAGATCAGTTCAAAATTTTATGTAATTTATGGAATGCCCAATTCTAGGCAGAGGAGAGTAAGTTAACATTGTTTTACTTTGGGTAGCTTTCAAATTCAAAGTGCTTTCATACTCTGGTGTTGGTAAATAAATCATCTCCTTTCTTCTGCATTTCGCTTGTCATGAATTTTATCACTTAATTTCCATCAATATCGAACCTCATCAATCGAAGGCTCTATTTCTTTGAATTTTTGTAGGGGAATCGTCCGTTTAATTGGGAAGATATCCCACTTGTGATGAATTCAGAAGAAAGAGATTTCGAAACAGACGAAACTGATTATCTTCTACACCCTCCTGATCAACACTACATGGGAAGAAGACATCGTGGTAGAAATAACACGATGCAACGCTGCAAGAATTGCTTTCATTTTTTGATGTGTGGGTGAGTTAGCGCTGAATAATTTCATTTATTTGTGTCATGTTTCATTTTGTTATCAAGTTATCTAGGTTAAGTTTCAAGGTGTTTGACATTTGACTATCGAATCGAACTAGACTTCTCGATTAGGAAAAGTCGACCTCATCAGAATTTATCGACTCAGTGGAGATTGGATTACGTCATATTATTGACAGGATGGTAGAGCTCAAGTGCTGTGACATACCAGCTTTAAAATGTTAGTCAGTGTTTCTTTTGGTGTTAGTTGAAGTGATTGGTGTTAAATTTCCCGAAATTCAATAATCTGAATTAGAAAAATAGCATCCTTAAACTGTGAAATCTCATTCAGTCCAATGGCGTCTTCGCCGTTATGTTTGATGGAGATGACCTCTTCCACCACGCAATTGGTAAAGGAGGATATTCCTCTTATTTCCAAGCCAAGAGAAAGCAACGTGTTCGTCAGGTTAGTAATTTCAACAACGCCGAAAATATTAATTGAACCCCTGTACAGTATAATTTATTGTTGGCCTCTCAGTGTAGCCTACGTCCAGTTCCCCAGTTGGTTTGTTCCAATCAACATGTTATCAGTTGAGTAATTTTGCTTGATCCTTCATTATTCTGTATTTGAACATTGTTTAGTTTCTTGAGCTTCTTAGGGTTACCAATCTTGTATTTGATTCGAAAAATGTTGAAGTTTATCTCTACTGCCTAATGTAGGCTATTGAGCTAGGATTTCAAGTTTGCTTAGATGGTCCCATTAAACATAATGTTGAAACCTCAACTATCAACACTAAAGTACCAAATAATGCTGAAGTATAGTGGGTTTCTCCCCAATTGATTCATCAGTAATAAGACATTTTTAACCAGTGTAGGCTAGGTTAGTAATTTCCTAATCGTGAGCACCTGTTAATTTCTTCTGAATTTTTCTGTAAAATTCCTCCCAATTCTTGTTATACGATTAATTGCCCATATCTATGTAGGCCCTATGTGTTACTAATGAGGTGTATTTATAACAAAATTGATTAAGGCCAATATTGCTCCAGAGTATTTATTTGCATTCAGCTTTAGAAAAAAATATAAGTATTTATTTGTACTAACTTAGCCTATTATTGCTTGCATTGAAACTGAACTCATATCAATGAAAATTGATGTAGCCGATATTATTGATTAACCAATATTTATCAATAATATCGGTTTTGTATGTTCGTTTCCTTAACAACGTAAAAGTAAAATAAATAATAGGATAAGCAGTCCTGTTTGCACCTGTATCAATGAATAAATCTATTAATATCCTGGGAATGTATGATGTTTACAAATTTTTGTTGTATATTTTTAGGTATGCTAAGCTATTTATTCAGAAACTAATAATTTATGAATTTTCAGGTGCTGTCAATGGATATGGAGACGGTGCAAGAGAGAGCAGGAGCTGAGAGCCCGCACTCTTACCATTGGACGGCAAAGCACTGAAAAATTCCCCGCCAATGTCATTCGAAATCAAAAGTACAATGTTATCACATTTCTTCCCAAAGTAAGTTATAATATCGACTTCTATCTAAATTAAAGTTCTGGTCTAAAGCCTGTTGATTCTTCCTACATTGTCAATCAACCAATCAAATATTTCTTTATTCGTCATTGCAAAATACAACATGAACAGTCAATAATAAAACAAAAATATTTTTTAGAAAATATTAATCAATTGATAGTCTAACTTTATTTATAGTCCAATTGATAGTTCAAATGTAGACAACACCATCTAAAATAGTCAAATCACATTCACATCAAATAGTCGAATCACAAATATTAGTGTCTTCTTGAATAAGAACAAAATTCGTCAAATGAGTAGGGGCTCACTATTATTAAAAATATCTTTAGTTCGAGTTTGAATGCCATTCCTTCCTTCTCCCTGTTGCTCATTGATAGTCGATTGAAGAACTTGGCTCCCGTATAAGAGGGTCTTTTGGTAAAAAACTGCTTACTACGCTGTTAAAGTGCATATGTTCTCCCTGAGCGTGTATGATACCGATTGGTAAAATGTTCTACATCTTTGAATATAAGGTTCATAAATATGAATGTTTGAATTAAAAGGGTCACCACATTGTATTTTATTGGAAAAGATTGTGTTGAATGTTTGGTGTGGATTATTTTGCTATTAATTCATTTTTCTTTGGTCCCTTTCAGTAAATAAGTGTTTTTTCTAACCTTTATTTTTCTATTACAGGTTCTATTCCAGCAGTTCAAGTTCTTCCTCAACTTGTACTTCCTTCTCATGGCAATGTCTCAGTTTATACCGGAGCTGCGTTTGGGATATCTCTATACCTACTGGGGACCTCTGGTTAGTACAAGTTTGTTCATTAAAAAAATTATAAATTCTCAAATCTTATTCAAATATCCTATTTATTCCGCATCAATTGAAAAAGAAGACACTGAAAGAGGAGCTTCATCAATTTTTAGAATAATTTTACTTCATTAAGGGCCGGTTTCTCCAACGACGATTAAACCAATTTTTAGATTAATCTTAGGTTTTACCACTCACTAGAAACGTTTTTGTCAGAAAGTTCGATGTCGAACAGCTGACCATTTGATTCAATGATGCTAACATTGAATCAAATGGTAATCCGTATGCACCATCTTCGTTTAAACTAAGTCTAACAAAACGTAGTTCTAACTTTAAATCCAAGGTTCCACTGATAAACTAAGTTTAAAGATCGATTTAAGACACTTGATTTAATCTAAGATGGTGCATTCGGGCCTAACTCTGATATTCGAGCTCTTGGATAGTTGAGCTTGTTAGGTCGCTAACTCGAGGACTCATGTTAAAAAATACTACATTTTCGGTCTATTCCATAAGCAATTACATTATAAACCAAGTGAATTATAATTTCAGAGATTTGTGCATTGTCAATTAGCCTATTCTTGGAAGAGGTCCATCATTTATAATATTGATGGTTTTAGTTGTCACACAAAACTAGCTCATTCCAGCTGAATCTACTAAGCTCGTACAGAGTAATCCGATTTAGGCTAGTAAAGAATTATCAGAACTTGAACACCCACTGGCTAGCTGCCAACTTGGCATGATACTCTTTGTTGAGGAAAATGCTGGCGTACACAAGTTGTAACTAGATAATTACCTGGATTCCTTGAGAAATCTCACATAAGCAATACTTCTATTGATGATAATACAATTCATTCATCAATGCACAAATTGTGATGATCAATAGCGTATGAACAACGTGCTTTAAGTTTAAAGCAATTTTCTCTCCATTTGTTGTAACCTTGTGCCCAATACCGAAAGGTATACTGCAATCGTTAATATTCAAATTTTAGTACTTTTAATTCAATTATTTTTTCATTGATTACTATTCAACAGTAATATATTGTGAAATGTAGTATGCAGTATTGATAATTTTGGGTTTCTCAAAAGATTACTAGCTCTTAATTTCAAGTGATCGTTTGGTTTTTGGTCATTTGAGAATTATCACTTCTATAAGATTTATTATTTTCTTATTCAAATTCATAATATTCAATGATATAGTTCATCATAGTGATAAAATTCAATCTTCTTTACTCTGATAGATAATTTAATGTACGGTAGCCTTCTTATTTTACTCACGGTAGCCTAGTGATATAACAAGATCAGTCGTTCTGTTTTTGGGTAATATTTTCCAATTTATTGAAATTACCACTGATATCAACTTATTTCATAATAATCAATTTATTCACCATCGTACTAATTGATAATAATAATTATTATTTTAGTACTAATCGATGTTCTCTCTGCAACCTCTAACGAAAGGCTTTTGTTCTTCAGTATAATGTCTATGAAGATGTATGCAATTGATCAGAGGGTTTCTGTGTGTAACAGTGTTTTGTGCTGATGGTGACAATATCTCGGGAAGCAGTGGATGACTTCAGACGACACCAGAGAGACAACGAAGTCAACAGTCAGAAATACAAACGACTGGTACGAGCCAGGGATGGCTCAGTCATCACCGAACTGGTTCCGTCTTCCAAGTTGTGTGTTGGTGATCTAGTAAGTATATTTCTGCTTATAGATTTTGTGTTTTTGAATGAATTTACTGTACAAGAATCCTGTACTGTTTCTAACCGTCTTTATAGTTCCACGTTCCACTACTAGACGGCACAAATGCTGGTTGGACTCCACATGGTTCAAGAAACGAAAATTCAAAGAAAGCTATGCCTACGGCACTACTCACACCTGGAAACTTCAAATCGAAAAGCAACTCATCGCTCAGCGACACAGCATGTGTTTTCAAAAGATGACGCTCAGACTAGGCGATTCCAGAATAGGAAACTCCATCGCCGCGCAACTGAGTCGCTCTGCGATTCGACATGCTGGTCGCCGAGTGATCGAGTTGCCATGTGTGGACAGATTCTATGTACAGAAAAGTGAAGTTAGGTGATATTCTAACCACATCAAACTGGAAAAGTAGGATTATTTGCTTTAAAAAGTAGTATTTCATCATTTTTTGGTTACTTCAACTGAAAAAATATCGAAGATAAGTTATAAAATTCTCAAAATATTTACTTTTTGAGAATATTGTGATAGTAGTCGATCGGCAACCTGGCAACTAGGAGTAGCGGCTGTGAGTATGACAAGCAACTGGAGTCACTCGCTGCATCGCTGAGTTGCTTTGCGATTTGAAGTTTCCAGGTGTGAGTAGTGCCTACATGAATAGCTCTGAAGATTTTTGCTACAGCAATTAATATTGACAACAAATCTAAATAAGAAGAGGATAATCAATTAATGCCACTGTTCAAAAAGTTTTTCCTGAACGGGGAATCGAACCCCGTACCTCTGAATTGCCGGACCAGCGATTTAACCATTTATCCACCAGACACTTTCCGTAGAGTAGCATTCAATTGTGATGTTAGCCAAACCAGCTAGATATCACAGATGGAAGAAGTTATAAGGAGCTTTATATAATATAATATTATAGCTTTCTTTGGATTTTCGTTTCTTGAATTATGTATTCACAGCAATTGGTTAACTGCAACGTCTTATAATTTCTTCCATCTGCTAGATGGGATGTGGCGTGTGATTAGGAATAAAATACAAGATGGCTTATGAGATGATCTGCTATCCCCACTATCAAGTAGCTCTTGGATATCATTTTTGTTATTGTTTGAGTTAGAAGCCTTCTCTTTCTAAATAGTAAAGTGTGATGTGTTGAATGTAACATGAAACCATGGTCCTGTGAATGAATAAGTATTCAATGAAGTGGAATTGACAATTCCAACTAGTTTTCTTGCTTCAACGTATTCCCATTTCCTATTAAACCTATTTTCAAAATTATATAACATTGATAAACTCATTTTCTCAGTTGATTTTTGTGGATGAAACTTCTTCTTCTTCTTCTTCTTCTTCTTCTTCTTCTTCTTCTTCTTCTTCTTCTCTCTTCTTCTTCTTCTTCTTCTTCTTCTTCTTCTTCTTCTTCTTCTTCTTCTTCTTCTTCTTCTTCTTCTTCTTCTTCTTCTTCTTCTTCTTAACTTCTTCTTCTTCTTCTTCTTCTTCCTTCTTCTTCTTCTTCTTCTTCTTCTTCTTCTTCTTCTTCTTCTTCTTCTTCTTCTTCTTCTTCTTCTTCTTCTTCTTCTTCTTCTTCTTCTTCTTCTTCTTCTTCTTCTTCTTCTTCTTTCTTCTTCTTCTTCTTCTTCTTCTTCTTCTTCTTCTTCTTCTTCTTCTTCTTCTTCTTCTTCTTCTTCTTCTTCTTCTTCTTCTTCTTCTTCTTCCTTCTTCCTTTCTTCTTCTTCTTCTTCTTCTTCTTCTTCCTTCTTCTTTTTTCTTTCTTCTTTCCTCTTCTTCTCCTTCTTCTTCCTCTTCCTCCTTCTTCTTCTTCTCCTTCTTCTTCTTCTTCTTCTTCTTCCTTCTTCTTCTTCTTCTTCTTCTTCTTCTTCTTCTTCCTCCTTCTTCTTCTTCTTCCTTCCTTCTTCCTCCTTCTTCTTCTTCTTCTTCTTCTTCTTCTTCTTCTTCTTCTTCCTCTTCTTTCTTCCCTTCTTCTTCTTCTTCACTTCGGTCTTCCGGTACCCATCTTCTTCCCTCCTTCGACACCTATATCTCTTTTACCTATTGGTTTGTAATTTTGAGCTTCCACCGGCATCCTATTCAAGTGGTTGCACCAGTTTCTTCCAAAAACGTGGATGAAACATTTATGGAAATTCTATTCACGAATCTAATCCCAACCTTCCTTTGCCAGGTGCTAGTGGAGAAAGACCAGCGCGTGCCCGCCGACCTGGTGCTGCTGCGCACCAGCGAGCATTCGGGTGCGTGTTTTGTGCGCACCGATCAGCTGGACGGCGAGACCGACTGGAAGCTGCGGCTGGCCGTGCCGCACACGCAGAAGCTCGACTCGGACGCCCGCCTGTTCGAGATACACGCCTCGCTCTATGCCGAAAAGCCGCAGCGTGATATACACTCGTTCATCGGCACTTTCACTAGGGTAGGCGGCATTTTTTAATGTAACAGCCACTATGTCAGCCGCCATCGTAGCTAACCCTAAGAATACATTTAAAAAAATGTAAAAAACCATATAACATCAAGAAAAAAAATTCATGGAAATTAACCCACTCAACTATGGACATCCATGTACTAGAGTGGGTATGAGTAGTATTTGGGTGGGGGTGCAAATATACTTGGTAAGTGAGCTCACATACTATTATTTGAAATGATTTGTTCTCTCTGTCCCATCTTGGCAAAATCCGTTCTCTTTGGGCGATGACTATATTAACAGTGCACATTCAAAATCTATCATATGGAGTAATGCTTTGGGCAAGTTGTGTTGAAGCCGAATCAATTTTTGTTTTTCAAAATAAATTGTTGTCCTTTCAATGCTCATTGTAAATCGCATTCAATTGAACTAGGTTTACTGACATTACCATCGCTCTATGTTTTATATAATATCCTTCGTTATGTACAAAGAAATTTGGAAAAATATGATTCAACCACTTTCCACAACTTGAATACAAGATTTACACAATTACACATAGTCTTAGAATTTCGCAATACAGTCATTCTAACTCAAAAAAAATTGCACTTCATGTCAATCAAGATATGCAACACCAGACCAGTTCAAGGCTAGGCGTACACCGGTTAGTCAAGACAAGACAAGATTAGTCACGTTTAGTCACAGTAATTCACATAGTTGCTTATGAAGCAGCACACACTGATGCAATGACTAATCGGCGTGTGTTGCTTCATAAGCAACTATGTGAAGTACTGTGACTAAACGTGTCTAATCTCGTCTTGTCTTGTCTTGACTAACCGGTGTACGCCTAGCCTTAGATAACTCACATTCAATCAATTTAAAAATAAAATAAAATTCTTATTAATTAGGGAATATTTATAAACCGTGAATGATTTTTTTCTCAATAGACGAGTCATTTTCTCTCATAATAATGTGTTTCATAGCATACATAATTGAAATGTAATGATATGTTTATATAAGTACATTTGTAAATAACTTTAAGAGGGGGCAGTAGTAGTTTGCCGTATAGGATTATGTCCCATAAGAACAATGTTATTTTTTGTAATCTTTTAAAACATATAGCACCGTCATTTTTAAAAAATAAAATTACGTTTGAGGTGTCTTTACAAAAAATAACATAAAGTTTTGAAGATTACAAAAAAAAACATTGTTCTTATGGGACATAATCTAATTTGGCCGACTACTACTGTCCCCTCTTAAATTGTTTTTATAAAGTGTAATATTGTTGAATTATTGTAACTTGAATTTAAATTGTAAATTGATGAATTCGACGTTTTTCTTGTAAGTATTGAATGACTAATAAAATTGTATTCTATTCTGTTTGTCTTCACTAATGATGTATTTTTGTGTGTAAAATGGATTAGCATTGGTGAGGGGGATAATTGTATAACATGTGGGCTGGTTTTGTAGCACGACAGCGGGGCAGACGAGTCGCTGGACGTTGAGAACACGCTGTGGGCGAACTGTGTGCTGGCGTCGGGCTGTGCGCTGGGCGCAGTCGTCTACACCGGCCAGCAGACGCGCTCTGTCATGAACAACTCGCAGCCCCGCTCCAAGGTCGGCCTGCTCGACATCGAAATCAATCAGCTCACCAAGGTATGATATGACTGGATTAAATTCGTTGGGAAGTATTTTTTGTGGAAGTATTCTCTTCTATATTATTCTACATCGTATCATCACATACAACGTAATCTCATTGAGTTGAGACATTCTATATTTCTATTGATCTAAATCGTATCATCCAGTTGTCTTTCATTATTAGTTGCATTTAGATACTTTATTTACGTTTGTGAAAATTATAGTTTTCTATTTGCATTACTTTTGTCTTTCATATTCATTTTGTACTCTATGCATATAAATCGATGGTACTGCATTCATAATTTATATTCCATTTTTCATAATCGATTTTTCATTACTGTAGGTGTTATTTTATAATTTGTTTCCCCAAATTATTTACATTGGATAGGTTAATTTTATTTATTCATGTTTTACAAGTACATTAATCTTGATTTTTAATCTAGTGATAAGTTGATGAGAGTAAATTGTGCAATGAGGCGAGGTGAAACCTACCCGTAAGGGTCTCCCCACCAATAAAAAGCCATACGATAAAAAAAACTGGATTAATGTGATCTAATTTCATTCGAAGAATGTATTACAGTTAGGGCTGTATTCACAGTTAGGTTGGCCGCACACCAAATTGAATAAAAAAAATGTTTTGTTTCATCTACTTGTTTTGTTTCAATGAATACTTGAATTGCTATCAAATTTTAAACAACGAAGCATTATTATCAAGATAGATGTTCTTGTTTTACAAGTGAATGTTCTGTGTTCTGAGCAAGCTATAGATACAGTGCCTGTAGTCACTATAGCTATAGATGCCCACTTGCGCTTTCTGTGCAAGCTAGCTAAGAGAGAGCATTCACTTGTGAAACAAGAACATCTTATCTTGATAATTTATTTATTTTATCTTGATTGATTTATTTATTTATCTTGATAATTACTACACAGTTGAAAATTAAATTTGATTGTATTCTAAGTAGGCTATTCATGTGAACTTTATAGATAAATTGTACAGTGTTAATACTTTCTAAATTATGATGTAAATATTGGATGGATATAATTTTTTTATGAATGATTGAATGTAACGTAATGAAAATGTGTTTTAGGTGCTGTTCGCTGCAGTGATTGGTCTGGCATTTGTTATGATGTGTCTGAAAGGCTTCAGTGGACCATGGTACCGTTATATGTTTCGCTTTGTACTGCTCTTCTCCTACATCATCCCGATCAGGTTGGTTTTACTCTATCAAATATTGTTCTTCTATTATCTCATGATATTAAACTTGCTGTAAAATTTCAGATTCCATACTTGCTGTTATGCCGGCTTTACATAGATTATAGATTGAACTAGACTATTCACTAATATTAAAGTGTTCTTAGCATTGTGATAATGCTGCATCAAAATGGAGTTAATCGAAACTAATCCTGATCAATCCGATGCGTGTCCGTGATAACATGCATTGAACGCGTCTATGTTTGTAAGATGCTAGTTGATTAGCGCTAGTCAACTAGACTAGCACAGTCCTATATGTGTGAATCCACACGCGTCATTGAATGATGCTGGTTGATAGATAAGAAAGATGGAGTAACTCTGCCGTAAAAATGTTTCTTTTTTTCTTTCTGTCACATTACTATCCTCATTCTACCCTCATTTCCTGTTCATTTTCTGGGATTGTAAATTTCTACTTGTCTGTTTCAGTTTACGTGTGAATCTGGACATGGGAAAAGCGTTCTATTCGTGGTCAATGCAGCGGGATCAGGAAATGCCCGACACTGTGGTGCGTTGCACTACCATACCGGAAGAGCTGGGACGAATCTCGTATCTGCTCACTGATAAAACGGGCACTCTAACGCAGAACTCAATGGTTTTCAAGAAACTGCATCTGGGTACTGTGTCGTACGGTGCTGAGACATTCGATCAGGTAATTTATCAGAAATGTTGTCTAGGATTTCTACTATTTCAATGAAAAAATGTGAAGAATGTCTACTATTTCAATGCAGAATTCAACAGTTTCTTTGTCCTTAAACTATGCGATACTGATCACAACTTCGAAAATATATTATTCATGAATAGACGCTCCCGTATGTAATGTTTGTTTAAGAATTATGCCTGCCATATGCACAATTGAACATTACTCCATCAATTGGCATGAAACAATGATGTTTTTGTCATATTCTATTATATTTATGTCAAATCTTTTCCAAGTATACAAAACGTCTCTTCCTCACTTACCAAGTAATGTCTTTCTGTTTGTCAAATTTGCTTTTTCTGGAGCCCTCAATGAGTTCGGCTGTTCCTTTCACATGAACAATTGACACAATAATGAAATTTTTATAATTTCTTATTCAATTTTTTACTAATTCATTCAATGCATACAAAACTTTTCTTTCTAATTCATCCTTCCCTTTTTGATCCTCTGATTAGCTTCTTGTATATTCCTTAATGAGTTATGGCTGGATTTCACGATTCCAGTAGATGTTCAGGTTACTGGAGGCAAGTGGATCATATGATCGTCAACTCTATACAAACAAGTGGTCCAATGCACACCAGTCAGTGTGAATTGGACTATTTGTTTGTATAGAGTTGACGATCATATGATCCACCTGCCTCCAGTAACCTGAACGTCTACTGGAATCGTGAAATCCAGCCATTAAGGCAAGCCTGTTACATAAACAATTAGACTATGCTCCAACAATTAGCATCATATAATTGTATTTTCCTAAATTCCTATTTTCCTAATTGTAATGACTAATCATTTAATTGCATAATATAATTAGTATATATTTAGAGCAATTGTATTGTATTACTCTAATGATGTAGGCTATTGTGTATTTTCTAGAGAACTTGTTCCTATAGAAAAAGCAACGGCAAATATCACTCTCCCCTAATTTTTTATGTATTATGTTTCTATTTATTTTGGAATTGCACAAATTCACTCTTTAAACTCTCCAATTTGATTTTTTTGCGTTAGGTGAAGCAACAAGTGACAACCGCCTACGCAGGATCGGCGGCTGATTCAGTGTCGCCAGCCGGGGGCGGCAAAGTTACGGGGGCGGCCCAGCAGAAGATCCGGCGCAGCGAGCATTCGCGCGTGCAGGAGGCGGTGAAGGCGGTGGCGCTGTGCCACAACGTGACGCCCGTGTGGGAGCAAGCAGTGGCCTCGGCCGCCCCCGGCGATAGTGCCGCCACTGCCACCGAAGAATCGCAGTCGGAGGCCGACCAGCACTACTACAATCGCAGCAACAGTCAAGTCACTTATCAGGTGAAATGTTCATTACAATACTCTACTGTAGTTTGATTAGTTTGTATTCATTTGTTGTTGAATTGAGGAAACACCATTTTTTTAGAAGCTGCACTGCTACCCTTTCACACTCACCACGGTCAAATAAACGACATAGAGCTCTCTATTTAAATGCCTCTCGTGAAACTGAAATTGCAGTTTTACTCGTAAACTGGGTAGCATTATTTCAGAGGATGGAAAATACAGAGAGGACGTAAAGCGCCGTATAAGAGAGGCTAGGGCTATATTCATTAGTAAACGGAATGTGTTCTCCTCAAATAGTCTTAAGCTAGAATTGAAAAAGAGACTAATGAAATGCTGTATTTGGAGTATTGCCCTTTATGGATCTGAGACGTGGACTATCGGAAAGGTTGAAGTGAGAGCTATAAATGCATTTGAAGTTTGGTGTTAGAGACGAATGCTAAGGGTGAAATGGACTGATAGAATGACAAATGAGGAGGTATTCCAAAGGGCTGAGAAACGCTCACTTCAGGTAATTTCTCAGGAACAGACGGCATTCTTGGTTTGGCCATATTATAAGACACAACGAATTTACGTTAAGAATTTTAGAAGGAATGATAGAAGGACAAAGGGGTCGTGGAAGACCCCGGCTACAATACCTAAAACAGATGTCCAAGGATCTAGGGGTTCAGAGCTACATCCAATTGGAATATTTAGCTCTGGACAGGACGAGATGGAAAGCTGCATACCAATCAAATAATTGAAGAAAGAAGAAGAAAACTGAAATATTGAAATAGCTTAGACCATTTGCTAGATTCGAATTTATTTCTTGTCATAAAGAATGTATTTAATGAGTTTGCATTATTGTGCTGATGATTCTTTCCATGAATCAGAGTAACAAGTTTTGAATTTGAAACAATTTCTGTGTATAATTAATAAGTTACTGATTGTCAAAGGGGAATACCTGAGTAATATTTGGAGAATTGGTATCGATTGTTTATTATTGTGAATAAGAAAAAGGAATTCTTATATGTTACCAGGCGAGCAATTCTACCAATAACATACTAAGGATCATTCTTAAAAGCTTTTTACAACAATCCAACACATACACGTAAATGGGTCAGGGTTAATAAATAAAAAATGATTAAATATAAATTAATAAGAATAAATTAGATAAGATAATTTATAAACTGTTATTATAACTGTTCTAACTGTAACTGTTAAATATTATAACTGTTATTTTCTGAACTTGTTAGTAACAGTTGTCGAATGTCTGTTACCAGGCAAGCAGTCCGGACGAAGTGGCTCTGGTGAAATGGACCGAAGAAGTGGGATTGGCCGTAATTAAGCGAGACCTGGTCTCGATGACACTGCGAACGCCCAACAATCAAGTAATGGAGTTTGCCGTGCTACAGATGTTTCCATTCACATCCGAAACCAAACGCATGGGAATCATTGTCAAGGCAAGTTTATTTCGAATGTCACCTAAACTTGTACCCAAAAAAGTTCAATTTCTAGTTCATTTTCATTCGTCGCATGGTCTTGAAGTCAACTTAATTATAAATAAAAATGTTGAACGGGTAAAATGAAGTAACTCAAGACATTGTAATGTCTCAAACTAACACATAATGAGAAAAAAGAGTTTGTTGATTATGTTTATGACCATAGTAAACTACATTCTCTGTTATTTTGATTTAGTACAGGAAAGCACTTTCATATCCATCTATCTCTATGAATTGGTGTTTCAACTTTGTGTATTGTTTGTTTTTGTGAATAGGATCAACAGACAGGAGAGATAATATTCTATTTGAAGGGCGCGGATGTGGTGATGTCGACTATAGTGCAGTACACAGACTGGCTGGATGAGGAGTGCGGTAATATGGCCAGGGAAGGCCTGCGCACATTGGTGGTTGCCAAGAAGACTCTTACCGAAGAACAATATTTGGATTTCGAGGTCAGTGTGAAAGCCTGTTTTACGTTTCTAAATTTGGTATTATTTGCCTTATTCGATAAATGAATATTAATACTGAATAATATAATAATACTTTATATAATTATAATAATATATTAATATAATAATAATAATAATAATAAATAATATATTATACTTGAAAATCATTAATTTTATGATAAAAAATACTGAATGCTTGCAAAATTTAAAGTTGTTGATAGATTACCACTTTTATTGAGGTAAAAAAGATTATACAAAAAAGAAGTGCTTTTAAATTTCATATTCTAAGATGACTCAAAAGTATGAGGCCTTATTGTTTAGAGAGTATTTTCATTATTGTTTCTTAGTTTTCGACATTATCATAGTGGTGGCAATCATTATTTCACGTTGTTAGGTTTGAATTGGAAAAGTTTGAAAGGTGATTGAATGTGTGAGTGTGTGTCTTTATAATACATTACATTCTATTTATTTTTTTTCTGGCTCTTTCTATTATAAATGGTATATTTTAATGATCAACTTTCCTACTTGCATACGTTTAGTATTATGCTTACAGAAAGTAGTCATTACATTCTGATTTAAACAATTATATTATGTCATTTAATACTTTTTGTTATCCTTTTTCTTGTTCTTTAATAATAATAATTTCATATATTCACATTGCTGTACTTATATTGTTTGATGATCAGAATAAAACAATTTGAATTTGAAATCAACTGAACATTTCACATGAAATGTGTGTGCAATTTATGCTCTCAATGATTCTGTTAATTTTCGATGCTGTTTTCCATAACGAAATGCTTGTAGAAATTTCTATTAGGGTAGAGACTTATATTTCACTGTAAATAAATAAACTTTTTATTGCATCCTTCACAGATACATCATTATCACATTAATTTCTTTGTTACTGGTACAAAATCATAAAATTTTATTCAAATCAGCTTCAGCTGAGGTTTTCTCTAAGAGGAGTATTGGTTGGTAACTTCCTTACTTGAACCTAAATACTATTTATTTGTTATTGTACTGTTTATTGTGTAATTATACTATTATTTGTCTAAGGCTAGGCGTACACTGGTTAGTCAAGACTAGACAAGATGAGATTAGTCACGTTTAGTCACAGTACTTCACATAGATGCTTATGAAGCAACACACACCGATTAGTCATTGCATCGGTGTGTGCTGCTTCATAAGCAGCTATGTGAATTACTGTGACTAAACGTGTCTAATGTCGTCTTGTCTTGTCTTGACTAACCGGTGTACGCCTAGTCTAAGTCTTTTAGTCTTTGTGTAAGTATTTCATTGTAAATAATTAACTTCACTCACACTATTTTAGCAAAAGTGCATTTCACTCCCGATGGTTAGCTTCATAAGTCTCTATCTTGACGAAGAAAATTGATTGTTGTTTCAGACGCGCTACAACGCGGCACGCATGAGCGTATCGGACCGTGGCAGTCGGGTGGCGGCCGTCATTGAGAGCCTCGAACGCGAGATGGAGCTGCTGTGTGTGACCGGGGTTGAAGATAGGCTTCAGGACAAAGTAAGGCCCACACTGGAGCTGTTGCGCAATGCTGGCATCAAGGTTAGATCCGACTCGATATTTATTATGCTTGATTTATTTATCCATTTATTTATTTACTTATTTATCTCTTTTATTCATGTAGATTATATCAAACAGGTATAGCAGGATCCATTTAACTTGTCAGAAATCAGCTGTTCCAGTAATAATTAAACAGTGACTTCGACACAATAATCAAAAGGATTAAAAGTCTTAAAGACCTTTAAAGTCTTTAAAATACCTTTTTAAAGAAGACCTTTCAAAGAATAACTTTTTAAAAGACCTTTTCAATAATCTGCGAGATTCAGCATTTGTAGGTTAAGTATTGTGATCATATGCTCGTCGATCATATGTTTTATGACAAGTTAAACGGATCCTGCTGTATGTTGGTTTTAATTGTTGATATATTTTCAGATGAAGAGTGAAAACTCTGATTTTAATCAAAGTGTTATCTTTTCAGTTATTGGTTTTTATAACTTGGGAAAGAGACTCATTCCATGTTCAATTCAACTCTATTCATGTAGATTACATAATATAATTGCTTTAATTATTGTTAATATTTCTTCAATTGAAGAGTGAAAACTTTGATTTTTATTGAAATGATTTCTTTTTAGTTGATTGTTTTCATAACTTGAAAAAGACACTTATTCCATGTTCAGTTCATCTCAAAAATATTCAATTCTAGATTATGTGTAGGATATCAAGGACCCGACTGGGCCTAATTTCGATCGTACTCGTGTCCGTCTGTTCTCGAGATTAGACAATTTATTTAAGTCAGTTTTTTGTTGTTATTTGGCTAGGTATGGATGTTGACCGGAGATAAACTGGAAACGGCGTGCTGTATAGCGAAGAGCTCGCGGCTGGTGAGCCGCACCCATGAGTTGTATGTTTTTAGTCCGGTCGTCACACGCACCGACGCCCATCTGCAGATCAACGCATTTCGCAAAAAGCAGGACGCGGCACTTATCATCACTGGCGATTCACTGGAGGTGAGAAGAGAAACCAATCGGTTCAACACGATTCATTTCATTTGAAAAGAATTAATAGGAATGTCATTACAGGACAATAATGCTATGAAAGTTATATTTGAATGAAGCATTTAGTTTAGTGTGTTAGTTCAGTTTAATTTATATATATATATTCTGTAAGCATTGAACCTTTATGAAAGATAAATATCATTAGAGACCTCATATTTTAACCAATAACCGCCTAGTGGACAATTAACCAATTAGGACTTTGCCTAGCCTAGGTTAGCCTGTTAGGGTTTTTTTGATGGTGAAAACCCTCTTTCATTGAACCTTTATGAAAGATAAATATTATTAGATACCTCATATTTTAACCAATAACAGCCTATTGGACAATTAACCAATTAGGACTTTGCCTAGCCTAGGTTAGCCTGTTAGGTTTACAACAGATATTGACAGACTAATGGCTTGTCAATAGGAGGAGGCATTTTATTCTTGTTGTTATTATTGGTCTTCTTGTTTTTAAACACTTCTTGTTTTGTTTGTCTGCTACTATTTTCTGCGTGATATTATGTTTATCATGATATCATGCATAATGGCTTGTCAATAGGAGGAGGCATTTTATTCTTGTTGTTATTATTGGTCTTCTTGTTTTTAGACAATTTAGACACTTCTTGTTTTGTTTGTCTGCTACTATTTTCTGCGTGATATTATGTTTATCATGATATCATGCATATATTTATTATGATATCATGCAGAATAAATTTATCATTCACTAATTTATAGTGTTTATTAGACCTTGCACATAATAGATGAATATTATTTTTATATGTCCAACACTCTGTTATCTGACCAAAGAAATCTGGAGAAAATATTTTTAATTAATTCTCTACTTTCATTGCAACATATTTTTAGAAAATATCAAAACAAATCTTTTTCTCGATACATAACTTCTTCTTGTCATAGAAATTTGAAGTTTGAACTTGTAGACTTTATTGCCTAGTTTACAGAAATTCGTTCGACCAAATTTGGATTCTGTTGACATTAATGGCATTCTCCGCCTTATGACATTGCATAAGTTTCATTGTTTTCTAATGAATAGTTTGAGAGTAACTATGTTGGAAATGAAAGAGGAACACTACTTACGAATGAAGCCCGGTTTTTTAAATTCTAATTATCTTTGGAATGAGTAGATATAAGTTGAAAGGAAAAAAGATGCGTATTGATTAGTTTGTTAGGATTCACTTTGTTCTAGAACAAAATTCGAAAATTTAGAAACTGGTAAAGTTCTTTTTGAGCGTGTGGTGTTGAACTCTTGTGGCCCTCTGATGGGCAATGCTACACCGGCAGTGTAAAGACTTTCCCATAGCACTTCTTACTTTGATTGGTGTTTTTACCTTTGTCACTTGTTGGATCCTTTGTATCCTGTTCTAATAGTTTTCCAATGTGTTCACGTTGGCAGGTGTGTTTGAACTTCTACCAGAACGAGTTCCTGGACTTGGCGTGTCGCAGCCCTGCAGTGGTTTGCTGCCGGTGCTCGCCGACACAGAAGGCGCAGGTGGTGCGGCTCATACAGGAGCACACCGGCAAGCGGGCGGCCGCAGTCGGCGACGGCGGCAATGACGTCAGCATGATACAGGCCGCTGACACTGGTAAATGCAGTACGGCGTAAGCTTGCTAAATAGAGTACTGTGACAGGTTACTGCAGACTACAGTGACTGTATAATAACAGTTTGGCCATTGGATGTCACACTTTTGATTGGTTAGCTTGGTCGAATCCAGCCATACTTTTGCCAATTCCCTTCAGATTTACATTGAGAACATATACGAATCATATGTTTTGTTGAGTGATACATTTCCAGCCTACAATTTGCCTTTGCTAGTGTTAATGTTAGTGTTTTCATCATTTTAAGCTTTTTAAGCAATATCAAGAGTAGAGAGAGTACTTTCAATGTTAGAAATGTTATTTTTGATGTTGTATCTTTTAAAATAAGTTTGACAAATGAGTAATAGTTTGACATATGAGTTTACATATGAATTATACATTTATTTATATTGTTGTATGTTTTATTCTTCACTTTATGTCTATTTTTTTCATTATTTCATATACATGTTCATTGAAAAATAAAGCTTTATTTAAGGAATGTGAGTCACTAGCATGAAGTATAGACTTGTTGAATAGTACTTATGAAAACAGTAACAAGAAACTAATTGAAAGTTATAGGTACAAATGGTCATCTGGAATAATATCGCACATTGTTAATTCTAATTTCCAAGTTCCTAGGCTAAGTTTATGTAGGCTCCAGTGTGATGTACAGAGACTGTATAATCACAGTGGATGTCACACTTTTGATTGGTTAGCTTGGTCAAAACCGACTTAATTTTCCCAATCCCATAAGATTCACATTGAGGAATCATATGTTATTTTGAGTAATACATTTCCAACCTACAATTTGCCTTTGCCAGTGTTAGGTTTTTATCCTTTTCAGCTTTGAAAGCATTACCAAGAGCTAAGAGACTATTTTTAATATTACATAAGTTATTTTTGAAGTCGTTCCTCTTGAAAGACGTTTAACAAATGAGTGGATAGGTCCAAGTTTGTCTGTAAGTTCAAAATATTGGCAAAAGTATGGTGGTGGCGGGGAAAAATATGTTCCAACACACTGTTATGAGCCCTTTATCACCAATGGCCACACTGTGATCCTACAGTCTCTGTAGTGTGATGTATGGAGTCAGTATATGTGTATATATGTAGTCAGATGTATTTATAAGGTCTCTTATTGGTAGGATATTATTGATGTATTATTCTATCGGTTTTTTCGGACAGGAATCGGTATAGCAGGTCTGGAGGGTCGCCAAGCGTCATTGGCCGCTGACTTTTCCATTTCGCAGTTCTCGCATCTGGCGAGACTGCTGCTCGTGCACGGACGCTACTCGTACAAGCGGTCGGCCTCCCTGTCGCAGTTTGTCATACATCGCGGTCTCATCATATCCACCATGCAGGTACCACCATGCATCATACATCATTCTAGCTTCTTTTCAAACATTAGCTTATTAGGCTATGCGTATAATCGAATGTGAGCATGATAATATGATTTGGGGGAGGGACAACAGGCTCATCCAATAACTTTTTCTCGACCATTTTTATAAATTAGCAGAATTTTCATAAATGATGTACGAACAAATGATGCTCTTAAATGATCTTGAACCTATAATTTGAATAAAACTAGTTTTCTTTTGAAACATTAGCTTATTAGGCTATGCGTATAATCGAATGTTAGCAATACGATAATTGGAGCAAGACAATATGATTTGGGGGAGGGACAACAGGCTCATCCAATAACTTTTTCTCAACCATTTTTATAAATTAGCTGAATTTTCATAAATGATGTACGAACAAATGATGCTCTTGAATGATCTTGAACCTATAGTTCGAATAAAACTAGTTGTCCATGGTGCTCAGAACCACTCTAGAACGTTTTGTCAGAAACGATGTCCAAACTGACCATTTGATTCAATGATGCTAAATTGAATCAAATGGTCAGCTGTTCGGACATCGGACTTTCTGACAAAACCGTTCTAGTGAGTGGTTCTTATCGAACTGAGGGACAACATTTCGAACTATAGTTCAAAATTTGGTCAAGTACGCATATCCGCTTCATTTCAATATAACTTCAATTCGCAGTGCAAAAATATACATAAACAAAAATTTAGGATTAATTTTTTTTATTGTAGATTTCTATGTTGAGAATGTTGTCAATTAAATGATTAGGTCCACATAACCTAATTTTGAACTTCGTTGTCAATTCAAAACGTGCCTCTCCTGATCAGTTTTATTCTCTTTATGCTCTTTGTTGCATTTCCTTACTCCCAAAACGATGTAGACCAAACTATTTTGTCGATACTTAGATGAAGCTGTCTTAGTAATAATCCAATAATGATTTTTCTGTCATAACATTATTCGACTATAATATTGAAATATATCAAAAAACGTTTTGTTCTTTATCAGTTTTATACCCTTGCTCTTTTCTGCATGTCTTGCCAGCCTCAATGCCAAATTGTAGGCCAAACTCATTTTATTGATACAGTAGTTGGTTCTTGCTGACTTAGTATCAATCAACTAATTATAAGTAATAGTCAAATTGTGATGATTTATCAAACCTGATTTTAAATCGGTCACGAAATGAAAAATGAACAAAGTACAGTACTAAATAATCAATCAATAACATGTTTAATAACTTGTAGCATTTTAAACAGAAGAGAATCATGGATTTAATGAATAATTATGTGTATGATTGCAGGCGATATTCTGCACGGTATTCTACTTTGCATCGGTGCCACTCTACCAGGGTATACTGATGGTCGGCTACGCGACTGTTTACACCATGTTCCCGGTCTTTTCACTAGTGCTCGACAGAGACGTGTCTGACAAGATAGTGCTCACCTATCCCGAACTCTATAAGGAGCTGAGCAAGGGCCGGTCGCTGTCGTTCAAGACCTTCTTTATGTGGGTGCTCATCAGTATTTATCAAGGTGAGTCAGGGCTCTTTATTCACTGGTTTAGGCAGACAAAAATGTATTTTCAAATCTCATTTACAACAATATTCAGTTAATACAAGGTGGCGCAAATGGATTGGATGGTTTTAAAATACTTGTCAAACTGTCAATTTTAAAGGTATTGGATTGAAATAAAGTGCAAAACGTGTAGTTACAAGGGGAGTTTATTAACAAAAAATTATTAATGTTCGTTTTTAAAAATTACATCCATCAAATGCTCTCCTTCTCGAGCGACGCATTCTGCATTGTCCGCTCAAGCACATCACCAGGAATTGATGTGATTTCGTTGTGAATTGCTGCCTTCAACTCCTGAATGGTCCGGGTTTTGTTCATGTAGACCCTTGCTTTTAAATAGTCCTATAAGAAAAGGTCACATACTGTGAGGTCCGGTGAGCGAGAGGGCCAATGGAAATCTCCATTACGGGAAATCAAACGGCCAGGGAACAGAGCGCTCTGCCGTATTGCCGAAATTTTTCGAAAACAGCTGTGAGTCATCGCTTCTATACGAACACAAATGCAAACAGCTTGTTTTGGCCGTCTCTCGACTCCGTGAACAGAGTATAGACGCTCGTAGGCCAAACTCAATTTTATTAATAGTTGAACATCTTTAAAACAACAGCTTCTTTAACAATCAAATAATGATGTTCTTGTCATTTACAATTCAACTGTAATGTTTATTCTTCTTCGCAAATATTCTGTAGAGTTCATTAAGTGTACTTGTTCAATAGATATAATTTATTTACAGAAATGCATTTATTCAACAAGTGTAACTTGTACATTTTAAACATAAAATGTACTTAATTGAATTAACACATTTTATTGCTTGCTGATTGAAGGAAGCATGGAAATTACTTGTCTTGATCGAACTAAAATGATGATATTAAGTAGTAATATGATTTTGTGTGTTGTGCACAGGTGGAGTGATAATGTACGGCGCGCTGGTGTTATTTGAGGACGAGTTCATTCACATAGTGGCGATCAGTTTCACGGCGCTAATTCTCACCGAACTGGTGATGGTGGCACTGACCGTTCGCACCTGGCACTACATCATCGTTCTCGCCGAACTCATATCGCTACTCATCTATCTGCTGTCGCTAGTGCTGCTCAAGGGCACCTTTGGTAAGTTGGAATCACACAACACGTTTATTAAGGACCCGTTAGTGCCTTATTTCGATCGTACTCGTATCCGGCTATCCCTTTGCACAATAACGAACAGAAGATCGTACACTTTTGAAATATGATATCTTCATAGATCAAGTAAGAACCCTATTGATTTTGAACATTGGGGATTGTATCTGAAAAAAATGCAAGCAGAAAATAAGTATTCTGCTCTCAAAATGTGTGTTTTTGTACACTACCATGTCGGGTTTTGGATTCGCCGTTGTATCAAATCAAATAACTTTTATTCAGATTTTCACATAATAATCGCAAAACAAATGTTCAAAATATTACAAATCTATTTACCTGCAAGGAAAAATCCTGTGTGCAGATAAGAGTTGCTAATATAATAGATAAATAAAATCTTATCGGTTTACAACTAACAATAAAATACCAAATCATTCTCTTATTCATTCTACTTATGTATTATTCAGTTATTTATCATCCATTAGAATGATACAATAAGGTAATTGAACCAATAGGCCTACGCATTCGCCTTGAACAAAATAAATGCTCTGAAATAGAAAGTTAAAAATGGGTTATTTTTAATATTTATTGAAACAGTTGACCAATACAATGTTTTTAGAATAGAAAACACAGGCAATCGCTCAAAACTTCATCAATAGTTGATTGTTATTCATTTTCCATTTGGGAGAGCAAAAGTTTCATAAAATCATGGGAGAGGAAACACAGACTCAGTCGTTACGATATTTCTCATGAACTTCTATAAACAATGTAGTCTAAGGCCGATATGCACCATCCTTGTTTAAGATGAGTTTAACAAACGTTGTTTTAAGTTGGTTTCAACTATAAATGCACGGTTTAAGCTTGGTTAAAACTGAAAATCTACAGTTTAATCCAAGTTTAAACCAAGTATTGTTTAGACTAGTATTTGTTAGACTTAGTTTAAACGAGAATGGTGCATACGGACACTAAATAACGTTATGACAGCCAATAATATTCAACAATTGAACATTTATTTCTGTTCTATATTAGCTGTTGATGTCAAGGTTGACTGAAAAACTAAATTGGAAATAGAAATATAGAAAATAGCAATATAGGCCGCTTTAATGGTCGTTTTCTATAGACTGTCTCTCTTTTCTTGTTGAATATGTGTAAACTGTGATGGGTTTCAACGTTGTTTGCAGATGCGAATTTCATTCAGACATCAGACTTCCTGTGGAAAACAACTGCTATCACCCTGGTCAGCTGTCTTCCGCTCTACATTCTCAAGTTTCTGCGCAAGAAGTTCTCTCCTCCCAGCTATTCGAAACTCTCTTAAGCCGATAAGACACTATATTACGGGCAGGGCATTGCATCAACGGCGCAGTCTTTCAAGGTACGTTTGGACTTGTATACATGTATGAGATACACACGTTTAATACTTGTTATAAGCTATCTTATAAATCGTTGTTTAAAATCCTTCTAACAAAGAATATTTTTAATCAAGGTTTTCACAATTATTTAAAAACAAGGCTATCAAGGGTAGTCTATCTCATTGGACGACTGAACCATTTTCTTTCATCAGACTGTAAGGATTGCTTATTTTGCTTTTATCTAGTCTTTTGATAAATACTGTTTGCTTGTGTGGGCAATTCTGCTAGGGTTGATGAAGTATTGTTCGGATAGAAAAAGATTGTTAGAATAATGAATTATGCAACGCCCCTAGACCGCTGTCAACCATTGTTAAATTGGAGATGAAGATAGTCATAAATTTGAATGTTTTTGAATTAGCTGCTTACTCTTTGAAGAAAATACATGTACAGTAATTGTATGAAATGGAGATATCCACTCACACAATACACGAAATCAAGCAAAAATGAGTTTTCAGTATTGTAGAATGAATAAATTAAATTACTCAATAGTTACTCTGTAATTTGCAAGAAGGTTTATAACTTGAATTATTTGACTGTATTTGTAAGTACAATCATTTTTTTTTTTTAATAGATCGTTAGCTTGTTGAAAATTCTTCTTATTCTATTGAGGGATTTTTTGAACATCCTTGACCAGTTTCAATCATATCACTGCTAAATTTGTTTTATGAATCATGTAGGCTACACAAATATTATCAAACTGAGTTCTGTCCACCTCACTATACCTATCGTTCATGGCAGTAAAAATATTTTATTTTGATTTGAATCTAGAATCTGAATCTTATATGGTGTTTTCATAAGACCCTATCAAGTAAATTCGTGATTGTATGGCATAAGTTGATTAGAATTGATTTTTGTCAAATTTTATAATAAATTTAACAAATTTTCATTTGTTTATCATACTTTTTTATAACTAATTCCATAACTGCATAAATGATATTTTCTGTGTGTAATGGTGATTATTGTTCTGTGTGAACAGATTATCTTCTTCCAGTAGTGCAGTTGAGGATGTTAAGAAGCAGCATCAAGCTTGATTGAAACTAAAGCACGGTTTACTTCTCAGTAATGAATGGTCGAGTGGCTTCTATTTGCCCAACGAAAGTGTATTACTTTGTGATGAAATTGGAATTCCAGTTTGATATGAGTGAAAAATGTAAGTTGAAATTATTTAATTGACCTGAGTAATATGATGAGAATATTTATATTTTATAATAAATGTATGATAATTAACATTCAATGTTGTGATAATATTTTAGTATGTAATTATAATTATAATGATATGTTTAACCAATGCATTTGTTTATTTCAATAAAACCAAAGCAGAATAGTTTCGTGTGTTGCTTATTTAAAATTCTAATTTTTAGAATATTTTTGTAATTGAAAAAGTATTCCTGGTGATGGAGAAACAAACATTTTTAGAAAGATGCTTCCATAGGAATAGCTGGCGAGTTTCAAAACTTTCCATGGGATTTGTGGCTATGGAAATGGTCCTCAAGTTGTCATGATTTTCAGGTATTTTTTCTTCTCTAATATAAAAGCATACATATATCAATAACCCCTTCCTAGCAAGCTCTAGAGCCTAGTGTTGAGTTGATCATTACAACAATACTATCTAGAAGTTACATATTTTTCTTTCTTCTTCATTCAATGTTCCTTCATGAATCATCCTTCAAAGCCATAAAGCCCTTTAAAATGGACATTTTTTTAGGCTAAACTTAAACTTCTGCTAGCTTTCACTTTCAAAATGTTTTAAATGACACTCGTAAAACTGATTAAAATTTTCAACCCCGAAACCTTGTTTGGATTATGGTGATAATAATCACAAAAATATCAGTTATCATATTATTTATTTAACATAAAATAGGACAAGCTTCTTATACAAAAGAATATTAATTCAGTATTTCTATTATATTCAAAAAAGCTGATTATTATCAATAAACTCTAGTAAAATGCAAACTTGTACAACCAATTTGGTGTTCTTGGGTTATATTTAAATCCCTACCAATATGCATTTATAATAAATTATTTATCGTGGTGCTCATATTCTGACTAGTGACTTACATTTTACGATTCTATATTACAATAATAATATCAGTTTCATTATAAGCTATCTTAAAGCTATGTAGATGTAGAAATTATGTGGTAGAGCCAATAAGGAAGACAACCCTAACAGTAAAAAAATATCTTCTAATTAAATTAATTGTATTATAAAAAGTACTTATTGATTTCAAATTATTATTCTCATCCCAAACTATTGTAGTTCAATCTTTCTACCAGTTGGTAACTCATTATCTTACAACAGATACTTGTAAAATCCAATTCATTTTTTTGTAATTTCATATATTCTAATATTTTTGTGTGCATTTATTCTATTGCCTGATTTCTATTAGAATTATTCTTTCATACATAAGAGAGAACCAATGAGTATTTTCATTTTTTATGGAAATTGCTTTATCTTGTCTCTTAAGAGTAGAACGAATCCTGTATTGACATTTTCATGTTACTTACAATTATTATTCAGTGAATATGTTGTTTGATTGGGAGATTACTGCACTAATTAAAACATTATATCCCATTAATTACTGTGAATCGATAACTGAACTTGTAACTCTTCCTTTTTGGCTCTATAATAATTAACTCTCATACCAGTCGCTAGTAAATCTATCAATAATTATAATGTAATAAGACTAATAATAATGTTTCATAAAATCTTATACATACAACTGTTGCCTTGAAAGTTACCAGTTGAATCATCTCAGAAGCATTATTTCTATTTAAGTCAATTTAATAACCGGTTGTTCAAAGAAGCAACGTAAGATATCCATATCTGATTGCCAAACGCTTGAAATAATCAACAAACAAAGTTATTTTGCAATCCATATTTTTTCAAGAGTCAAATTTGTTTCAAGATCGCCTACTTGAAAGATCAAAATCCGATTTCAGTAAAAAATACTTTCATAAAAAGCAGAAGGCACTGAAGCATTTGTATCCATTCTCCTGACAGAAATAATAAAATATGGTAATTATGTTGATCAGCAATGGTACAAAGTAGTTTATTTATAAAAATAAATTTTGTTTTATTGAATCAGTTGAATGGAAAGCATTTAGAGGTTCCAGATAGCAAGAAAGAAGAAGCTAACTGTTAACTTCATCTTAGCTTAAAATGTCTCTTTTCAAGCTCTTTTTGAAAAGATAACATTTTAATTTCCATTAGATATATATAGTTTATAACTATTGGCCACTAGCCAATGGAGCCACTACACATAAAAGATCATGGTTCCTATTTTTGAGCGTACAAATGGACGCTGGACGTGGCGTCAATTTGACGCTAGTGGAGCCCCGGCCTTAGACCTGCCAATGTTTGGGAATTCCAGTTTAGGGGCATTTTCATTCAATTAGATAATAATTGTATTACCACTTACAGAATTTCTCATTTCCTATCTTATGTGTAAATGGAAGAAAATATTTCAAGGGAGCTTGCTTCTCCTCACCATTCAGTATTCAGAACGCCCTTGAATATAATTTTTTTTTCCTAAATCTTTAAAGCTCAACTCACACATATCAGTTGAGGTTTAGTTCCGTTTCAGTCAGTGCTCTGTAATTGGTCCAGCATTATTGACACAATTTTTATGCCCATGCATCAATCTCAGCGGACCAATCACACAGCACTAACTGAAACCGAACTGATATGTGTGAATCGACCTTTAGTTGTTTCCGACTGTGAGCGATTCTACAGATTGGTTTTAGTCTAGGAAAATACCAGTTCATTGTTCTTACAATGAACAATGTTGATTGGTTCAGTTAGAACAATGTTCTTGAACTTTTCTTACTAAGAATCTTCAGTAAGAGATGATGCTAAAAAATTTGTGATTGAGAAATTGTTTTCGTAGCGTTATTACTCAATTTAATGTCTAAGGAAATACTAGTTCTTCAAAAACGTACTAAAAGAGAATGCTACAATTACGATTGTAAATTTTTTAAAAAGAATAATTCATGTAGTTTTTAATCGAAATTTCTAGAACAGCATTTTTCATTGATGAAGTTGATTAAACCATCAGAGATCTGTCGTACACAAGTAATTATGATTATTTAAAAACTGTCTCAAAAGTCAGGAAATTTTAGACTGCAAACTACGCTTCTAATTTCTACATAAAACTTCAAATTTAAAATTCAATTAAACCATAATCAGAGTAAATAGATCGCTTATACGATAAAAACATTTCATCTTTCAACTATACAAACCACTACACGACAACTACTTATTAAACTAATCACACCTAAGTGAATAAATTATCAACAAGTGCAATCACTAAATAAATATGATAAAATCATGAAGTATTATTTTCAATTCCATTCACAAACTTTGAACGCACTAATGATGAACTACTCTAGCCTCAATGACTTCCTAAATCCACGACAAGCCATATGAAATTGTGAAAATATTCAACAAACTAGTGCATAATACCTTCAATAAATCAATGTTTGTAATGTTGAACAATCACAAAAACTCTAAAATTAATTGATAAGTAGTGCAACACAGATTTTCGAAGTACCATCTTCGGAACTTAAATGTTTGTGAAGGAAATAAAATTTACTGAATAATCGGCTCAATTACCAAGTTTCAGGATTATTTTCAATTTACTCGAATAAACTGACTATTTGTCTAGTTTGAATCCCACCAAGCATAAAAAATCATCAAGTATGAAAAAATCTTAGAAATTATGTGATCAGGATTGAAAAATTGAATTTATAGAGCAAGTGGTTTGATTAAAAAAATACTTGAGTATTATTCATATGAGAAACACTGAAATACATATAAATTATTACACATATATGTGGGGATGCAACAATTGGGTTGTGATAATGACTAGTGTTGATTGTAAAGCTGTAGAAAATTTGATGAATGGAAATACTTTATTTTAAAACTGTAAAACAGTTTGTTGAAATAATCTAATTAAATCATACAAAAGAGTTGAAAGGAAATAGATTCCTTAGACTCACAAGCCATTCTATCATAAAATGAGAAAACTTTTAAAGTTTAAGAATGCTTCCAGTATTTAAATGGAGTCATAATATTCTCAAGAGATATGAAATGATAACATTGAAAAATGGAAGTAATGAAGAACATGAAGCGATTCACAAAACCAGCTACAACTAAAATGAATCTACATTCTAAACAGTTGAAAAAATTGAAGGTGAAACAAATGTAACTGTTGAGCAAAGATATGAACAAGAACATTAAGAATTTTGTTAATTTCTTCTGAAAAAGTTCAATTATAATGAATGAGTTTCCTAAGAAAATCTCCTACAATCAAATTCCTTCAATTTGGACTTGAACTCTTCAGTTTCACTCAAGATTTACGTCATTACCTTCCCAGCGTCAAGTAAGTACTAGATGAGCACAAAAATTACATTATTTTCGTTACAAAGTTATTGAATAAATAAGTTATTGTACTATTTAGGTTGAATACTATATTCGAGGGACACTATACTAGTTTTACAAAACATACATATAATTATAACTTCGAATAAATAAATTTGGGTCATTAATATAAATAAATATTGTAAAGTGAGTGATGAGATTCTAAAAAACACTCCCTAGTTGTAATTAAATTATAATAATTCAATTCATATTTGTATGAAATCATATTTATCATTCGAATTCTAAATTTATTAGCTTTAGAAAGCTACTACTAGACAACAGTTCATACTAAATTTGTATTGCAATACCATAGTCAACATATTTGGATTTTACGTGAGCGATGATAATGACCCAGGACATTGGGCTGATATACAGAGACTATACAGAGTGTTTCAAAAAGGACTTTACATCTTTGAAAATGCATAAAAAAAATTTAAAGAGATATAGAGCTGGATTTGGTCTTGTTTTAAAGGAAAAATCCAGTTCTATACCTTTATTTTAAAAAATTATATGCAATTTCAAAGTTGTAAAGTCCTTTTTGAACCACTCTGTATAATCACAGTGTGGCCATTGGAAGGGTTCATAACAGTGTGTTGGACAAATTGTTTTCCCGCCACCGCCATATTTTCAATTCTAATAAGGGCTTACAGGCAAACTCGAACCTATTCACTCATTATTGTCAAACTTCCTTCAAGAGGACCGACAAAAAATCACCTTTCTAACATAAAAATAGTCTCTAATTTTCGTTTTTTTTTAAAGCTTGAAATCACGAGAATCTAGGCTTAATACTGGAATCGGCAAATTGTACCTTAAAAGTGCATCACTCACCATAACGATGTTATGGTTATGATTCAATATTATTATGTTTCACGTAGATTCTCAATTTAAATCTTATGGGAATTAGCAAAAGTATGGTGGACTTTACCGAGCTTACCAATGAAAAGTGTGACATTCAATGGCCACACTGTGATTATACAGTCTCTGTAGCTGTATAATTATATTATATCGATGCATTGGGCAAGCTGATACCAATGACTACTTCATAGACACTGACTTAAGCTGGTTAGCTGAACAATATCAGAGATAGCATTACATAATAAATGTAATGCTTTGTCTATGACAATATTTGTCTGACAAATTATCAGACATAGCATTACACAATAAATGTAATGCTCTGTCTATGACAATATTCAGTCGGTAGGGAGCATTTCATGCTTTTATCAAGTCATTTCCATTGATTAACAATGACTCTAGGTTTTTTAGTTAAATTACATTAGCCTATCCCATACCTTCACTTATGGGTAATGTACAGTTGAATAAACTAATGATTCCAGTCTGGGATATACTGTTGATATTTGAAGTAGATTCCTACTGTTAGGAATAATTGTTTTAAGAGCAGCCAATCAGCTCGCTCTGATCGTTCACTAGGAAATGATAGACGAAGTTGGCCTTTTTTCGATCCAAGGTCTGCTGGTTGGCACGACTGCGTGCAGCCATGTCGCTCCGACTTCGCGGCGGATCTCTGAGGAATATCGCACCAAACAGGGTCGCTGAAACATTCATTCATCATTAATATTTTCATATTATATTACAATTGAAGGAATGTCAGGGTGAAGGAATTGTAACTGGTGTATCAAATAATTAACAGAATTATTATTAGCATATGGCTTTGATCGGTGGGGAGACTCGAAGGTAGTTCCACCTCGTCGTGTATAACCCAATTACAGAATTGAAAATGACTTCAATTATATTGATATAAAGTGTATAGTGGATTATATAAACTAGCATAGGGTGTTCAGTCCCTGCGTACCGTAATATTAATGACAAATGAATGAAATTATTGAGTCACTGACCACTGAAGAATATTCGCATCTCGTTTATTAAATGAAATCAACACGCTTGTCTTATCTAATGAAAGAATAATGATCATCATGGATATACCAAATATATTCTCTTGAAATATTCAGTAATCAATTTTAGAAATTATCAGTAACAAAAATAACTACAATATATCTAAAATCAACACATTAGTCTTATCTATAAAAGCATAGTTATCAACTTCATCGATGTGGTTACATTCTCTTGAAGAAATCAATGATAAATCATAACTTAAACTCAAAATTATCAAATGAACTCACCAATTGTTTTGGCATCCAACTCATTATCAGCGGAATGTGAGAGTAGCTCTTGTAGAAATGCGCATAAGTACAGAAACACGTTCTTCGTGTGTTCAGATAATTGCATGACAATCTGAAAATACAAGTGAAATTCATTCAAAACTGGAATTATGTTCTTATATTCTATGTGTAACCTATATTCTATGTGTTCTTTTAGGTAATTACTTTATTCATAATTTACTTGACATCAAACTTTTGCCTAATGAAATTTTTTTTAAATATGTGCCTACAATAAATGTGGTGCCAATATAAAAGAAAGATTGGCAACATTGCAAGATAATAAATTTTCTCAGTATATATTACTAGAGTGAGAATTAGAAATAGAAATGAAGAATGAAAAAGAAAGATGAATAATGAATATGTCGTTTTCTACCTGCTTGCACTGGAGATAGTTGCTAGAAGCTCCCAGACAGACGTTATGCAAATTATATGGAATGATCGGCTCTGCTGTGGATTCTAATAAAAGAAGTAAAGCCTCAGCGACAGAATGCACGCTACCAGCTGGTGAGAAACGGATTAAGGCTTGTATCAAGAATTAAGAATTCAGTTCTACGTTTCAGTTTTGTTAATGTTTTTGTCTTTATGGCAACATGGCGGGCCACATAAAATCGGCTCGCGGGCCGTAGGTTGGGCAGCCCTGGACTAGCACATACGGCATCAGCAACATATAACACAGTACTGATCTTTTCTGATATGCATTCGACTAACACGTCAAAAATATGACAGTAGAGTTTATTAAGTTGCAAGTAGCTGATGCGAGTCCACAGTGCTCCAATATACTAATCACTAATACATTAATACACTAATGTAAATTGATACATTAATCAATATCAAAATTGATTGTCGAGTACAGTTAAAAGGATACGAAGCGGATCAGACGAGCCGTTATCAAGCCAGTTCCTGATTTGAATGACTTCATGGTGCAGTCCTGGATGCTCGAATAAGTGCTGTTGTTTGAGACCATACCGGTACAGATGATCGACTAGGAACCAGATCTCTTTCGGAATGGCGTAGGGTTGTGACTGCGGGGTGTCTTTGCTATTCTCCTGTGAAACAGTTCAATACCTAGTAGATCACATTCAGCTTGTTTTATACGGCTTTCTGGCTATTTATGCTTGACATGCATTCAACCTAACAAATGGGTTGAGTTCAATTATATTTGGTGGGTTATAAGGTTACTTTAGGTTAATAAATAAATAATAAATAATAAATAATAATTTTATTTCCTTTTCAAAACTAAAAACCTAAGAATACATTAATAAAATTGACTACAAAAATATAAAAAGAAACATATAATTTTTATCAAGAAAAAAACTTCATGGAAATTAACCCACTCAACTGTGGAATTCCATGTACTAGAGTGGGTGTGAACTCCACTAGGAGTATAACTAGGTTATTTAATGCATCAGAGAGAAAGACATAATTACTATAATCATATTGATCAATGTTTGATGATCCGCTCTTTGTGCTTGGATGAATGATAAGGAAAAGACAATAAAAATATAAAAAGAAACAAATACAATTCGAATCACTTATGGAACTATGTAAATATGAGCTGTTTTCAAGTGTAATCTAGTAGAAATTTTGCTATAATGTATCTTATGGAAAGCAATATAACTTATTCTATTCTATTAGGTTATTTTATTAGTTTCATATTTATCGCATGAAACACATAGGTTGTTCCACCTCAAGTTGAATACTTCAATTGTTTAAGGTTTGAAATGTTAAAGAGATATTAATATGTTATCAACAATTGATATACAGAATAGTTCAATAAAATATACTCTCTTTTTTGTTGTCTATATTTGAAGCTATAAATCAGGAAGACAAACTACAATCATAGAACGATTATTATTAGTTAATATTACTCAAAATGGGTTCAAAATGACCACCATTAACCTGTATACAACGGCGATCTCGCCGATCTGAATTACAAACAGTGACTACACTGTTGAATTAGGATACGGCACTATTGAATTACAAACAGTGAGTAAATTTTATTGAACTACTCTGAAGTTTTTTTTTAAATATATTTTTTTATATATTGTACTAGAAATCTTAAATCCACAATGCTTGTGTGTACTTGAAAAACATCATTCACTGACATTCAAATAACAATAATTGAGAGATAGACTGAACATTGAACTTACCAATTCCATAAGTTTACCAATAGGCACTTCTCGTATAGGAACAGTGACGTAAACCAGAGTTTCAATAGACGATCCAAAGCAACTCCTTTCGTAGGTCCCTGAGAGAAAAGAAGCGAATCGAATAAGATTGAATTAACTTGGATTTTTTATAAGAATGATAAGTACTATTATTAGTGACTATTCATAGTGCTATTCAAATTGTAAATTTGTGCTATTTCTATTTATTATATTCATAGTAAAGAATCACCAATTCATGTCGAAAGTCATATTCATAGTAAATTTCTATAATTAGCAAGTCTATATTTTATCACATAACTTTTATCAAATCAATCCACTTCAAACATCAATCCAAGCATTTATTTAAAAATTATAATCTTTCAGTATCATGAGAGGTTGATACTATTCAATAGAATAGAATTATTATAATAGTATAATAGAAGTAGTTCTATATTATAAATAGAAGAATTAGTATAATAGAATAGAAGTACTTGATAGGATATTGTGGAAAATAACTTATTGCAAGAATCAAAGAAATTCACCAAAATATTGAACAACAGAAATTTAATAAATAAAACAATAATTCATTAAACCCCTAATCCTAATTCCTCATTGGAATTTAGATACCGGTAATGGCGGTAATCTTAACTGTCCATTACTCCAAATTATTATTCTTGGACAATTTTTTTATTGCAAGTGTGTAAGTCACACTTACACTTGTAAGTATGTTGAGCTTGATCTCTAATTGACGATGTTAATTCTTTCGAATAAGTAATCGAAGATTAGCCTGAATTCATGTTCGTGCAACCGGTTTAAAAGTGGCCTTGAATGGATGTAAACGTAGACAGTTGTTGCAATTATAAAAATCTACAATAATTCAGATAAGTATAACATTCAAGCAACATGTAATAATTATGATCAAGCAATTATCATAACAATGGATTCATTTGATTATTAAGATTTTTCCATTTACCTGTCACGGTGATGAATATATCCTTTCCACCTTCAAGGTGTAATACTAAAATATCATAAAGCTTGTCCTGGCCGGAATTCAATTTACATGCAGACTTCTTATCAACGTACACTTCAAGTTTTATATCACATTTTTCGCCTGAAAAACACCGAATTATTAAAAATGATCAAGGATTCTCTACTAGTCAAATCATGAATATTATCTAAGTAGAGCGTAACAAGAAACTAATTATCCATTGATAAACTTCTTTTATTTGGGTATGTGTTATTTTAATTGGAATAAAGAACAGAATTAGAAGTTTTATGAAGCAGGCCAAAAATTTCAACTAATTTAATTTTCTATATCTAAAACATCTATTATTCCTATTAAAATTAATTAATAAACAGTAATTAAATGTTAGATCTAATGTGTCTTGGCAGTTTAGAGTCTTTCACAGCTACTTAAAAAATCTCATATCTACATTTTATAAGCGAGTCTCCGTCGATGAATAAACAATTTGTACACGTTAAGGGGTTCAACAAAAGATACTCCTTTCAAATTTAAAACTAAATTCATTCGTGCAAATAAATTATCTAAATTACTAATGAATTTCATTATTCAAAGAAATATGACAAATTTAAGCATTACGATATTCAGCACCAACTCACCTGGTTTAATAAATCCAGTGAATGGCTCTATATGTAGCCAATCCTTACAATAACTAGTATCATCAAGCTTTTTTATAAACTCAAACTGAACTGGTACCTTGAAAAAAATGAAAAGTACTTTACTATTTCTAATCAAATGGACAATGGAAGATGTAGGCTATTATGAGAGATTTATTCTATTGCCAGAGCCATAGAAAACCAAGATGCTGAACATTTTCTAAAAATGACTCATTCTAAAATAGATCTGATAATAATCATCTACTATTCAATCTACAGATAGAATAATCCGTATTTAAAACATGCAGAATCTATATTTTAAAGGAATAAAACAATTCAATATTATTATGACATTGGGTTACAAATGAAAAAAACATCTCTTATTGGATTTAGATGATGAAGTACTATCATTTTCAATAAGAAAAAAGACTACGAAGTTCAAAGTATTGGCTATATTAAGAGTATTACCAAAAATTGAAATATTGTAACAAGTAATGTTTTTTTTCTAATTCTTCCCACCAAGTATTATGCCTTTTGAAATGCAATATCTAATCTTGATCTATTATTCTATCTGATAGCCAACAACAATTGCATACAAATTGAATTTATTCTAATTCTAGGAAATAAATTATATAAGATACTGATTGGACATGAGAAGATTTGAGAATCACACAAGTCATCGTAGTTAATTTTATCAACTATTACACCAATAAATTTTTCAATAAAAAAAAAGAAATTTTTCAATGAAAAATTGAACCAGATAATGAAATGATTCGTTGCTAATTACGATTGGCAATCAAAAGTTTCCAATATTACCATTAAATAAAGCTACAATCAAACTTACGTTCTTGTTTTAAAATTATAACAAGAGATCAAAATTTGAAAATTTGATCAAGCAGAAGCTTAAAATGAACAATGCTCACCTGTCCAGTATTGGCAATGATGAGTTCTTTTGATTGCGGCTCTAGAAACCTTAGAACATCGAATATTACTTCAGTATTGTCCACCATCACTTGAGGCAGGAATTCATTCTCAAGCTTATCCAATTTCTTCATCACCTCTTCGTGTATTTTTCTGTATTTGACTTCATCGACCACCCTGATCTGAAAACCACAGAAAAGTTTCAATAAATTGCCCTAGAATCGCTTAAATAATTACATTCATTAGATATTCAATCAATAATAATATTGGTTACAAATCGAAGAGTTTTGCTAAAGTACTTCTTCTCCCTCAAGAAATTGACAACAGTTTTCCTCAGGAGAAAATGTTGAACTGTGGTCTCTAGATGCACGAATAACTTTATTTTTCGTTCAGGTGATCATTATAACAGTAACATTTACCTGTTTTTCAGTCCCTAGATGCACGAATAACTATATTTTTCGTTCAGGTAATCATTCTATCAGCAGCATTTACGTGTTTTAAAGATACATTTTGAATAGAAGCTGAACTAACCTCCGAAAGGAACACAGCACTAACAGGTTTGTGATCGCTGATACACAACTGAGGATGACTTCTATAGTGCTGCTGCTTGATTTGGTCTCCTTTCCAAAGGATTCGATCACACCAAGCTGGTGCTCTATTTTTCTCACTGAAAAGGAAACAATTCGAATTGATTTCGAATACAATTATAGAGCATAGCCAATGAAATACTGCATTTGAAATCATTCTCAGAAACAATTTAATTACAATGATTTTAGAAACTTTTGAGTAAAAAAACAAACTTACATTGTATTGTAGTAATGATTGATTGTCTCATACTATCACACTCACTGGTGTAATCACACTCAAGACCATGAGTGTCATGAAGTCCAACACCAGGACAAAAAGATCGTTCCTACAATGTAAGTAGCACAAGCAAAAGCCTAGAGCTCATGTGGGCATCACCCTCAAAAAAAGTTAGGTTTTCTTCTCAAAATTTTTCAAAAACAGTGTAATTTTACCAGTGGAAAAAAGAATAGATATACAACACAACAATTTGGTTTAACAAGGAAATTTTAGTAAGGAAATGTGAGAAATACTCTTATGCCCGGTTTTCAGTCGCTCAATAGACAGTTTATAGATCCAATAACACTGAATCAATAACGTGTTTTCAAATGCAAAAAAAATGTTATTGATTCAATAAGTTTATTGAACGACTGAAAACCCGGGCATTAGATTGATATAATTTAGTTGAAAATTGATATATTCGATCTAGTCAATTGAAAATCAATAGTCCTTTCGGATGCTAAACAATGTCTTGAATTTGTCTTGTTATCAATCGATAAGGACCAATGAATACACCAGATGAAACAAAACAGTTTAGATTAGACTAGAGTTGTTTTCTTCAAACCAGTGGGACAGGTTTAGCATTGACTGAAGTAGGTGAGACCAGTGCACACCGTGTAATAAAAATCGCTTTGTTTGTCTCAGTCGGTTCGGAATCCATTCTGTAGTTGAGAAAAAAAACGTTTTGTTTCGTTTCATTTGGTGTGCATTGGACCTAACGAACTGCAATGATATCATGATCATCTAATTTGAACACCTGCTCCTGCATATATTATACCCACCAACGTCTTTGAATTGTAAATGAAGTTGATAATTGAGATTGTACTGATGACTCGCAGATATTATTATAACTTGAAAATAGTAAATATTCACTTACTGACTGGAACAATGCTTCCGAACCATGGCGCAACCATTTCCAAAAGAGGCCTTTTTTATTTTATTTTTCTCCCTTTCATCTTTTGAATTCCTTTTCTTATAAATTATTTCCTTTTTTCTGTCGAGTATTACAATATTTGAGTGAATTAGTTTATTTTGTATGACAATATTGCTTTATATGTGCACCTGATTGAAAACTCACGAGTTCAGAAGCACCCTCCAATGGTTTCAATGAGATGCAAATTAATAATAATGGGGATTTTTGAAGTTTTTTTCATCAGCTAGTTGGCTCCTTTTTTATCTATTAATTATTTTTTGCTGTTTTATAACTCTTCATTTAAAAATATTTATATACATTAAAATGTTAAGTTTTCTCTATTTATAGACTTTGAATAGAGTTTAAACATTGGTTTAGGTAAGTCTACAGAAATATAACTATGGAATTCTTTAATTTTGGATTTCATCACGAACTGCTTTTTAATACAAGATTAATAACGAATAGCAGTCATATTGAATGCTGTCTGAAATATGACAGCTAGTCGTTATTAATCTTCTACCTATAGATTGCACAAAACATATAGAAACCTATTCTAAAGATCATATCAACGTCTTTCGATAGAATAACATTACTATTGGTTTAATGAATAAATTGGATTTTGAATTGTAAGAAATTAAAAAAGTGATTAGTCACCTCTTATTGCAACTAATATTAGACTAAACTACCCTAAAAATTCCCGCAATAGGACAATATTATTATGTTTATTGTAAAGTTTTTCAACTGACCACAATTGAAACCTTGCTACATGATTTACATACCTTGTGACACGCTTTTTTAAAGGCCTTGTTGTGAGTAGTACAAAATACTATAAAATACTATAGTAGTAATAAAATACTACTACAACCAAATACTACTTGTTCAAATAAGAAAGGCAATAATATAGAAAACTCAATGTTTCAACAACCCAGCAGACAATAAGATGACAAATAAATAATATTTCAATTGGTTTATTACAGACGAGATTAGGTCTAATCAGATTTAGATTGTAGACAATTTGAATAAAAACTAATCAGGGCCTGTTTCATAAAAATTAAGTAGTCCTGTAAAACTGGAAAAAGACGGGCACACACTAGAAATGAACAGCAAGGCGCCCTATGCATTAAACACATAAGTCTAGTGTAAGTGTGACTTTTTATTTTATTACAGGGCTTCTAATTTTTATGAAACAAGCCCCTGCCAACATAATATGAGACTAGACAAACCCCTACCTTGAATCCCAATTGTCAGTGCCAGTGTCATATTTGTAGGTTGGTCTGAAATTGATTTCGCCCTCTTTGAAGCCAACAAATATATTCTTCATTCGATGCTGGATTTTCAGCTGATCGCACTCCAGAATTGGTTTATAATTTTCAGCATCCACCAGCTCCTTCACCAGCCTTGGGTCCAGATCGGTGATACGATAGTTCAGATCGCCCAGCCAATACACCTGACTGGAAAAAAACAACTTTTAATCATAAAATTAAAACGATCTATCACATTCGAATTCCATTTATCTTGAGAATACTATTTTTATTATGAGGTAATTTTCCAAGGTGAAACAGAGAGGGGTTCCTCGGTTCCCAGTTATGTCACTATCAAAATCGCCAGTCTCCTATGTACTGGATTATTTCGTGAGAATATTCTCTCTCTAATACATTTCAGTTATTAATTATACGATTTTACAAAATCTGGTACCGGTATCATTTTCTTCAACATGAAAAGCTCTACATTTTTGTAAAACCTATAATTTCTCCAGTAAACTCGAATTGAAAATTTTAGTCGGCCGACATTTTGAAAAATACAGTTATTGGAAACATTGAATATTACTATTTTGTAGACCAGATACTACAAAAAGTGAATACTTTTAAAAACAGATACTTTTTTGTAGATATTACGATTAGTGAGCCTACAAAATTTAATTGAAAAATGTTGATTCATCAATGAAATATGATGCAAAACCTTTTAAGAAATAAAATGGCGGATGACAGGAAAACTAAAGAGAAATCGACAAAATCTGCCAACGACATTTTCTGTTCGTTTTAGCTAGTAGAATAGCATGGTGGAGTCTAGTACAATGGAGTCACTATTTTTGGGAGACACTCTGTATTAACTCCTTGAAATAGAGATTAAAAAATTGTGCAATGAGGTGAGGTGGAACCTACCCGTAAGGGTCTCCCCACCAATAAAAGCCATACGATAAAAAATAAATAAATAGAGATAACATAAAGCCTAGAGATAACACAACGCCTAGAGATAACATAAAGCCTAGACATTGCATATAACATAAAGCATAGGAGTGATCCGTAGCCGAGGGCGATAAGCGCCGATCTGATAAACCAAAGGTTCCGAGATCAATCCCAGTTGAGGGTTTTGGTTTTTTACAATAAAAACGGCCACTCCCGACTGCCTGAAAAGTATTCGTCATCTCTCATCACCCACGCACAAGCCTAGAGATATCATAAGGCCTAAGTATAATACCAGCAACCTCAACTGAAATTGAAGATCTCTCTTGATTACAACAGTAATTGTATGTCTGGCACTCACTCGTGATCCTTGATGCTGCGCGACGGTGATGGTGGAGTGGTGTGGAATGTGAAGGAGGCCCGCGAGCAGATGTCGTGGAAGTCCTGGTTGCGCCGGTCGTACTCCTCCACATGTGCGGCCAAGTGCGAGTTCACAAAGCAAATGGATGTACGGTGCAGGTCCAGTCGCACGCAAACGCCGCCTTTGTTGCCCTTGAAAACATCCATTCACATAACATTTACGTAATAATAATTAATAGAAATTCCCATATCAATAATGCTATAAAATACTCCTAAGGCAGCTCGTACACCGGAGCAATAAGCAATAGGCAATAAGCAACCTTTGTATCATATGATCGTCTACTCTATAGAAACAAATAGTCCAATTCACACCTAAAGCAGCTGTTTCGGAGCAATAAGCAATAGGCAATAAGCAACCTTTGTATCATATGATCGTCTACTCTATTCGCTGTGTGCATCTACCGTGTTGCGCTCTGGCGGATAATCGTATGAATCTACGAGAGTAGATTAACATGGGCGAGGATAGGCTTATTTACGTAATGAATAGTTTAATATTGATATATGATTCCCTGTCGCTATATGACCTACTTAACGATTGTGGAATTATATTTAGAATGATAAAATTAACATATCGCATGTTTTTAAACATTATTATAATCTTCAATTTGAAGTTTTTAAATCAACTTTTAAGGTTATGTTTGGAGCAGACGATGTAGTTTATCCACAGCTGAGTTCATTTCCATTGGTTATCATTTCAAATTGCATTATAGACTTGGGCGCGAGACTTCAAAGTCAATCATATGCTTTTGAAAGTGGATTTTTCACTCGATTAATTCAAAACTGAGACAGATTTCTTTGTGGAATCACTTTACGTTTGGAAATATGGAAGGAATAGAAGCTGCAAGTACTATTGTGAACGGTATGACAATTAGGGAATACACGATACTTTTTAAATGCATTGTAAATGCTTATTCCCTATCCTTTCTCATGTTAAACTAACCTTTTCGTTCCACTAAAATTCCGCGTGAGCGTAGCAAGCCGATTTTATTAAGTCCCCACCACCTACGTTACTTGCGACGAATAGAAACAAATAGTCAATTCACACCTAAAGCAGCTGTTTCGGTGTGCATTGAACTATTGGTTTGTATAAAGTAGACAATCATATTATGATCCATATGTTGCTAGTTGCCTATTGCTTATTGCTCCGGTGTACGACCGGGGTTTGACTTTCGCTACTGCGAATATTGATAACAGAATAAATAGCTAGAAGGAAATTCTATGAATGCTGCTACACAAAAATATATTTCCCGGGCGGGAATTGAACCCAGTACCTCTTGTCAAGTGCCCTTGGCATCGATTTTACAGATTCACTTGTTTACTGACTTAGGCTAGGCGTACACCAGTTAGCCAAGACAAGACGAGATTAGTCACGTTTAGTGACAGTAATTCACATACTTGCTTATGAAGCAGCACACACCGATGCAATGACTAATCGGTGTGTGTTGCTTCAAAGCAAGGTGGCTTTTGCCTTCGACTGGACCTGCACCCAACATAGATTTGCTTTAGGCTAGGCGTAAACTGGTTAGTCAAGACAAGAAGACAAGATTATGTCACGTTTAGTCACAGTAATTTACATACTTGCTTATGAAGCAGCACACACCGATGCAATGACTAATCGGTGTGTGTTGCTTCATAAGCATCTATGTAAAGTACTGTGACTAAACGTGACTAATCTCGTCTTGTCTTGACTAACCAGTGTACGCCTAGCCTAAAGCAAATCTATGTTAGGTGCAGGTCCAGTCGAAAGCAAAAGCCACCTTTGTTGCCCTACAGCTTTACGATGAAGGTCCACAATATGCAGGTTTAAAACTTCATAATAAACTGCCTCTGACTGCAAAAATTAAAAAAATATAAAAGTAAAATCAAACTTTAAGCTATTTGGTTCACCTTGTTTCCCATCAATTGGACTAAAAGGCGAGATGGAACTACCTTTGCTATTCTCCCCACCGATCAAAGTCACATAAGCTAATAATAATAAAGTTACATTTCTTGGTCAAATTTCATTGAAAATTACACAAGTATTTTGAGGACCCCTGACCGACCTTTGCTGCCATTGTTAGTTATAAATACTTTTATTGTGTTTCACTTATTGCAATTTTGTGTATATTTATGCTAGTTTGAATCAAGGTTAGTTTAGATTAATAGTAAATACAAGGCTAGTTTGTTTGTTTTTGTTTGTCGTAGACTCAAAATCAAAAGTATTTATTTATTCCACCAAAATTACAATATTTACAAAAAATTACACTTCAAAAAACTTATAGGAATACTCCTACAAAGACTACTCGTCTGTGTGTAGGAGTAATACAGACTAAACTGTGTAAGCAACGGTTGTATTTAGCCTTTAAATCACTTGTGAGGTATTTAAAATTCTTGCTAAATCTAGTATTTCAAACTTGCATCTCACTTGAGGTTGAATAGCTCACATAATATACAACCGTTGTATGAAAAATACTATTGAAGTACAAAGATGATCACTACTAACCAGTTTGCCCATGATTCCGGTGCCGACAGTTTCGGTGGCTACTGATTGCACGAATGGCGCATACGGTTCGCGCACAAACACAAGCAGCATCATGCCCACCAGACGAACCAACGCTATTCGCCGGTACTTGGCCTTCGGGTGCAGACTGTTGGTAACCGCAAACCTGCAATAAAATTATTCATTCATTTATTTACATGGAACTACAGAGAAAGAAAATGTTTATAATATTATCCAAAATGAATAGTATTTTCTGTATTCCTAGCCCATTTTCTTGAATTTGTTCTGTTGTGATTCGTAAACCAGGTCCAAACGCTGCGATAACTTGTATTAATCTGATTGAGCCTAGTCATCCACTGGAACCATTTTTGTCAGAAAGCGACCGATCATCCGAAATGCTAACATTGAATCGAATGGCCAGCTGTTCGAACATTGGACGCTTTCTGACAAAAACGGTTCTAGTGGATGACTAGGCTCAATCAGATTGATACAATTTATTGCAGCGTTTGGAAATAGCTTTACATGTGACTACCTAAGAGGATTTTCACTATAATAGAAACCAACATTAATGAAAAAAATACCTCAAGCCAACAGAATTTGCAGTTGTTGATGAAGTGGATCCATTGGGTTGATGGAGACTGAATTTAGGAAATTATGAAAAAATTTCAATGGATGCTGACAAAGGATATAATCCTTATAGTATGATTGCATACCTCCACTCGTCCTCACGCGGTGTATCGTTGAACAGGAATGCTTCTTTGCTGAGATCCAACTCCTGGAAGCCAATGGCGTAGATATCGGGTGGCTCCACGTCGCTGGCTAGCCAATCAGCGAGCGATGCACCCGGCGCTTGGCCATTCACGTTCCATGTGCCAACGAAGACCCTACAACAATCGATAACGTTGATGAAATACTAAGGTTGGTTTGCACTAAGCAAGATCAACTTTGATCCTGAATCAATGCTAATTCAAATCAAATCATCTTTATTCCACAATAACACAATACATATTCATGGTTCATAATAATCAACACAGTTTCACATAATCGAACTTAATTTAATGAAAACAGATGATTCAAAAAAGATTGTTCTTTTTACAAACGATTTAAGCCAATACTTACAAAAAATCTAGATTTGACTTATCACTGTTATCGATTGTTTATAACCGAGCTACTATTCGATCTACTAAATCATGAACTCTATCATTAATGAACTCGATCATGAGCAATCCATGAAAATGATAATTCAAATCTGGATTCTTGTATTGGTTTGTACATTATAACGTTTGTAAAAGTAACAGTTATTTAATATTTATTGAAATCAATACTGAATTGTGCGTTGATTTATGTTTGAAACTGAATAAAAATCTTTTGCTCTGTATTTGCGTGAGTAATTCACGTAAATTTCTTTTGTTAGGAACGTTCATGAATGGCCCTGGTTCCACGATCTGGTGAAGTGGTTACATGAACGATCGTCTATATACAAGTGTACACACACTTGTGCATTGGACTGTTGTTTATAACGATCATATGATCAATAACTGAACGTCTACTGAATCAAGATAAATAGACTTTTTAATGTTGGAAAAGTTATTTTTATTTTGTTTTTCTTGAATGAAATTTAACAAATGAGTGAATGGATTCAATTGTGCCTGTGAGCCCTTTAATCATAATTCAAGAACATTGACATAAGTGTAGTAGTGGCGAGTTCCAATGGCCACAATGTCATGATACAGTCTCTGTATTATTGACCACCTGCTTACCAATACAAACGTGAATATATTGTTTTGGTGAGTCGATACCTACCGTGAATCGATTGTAGTCAATGAATTGCTCTTTCAAAATTTTGTACCAAATAAAATTTATATAGCATTGAATAGAAACTCTTTTTACATAACTTTGAGAAACAGCAACTAAAAATAATGCTAAGAGGATGATGTTATTAACCTGATAACTTCGGTTATAGTGTAGTCGTCCTCTTTCATGGCCATCTGATATCGTATAACACTTTCCCTCGCTGCAATGGGAGTTGCACCTTTTGCAATGCTTTGTCTAGGAACTGCCAGCTCAGGACTGTCCAAAAGCAGCTGAAATGAGTGAAATTTTCAAAATGATAAATTATTTTTCAATTTATTTCAGATCTAGCCTATAAAAAATAGGTAGCCATCATAAGGCATCAAAAGTTACTGATAAAAAGAATATTATAAATTCGCAATAGTCCTAATAGAATTGGTTGATTCGAAAATAAACATCGAAATTCTTTTATTAGCAGAGAGCAAAAAACAAACATTCGTAGTCAACTGTTCTGGGTTACATCGACAATTTAATAGATTTGGTATCAGTATGAAATTGTTTAGAATATGTGAAGAATTAGCGAGTCACCTCCAAGTTTGGAGTTATCAACTTCATAATAACCGTATAAGTCAATAAATAATGTAGATAGAATGATAAAATAAAAATGATAAACCTAAAGGAAAACTTTGACGAACAGTATTGGAAGAATTATACGAGAAGGTCAAATTAAAAGGTTGGAAAAGTATTCTGGTAAAGTGCAACTGAAATTTAAAAGTAATCCAACTTCAAAAATTTCAACTTTAAAAATGCTGTCCACAACTGATAACTACACAGTGCTTTTTTTGGCAGTTCCCCAAAATAGGCCTACTGAGGAATCAACAATTTTAAAGAATGTGCCTTTTTCTTATTTTATGTGAAAATTATTTTATATGCAGTAGATGGAAGTGAATTTCAATGTACAATTTTAATAATCATTTTAATAATATATATGTATTAATATATCAATAATATTGAAAAATATATTTACCGATTCCGAACCAATTTCTTCCTTTTCATCATGAGGCTGTGCACTTCCCGAATTATACTTCGACAGCCAATGGAACTCTGGAAATCCTCCACGTTTCTTTCCAACTTCTGAAAATTAACAGAACGTTTTTAAAACCAGTTCTACGCAATGAACCAGTAATTAGATACGTAAGTTGATACTTTGATACGCAAGATTATACTCTGATACGCAAGATGATACTTTGATACACTAAGTATCTAAGCATTGTAAGTGAAGTGAAGTAAAGTAAAGCAAACCACAATCGTATGTGACCAGGTCCTAAATAGAAGCCTAGAAACAATATTATATGTCTAAAAAATCACCCATCAACCCTAACTCTTATTCTATCTTACTCTCTCATCGCATTATTAAAGGTAGAGAACATTAATCAACATCCCAAAATCATGATACTTGACTGAATATAATGTAAGGATCAGTTTTCAAATAACAAAAAATCATACACAAAACTGTACTATAATTTCCTTACAGAAACGTACGACTTTAAATTTCAATCCGGAATAATAACATAAATGATTGGTAATTTTTATGGTAAAAATAGTTTTAAAATAATCATAATATTATGAGATTCTTACGGTCAGTTGCCCTGAAGAGGTTGCTGACAAAATCGCTAGTTTTACTCCCGGGCACCATTTCGAACAACAGTTTAATCTTTTTCGATGTCACGTTGACAAAAATATCGTTGCCATCTTGGTGTTTACTGGCATCATCTGTAAAAATAGAATGACATTCAAGATTAACATAAATTAAAAGTCGAAATTATTCATGAGTACACGTTTTGATAAAAAAATTCACTGTTATTACATTCGAACTTGACATTCAGTACGAACTATACGAATAGAAGTGAATCTATATTATGATAGTTTCTAAATCATCTGGAATAATACCACCCATTCTTGCAATAATTTTAATCGTCTTTTAATTTCTGTAAACTTTCATCTTCTTTGAAATATTATTTATTCAAACTTCTTCACTAATAAGCTGTGTTCTCCTTTACTCCAACGTAATTTAATTCCAAACCAAAGTACTAGGATTTACTTCTCTACCTGTCGTTGTGAATTTTCCATTCATTATATTGAATTTCTAATAACTTCTTGGAGATAGTTCACAGCTTGTGAGGCAAAGCACACGATTTAATTTTCATCCAATAAAAAAGCTTCAAATTTTGTTCAATATTTGACAAAACTTCAACAGTCTTTTGAATATTATTCTAATGTTTTGTGCAAGTATTTTTTGAAATCTTTCAAAGATTCTTTTGAAATCTTCTAAAGTCTTGTCAAGTATTGAACGACATTTGAAGCTTTTCGTTTATTCTATTGAATGAAAATATTTTACTCACTTGGAGCAATCATCTTGTCTGCTTACCGTCAAGGTGGGTTCCCACATATCAGTTCGGTCTCAGTTGCTTTTCAGTTCAGCTCATTCTAAGGAAAGTCGTATTTTTAGAGCACATTGAAAATAAATGAGCATTCAACTAAAACTATGATTGTACTATGATTTTAGATGACCACATTCTTATCATATTGCATTCAAAAGCATGAAAAATAGTTCAAATGTGGAGGATTAGAAAATTAGAAATAAATATAGCAAGAATTCACTAAATTTGAAAAACGTATCAGGTTACCTTCTTGATCTGTGTGTACACGATCAAATGTTTCATCCAATTCCATTCACTAGAATAACCTTGGACTGGCAGTTGATTAGGTAAGTTATCTCTACATTAGACATGGACTGTTTAATACGTTGAAATTTCTATTTAGTAAAATTACTTTGCACTGCAGCTGATTAGGTAAAGTATAATCAGATTTATTTAATTTGACGCTTAGCATAAGATAGATAGATAGATATTATTTCTTGACGTTGCTGATGACCGTAGAGTACGATGGCAAAGAAACAATATCTTTTTATCTATCCATCTAATGTTGTGGATGATACACTAAAGAAACAAGACAAGACGAGATTAGTCACCACGTTTAGTCACAGTATATAGTTGCTTATGAAGCAGCACACACTGATGCAATGACTAATCGGTGTGTGTTGCTTCATAAGCAACTATGTAAGGTATTGTGATTAAACGTGACTAATCTCGTCTTGTCTTGACTAACCGGTGTACGCCTAGCCTAAACGTTAAATGAATGAATGTACCTCTATATAAGACATGGACTGTTGTAGACTATAGCCTATGTGGATTTCTTGTGTAGGAGTACCTTACATAATTAGCTGTGAGTTCAAGGTTACTTTATTAAATCGAATTAGATAAAATATTTGATCATGGACATACAGCTTTAGTCAATTTACCTTTTCCAACTATAGCAGGAGCCAATTAACTTGTCATAAATCAGCTGATCCAGTAATAATTAAACAGTGATTTCGACACAATAATCAAAAGGCTTGAAAGTCTTAAAGACCTTTAAAGTCTTTAAAAGACCTTTTAAAAGAAGACCTTTCAAAGAATAACTTTTTAAAAGACTTTTTCAATAATCTGCGAGATTCAGCATTTGTAGGTTAAGTATTGTGATATTGCTCTTTGAGACAGCTGATTTCTGACAAGTTGAATTGGATCCTGCTATACTCACCCACATCACATCGAAAATCAGAGTCGATGGCAATGACTCGTTCAATCGATAAATCGGTGAAGGTGTCCGGAGGCATTCGAGCCGAGAGAAGGATGAACAGCGCATGGTTTCCCTCTCTTTCTACCAGCGCCAAGATTCGAGAGAATCCAACCCAACCTTGCATTAGGCTGGCTTGGTTGTACTGTTACACAAACTAAGGAAAAGTCTTCTCATACTACAATCTACTGAATGTCTTCATGAAAACAATAATTCATGGTTGAGTGGTGGGGAGGACTAAAAGATATTTTATTATATTAAATTTATGTTCACCTTTGAATACAATATCAATGTATTAATCAAATATTATATTGCTATACAGCTAATCTTGAAGAACTGCTCCTGCATATAGACGATATAGTCTATGGAGGTTCTAATATTAGAATGTGTGTTGTATAATTGTATGATACGTGAATAAAACATTGAAATTGAAATGAGACGTAAGAGATGTTTGGGGGGAGATTTAGCTTGGCACAGTCATTGGTCGCATAACGTTTGTAGAATTATTATAAAAAATCACTTAATAATAAGATTTTATGGAGCTTGAGATAAATTTAACCATCCTTTATAGCTCAATTCATGTTAAATTGAAATAAAATGGCTATATAGCCTTGAAGCTCAGGAATCAGGACATATCTGTTACGCCCTTTTCATACACTGTCATTGGAATATTTCAGTTGATTAGGAACCAGTAGATTTTCATACAACAATGAGTGAATGATTAGCAATGTAAGCTGATTTGAAATGTAAGTTGACTGTCAAAAAATAACAGGCAAATTTCAACAAGGCATATGAGAGAAAGTGAAGTATCTAGGTATATTGATTTAATTTGGCAGATGGCGAATAACTTCCATTAGTTGAATAGAGAGATTTTTTTACCATCGGACTTTACGGTCATCAGCAACGTCAAGAAAACATAACTATTATTTCAAAACACTCAATTAAAAGGTAGGAGATACCTTTAATTGATTCCTACCTTTTTATCGAGTGTTTTGCAAACATATTTCTGATTTCTTGACGTTGCTGATGACTGTAGAGTCCGATGGCAAAAAAATAATCCCTCTCTATCTATCTATCTAATGAAAGTTATTTGCCATCCGCCAAATTAAATAAATATACCTATTAGTACAAAAGGTATGTGTTATTCTCAAAACCATCAAATCAAGAATTATCTTTCATGTGCCTCTGTACTTTCATGTACCTTTCAAGTATTAATGTGCTTCATATTGAGATAAAATCTTGTTTATAATAAAATACAAATTCTGGAAACGACCTTCCTTTCCAAATTGTACTTTTTGATAAAAGGATACTGATATTACATTTTCACCGCTGCTGAGTTTAGCTTGAACCAAGTTAAGGAGGTCTGAACCAGCCATCTTTGGATCTTATTGGATCTGGAAGAATAAATAAAGTTATTTGTAATATTAAGCTGATTAAGAGCAAAACAGCAAAAAATTAGTAAGATTTATGTGTATCATAGAATTTTCATTGATTTATACAACATTTATAAATTCAATAACTGAAAAAATACGTTTTATAACTTATACCTATGTTTATAACTTAAATATTGTTGAAAAGTACTTTTTGACCTAAAGATCTCAGGACTTCCTTTCAAAGAAAAGAATAATGGTAGGCCTACAATGTATGCCATGTGGCTCCGAAATGATGAGATTATATTGTTTACACTGGATATACTTCAAGATAAGGTGTCCAATTTCTAATTGCAATCTGATAAAGGTCTCTAGTAACTCATGGTATTTGGCAATAAACATACTGTAAAACAGTGCAAATCTGGAGAGTCTCTTAGATCCCTCTTTATCACAGTATTCCTTCTGGTATTTTCCCTTACATGAAAATCGTCGTTCTTGCTCACTACCTTATGGCTTTACCACGGAAACAGAAAATCTAATAACAAAGTAGTTTTCAAATTCAAAAGGTAAAGTGAGGAATCGTACAAATTTGAGGCGTGATGTTTACATACCTTAGATCCACAGGAGCTAATATAAAGACGTCAGCATATAAAGTATGTCTTCACAGACCCATAATAATAATATTTTACATAAATCTGTCAAATTAATTTGTTTACATAATGACAAATTAAATGATGACCTAACCTCTTCGAACTCCGCTCAAACCACAAAGTAGGAACCGCACTTTAAATTTAATTCATAATACATTAAAAGCAGGGTATCCTCTAACTAAGATATAAATATTGTAGATGTGAGTAGTTGCTCTAAAAAAATTAGTGATTTTAACTAAGGAAAGAAAAATTATTATTGAAATCTCATTCAACCGAAGCAGACAAAATTCGGAAAGACAGATGTCAGCTGTTCACAGCCTCAAATCTTTCAAAGTTTCCAAAGAGGATCTTCAACAAACGCCTTAGAAGATCCAAGGAGATTCGAGAAAACATGATAATTGAATTGAAACAACTCAAAATCAATTTTTCTGTTTGCAAATCGCAAACAGAATTTCAAATAAATCAATTTAAATACTTTCTTGGCAATCATACAAAATTCATGACATTAGTATCTAGTAATCCATATTTCCAAGCAGAGCTTGGCGGTTCCCGTTAGCGCTTTTCCCGCCAAAATATCAGAATTTCTTTGCATCAGTTGAACGTGAAAATAGGTTGTTTTGACGTTGACAAGTAGTTTTTATAAATTTTGTTGTTTTTAACATGTCATTTCAAGCTTCTTGAAAAACTGTCAGTCTGTGCAAGGTAAGTTGTGCAAATATTTAGTTATCACCTTGGATGCAGATTGCAGAGCATGTGGGCATGTTGTGAGATGTAAGAAAGAATAGGTTATGTTTACGTTGAAAAAGAATTCAGTGAACTCTTCTTATTATAATTAATTATTCAACTAATTTACACAAAAATAATAATAGTTTTCAATAAATAAATACAATTTTTCTAGATTTAGATTAGAGCGATATTGCAAAGAAGAAAACGACAATGGTTTTGATCATCTTTGTAACTATTCAAGAAAGCACATAATAGAATTATTAAATGGATTCATTCAGAATCAAATATGATCAGGTGAGTTCATTTTCATAGTAGATTATTATTTCAATAGTAGATTAAGTAATATAGTGATTGTTGCGTAACGTCCTGGAGAAGTCTCATCTCGCTACCATGAGGAGAAAGGCCCTCTTGAATGTCAGTGCATATAAATTTTAGATCATAATAGAAGACCCATATCAAAGGTCTATGGTTGAACCTACTGTTTTCCGATATTCTTCATATTAGGGCCACAATATAAGGCCCTGAGCAACGTCAATTTTTCTGTACATTTGTCAATGACGCCGGTCAATCCAAAAGGATCACCTTACCCTGGAACCAATCACAGAGCATTACCGTTCTTCCATTGACTCATACGCAGAAAAACTGACGCTTGAATGCCGCCTCGTATATTATGGCCCCAATATAAAGAAACAGTTTGTTCATTCACAACAGCAGGACCAATCGCAGGACAGAACATCGCCGTCCTTTCATTGACGCATGCATTGGAAAATTTACTCCGCATAATATATTATATGGCCTCAAGTCAAAAACTTAATCTCCAGTCCTCTAGGGGTGTCCATTATGGAGACTTCATTAAGGTGACTCCTCAGACACTAGACCGTTGGGAGGACCAAAAAAGTAAAAGATTTTATAATAGTACTAGTTAGTTCAAGATTAATCTGCCTGACATTATGTCTTTAAAATTAGAATTGAACTAGAACATTTAATTTTCCATTGAAGACAGTGGTCGACAGCAGACAGTGCTATTAACTTTGTCAAAGTAGACAATTTTGACTCGAATGATAGTTTCTAATTCAATCATCACATTTTTCAGAGCTCCCGTATATTCACTGAGGTCCTTCTACAAGCAAGCCGTTACTTATCGTGCAATGGCTGATCTATTGAATAAGGATAGTTTTGCCTCTCGACCTCTTCGAGTTTCAATTGAAGGAAACGTTGGTTGCGGTAAATCAACTCTGATAAAGTACTTCAAAAATTTTGACGACATCGATGCTAAAGCTGTAAGTTGTTTTTTTAGTTTGGATTTTTTAAATTCCATTGCTAGACCCAACTGGCATCTCCCAAAACAGTCTTCAATATACTGTTCCTACATATATCAGTTTAGTCAACGGTCCGTTTAGTTTACCATTAGCAACGTTTCAGTTTAGTCAATGACGATGGACCAATCACAGAGCACTGGGAGCATTGACACATATGCGCAGAACAAGCTCAAATAAACGAACTAGACTGATATGTGGGAAGAGGCCCTTAATCGTATATTAATCTTTATAAAAGCATGTTCAATTCGAAAACCTCATTAAAATAAAGTATCAGAAAAGATTCTGTCAAGCCAATGTGATGTCCATGTTTCTACCTTCTGATTTTTTTCTAGTGAATTAATGAAATCTGCAATTTTATGACTTCTGTTCAGAATGACATGAAAAAATCGTCAGCTATAATTTCCCTGTCATTCCTCATGCATAATTCATCTTCTTATCATGGAAAACTTCTTGAGCAATAACATTTTTATTCTAAAATTTTGGTAGGCCTACTCAGTAGACGAACCTACTTGAAATCTTGTCATTTTTCAACAAAATATTATTGTTCTATATTATTATTATTGGTTAAATAATAATACTGTAATATATTATTATTATTAATATATTCATTAATATAATATATTAGGTTTAATTAATATACATTAATAATAAACCTCTATTATTGGTTAAATCGTATTTAGTTTGATTCTAACTTTTTTTAGCTCTTAGAATCAGTCAAGCTCTGCCATAATTGAATCTCCTTACGGTTTTGATTCTGCTTCTTCAATAATTTCAATTGAATATTTCTGAACTTGAACTCCTTTTGTTTGTGAACTATGAATGAATCGTTTGTGGTTCTTCTTCAATATTACTTTTAGATATTTCAAGATTATTTCATGTCAAATATTTCAGGAGCCATTAGATGAATGGAGAAACGTGCAAGGACACAATCTGCTTCATCTTTTGTACGCCGATCAGAGCCGATGGAATTTCACGTTTCAACTGTACGTTCAACTCAGCCGCCTTAACCTTCAAACGACACAGTCTGACAAGAAGATTCAACTCTTCGAACGATCGCTGCAAAATAGCAGGTAGTAAAGTGAACCTTGGCTCAACTTATTAATCAATTTACTTAAAAAAAATTCAAAGAAAACACTATTTGGTGTTGTCAATCCCACTACTTTATTGTATAGAGAGTTTCACCAAAGTAGTGCAATTGACAACATCAAAAAGTGTTTTCTTTTGTGGAGTTCCACAACATTAACAAAAATTCTGCAATTAAATTAATGTTGCTTTTTTATCATTTATTCTCCAAATTCTTGTTATAAATACATCATTTTTTATATGAATATCAGATATCAGACCCCAAAATCATAACAAAATTTCAACAATCTACTTTCGGACTACTGTGAGGTACCAAGGTTGTAATAATATTAATCAAAAGATAAATTATTTGTAAAATCTCTATTGATGTTGTGGAATTATGATAGAAGAAAACAGTATTTGATGCTGTCAATTCAAGTACTTTCTTACTACAGCACTGGACCGCCGTTTCGTGGATTTACAAGTCATATTTTAAACAGTGCTTAGTATAGTACTCTCATCAGTACTGTTCACACTTTACAGTACCTACTGTCATAGAGAAAGCATATGCAAGTAGATTACTCATCAGATTGGGACGGCTGTTTACATTTTTACCGTACGGCGAAAATAGTTCGTGTCTGGTGAGTTCAGAGGTCTCGCCGATCGCCCACTTGATTAACACAGCAAGTGTTTGAAGTACCGCCGAGTCCCCAGAGATATCGCCACTATAGTTTTCAGTCGTTCACCGTTCAACATAGGGATAAATAATACTACTTGAATATGCTTATGCTACTGTATAATCAGTAGTGTATTGAACAGTTCACTGTACACAGTACTGTGAGTACAGTATCCATTCTGCTGTATTCACAGTACTATACTGTTCAACAGTACTTTTCAATAGCAATCAGTACAATTTAAATAGTTTTTAGTACTGTTGAAAATGTGACTGGTGAAGGCACGGAACCGTGGTCCAGTACTTAGTAAGAAAGTCAAAACAAATTAAAAATTTGTTTGCCATCTACAGTATACATGAAATGAAAGTAGTTAAATTGACATCATCAAAATAATAGTTTTTTCTTTAATCATAAGATACTGTATTTTATTCACTCTATACAGTGCAGCCAGAAAGCATACAGTTTAAAATCGTCAACTATTTGTCATTATTCTTATCAGTCGCTTCCCTTACAAAGAGAGGAAATCTCATTTTCCCCCTATTAATTATTCTTCTTTCTTTTATTTTCATGTACCAAGACACTGTTTTGTTGAAATGGCATACCACAGAGGTTACCTGGCCGACCTTGAGTATGCTACATTGTCCGAATGGTATGACTGGATTGAGAAAAATATGGACATTAACTTGGATTTGATTGGTAAGTTTTATTTATTTATTGTCCAAATAACTTACATAATTGAGAGCACCAGGAACTAGTGATACTTATTAGCGATAATAATTATTTTCTTAATTCTCCTAAATCGATTAACTCTCAGCTTTTTAAAGAAAAAAATTCATCATTCCATTATTGTTTCCAGTGTACCTGAGAAGCAGTCCAGAAGTGGTCTACAACAGAATGCTGCAGAGAAATCGGCCTGAGGAGAGTTCGGTGAGCCTTGAGTATTTAACTGACCTTCACCAACATTACGAGTCGTGGCTAATGGAGGGAGACCCCGCCTCCCTTCCCGCTCCCGTTATTGTGCTAAACGTTGACAATGATCTGCAACAAGTGACTCAAATGTACACAAAACTCGAGCAGTATCTGCTCGAGAGACATTCGATCTCGAAGGGAAGGTTCGAAATTAACCTGGGCAATAATCAACTGTGCTTCTAGTTTTGTCAGAATTTCTAATATTATTTGGTTTTGGATTAATTGGAGGAAGATGGTTTTGAAATTAGTCTATGCAACAATTAGCTATGTTTCTAGTTTTGAAAGAATTTTCACTATTATTCGGTTTTGCAATAATTGGGAAAGGAAGGTTGGAAATAAACCTCGGCAACAATAAGGCTTGTAGTTTTTATACTCATACAGATTTTGTACTATCGTATTTGGTTTTGCAATAATTAGATCTAGTTTGCTTTTTATTCTAAGTTGTCCATTTACCGTGTTGTGTTGCTGTTGATTGAGTTATTATAATATTATTATCATCAGCTGCAGTGTTATAATTATTTTTCACGTTAATTTCAATTGTCTTCTAGTGATTCAACTCGGTATATGGACTTTGGTAGTCTTGTTACACTGTTCATAGGGTTGCTTTTCATGATTGTTCTTATTATTAGATGAAAGTAACGTTAATCAAAATACATTGAGTCGAACATCGGAAAACTTTGAGTCGAAGTTGAATATGAAAAGAATAAGGGTGGACGTAATATGAATTAGAACTTTGAGAAGAATAACTGTAACGATGCCACATCCAGAGCTAATGTTGAAAAATATAATATAGGCTGAATTATATTATATCAACGAAAAAATAATATGACAAGTACTGAAAAATCTGTTGATATGCGTTAAACGCTTTGTAAAAAAATATCAACTTCAAAACGTTTGTAAAATGTATTATAAGTGTAAGATTCTAAAAAAATGAGATTTTTCTCTCGTTTATGTATATATATTTTTCATGTTTTTCAAGGAACTAATTAGAAAATACCAATATAAATTGAAAATAAAAAATTTTGTTCACATTTTCGAACAGCACTGTAGACCCTATCACAATGGACTCCATACTATATTGTATTTGTTCTCATACCCTATATAATTATTATAGAACTACTGTATTTTAAAACGTTTGTATTTCATTTAAAATATTGATATTATTATATAGGCCTACCCCCATATGATGTATATTTTAAAAATCTATTATTTGTTAATTTCATAGTGTCTTCATGTTGTTTTATTTACAACCATTTCTTTTTTTGGACGGATTGCAGTAGTCTTGATAAAATACTTGGAGCAATACTTCAATTTGATTAGAATTGTTCATTTTATTTACTAGCTGTTATCTTGATGTAGACTATTGAATTTTGTAAAAGTTTGTATTTTTCAATAATATATTATATATAATGCATTATTGATTTCTGTTATCAATTACCCTAGTTTTGGTTGAATTTATTGAATAGTTTGAAAGTATCATTTTTCGTGTTGACAAAAATATTTTGTAACGAATCTTGAAAAATGAGAATTTTCCAACTTGAGAGATTTGCGAATACCTTCTGAGGTTGAACACATCAAATTTGAAGTTGTTTGTACAGTATTTTAGTATCAGACGATGAATATGATACATGCTGACAAATTGTTAAACTTCAAATTAATCAACTACTGTCAGTTGTCAAATTACCTTTGTATATTAAAATATCAAGCCGTTCTCATACTTTTCACCCACTTTGACAATGTAAATTTTTTTTAATAATAATAATTTGAATATCTTTGAAACCGTTTGAAATATCGTTGTGCGGCTTTCATAATTCACTTTGTATTGAAATTCCGCATTGAAACATGTAGGCTACAACATAATATTATCCACCTTCTCTAAAAAAAAATGATGAAAAATCGTGGTACCGAGATAAATGTGAAGGTTTTATTTGTAATTTGGAAAAAAATTGGTTAAAGGGGTAAAAAAATAAAATTATTTCTGCGATATCTCTTGGTTTTCAAAGAAACTGCTTGATCTTGTCCTGCAATATGAAGAATTCGCTCAAATTTGAACAGAGAAATCAGCTCTTTGGGCTTACTCTAGTTTTATATTAAAACTTAGTTATTTTCATTCATAGTATTGTAACCCAGAAAAGAAACTGCAGCCAATATTAATTACCGACCGTAATCTTGATTATGTATCAATTTTATCAAAAACATTGATATTTTCAGTACAAAATGCTTAATTTGTGAGATCTCTGTAGTGGCTGACATCCTGTTTGTACCATGTTTGAAAAAGGATTTTTTCACTGTGTTCATCTGTGGTCAAGGACACAACAACACCAATGAACAGAGACGTCTGCAGTTTGAATGAAATCATGGATTGTTGAAAATGTGTTTTTTAAATTAGGCCCATTAAAATTGTTTGGTGTATTAAGTGTTTGTCAACTTTTGTGTTATTTTGGAACTTGATTTACGTGCTCTCATATTAATAAAACTCAAAATCTACAGTAAAACTTCAAGATGGTTAGTATGAGGTTATGTAGGTTATGAATGTCTTCTCTCATTATATAATGAATATTTTGGCTTCATCTGCCTAGTTTAATTTTTTTATAGTTATATAATCTGATTAACATGTCAACTCCGAGTCCTTGACACTGTATGATTTGAGTAATGCCTTTGACTTTGCGTCGCATAAATTAATTGTGATTTGCAAGATTGAGCGTTATGGGATGCTGTTCTTCAGATCCTGAAGTGTTATTTGAAAGATGAGTTTGACAGGTTATCTCTATTAAAGGTGCAACATCAAAGACTCTGCCTATGTGGCTGGGTGTCTAGCAGGGTTCAGTGCTGGGTGCAGTATTGTTTATGATTGCCATCAATGATCTCGATCTGTAGGAGAGGGCACTGAAGTTTGCTGATGATACCACCATCATTTCATCTGGCCAGATTCCGACCATGGCACAGCAGAAAGCAAATGACCTATTCGAGGTGTTGGCTAGAAGCAAATAAATTGCTGATGTGTTCACTGATTCGCAGCTAGGAAATCAAAATTTACAGCGTGTCCCTACTTGGGTTTGACATCAATCCAAAGCTTACCTGGGAGCGCCACATCAAAGGCATCTGCGGAAAACTGAGGCCGCACTGCTGGGTTGTTATCTGGATGGTTTATCTATAGCTCATACAACATCCATAATAATAGAACATGTAGAAAATTATTGATTAACTACTGTGTCAACCATCCACCATCAACCCACCTGCAGTGCAGCCCACGGTTAAGAGTACAGTAGCGAGAGTCACCTACCTGCTGAGGAAGCTGACACAGATGTGAGCAGGCCCTACCTGCTTATTGTATTATCTTTCATTTGTTTATTGATCACAAATACATTGAAAACATACAAAATCATGCTCTTTTCCACAGCATCCTCAGCTATGGTCTGCTTCTTTGGGGTCATGCTCCGGCCTGTCCTGATTTATAAACTGACCAAGCTGCCATCACGTTAAGTGTTTGTTTATATATTTTTGAAGTTCTTGACGCAGCCCTTCCGGCTCTGCTAGCTTTGGTGAAGAATGAGGTGGTAATTCAGGTATTGCCAAATCGATTTCAACCGGAGATTTAACCACAATTAACTGAGTAGGTAAAGTTTAGTCAATAATGATGATGAAATATTTGTTAAAAGTAATTGGTGAAATTTTATGTTGCAGTCTTACGAACAAGATGATGAAGATCAGTTGCAATTTGGCCAGCGTTTTGAAGTCGGTTCGTTTCCGAAAGATTACGACTATTCGAGGTTTGAACAGGAAGGAGAGGGTGCTGAGGGAGCATCCAACGGCCAACAGAAACCCAGAATATTATTAATGGGATTGAGAAGGTGATTTTTATTATTTAAAAAACTTCGTTTACATTTTTATAAATCATTTATTATTTTTATTATTTATTTCTCAAAGTATTCTTATTATTTTATCTTGTAGGTAAATTAATTCTATTTTTCATGTTTTATTCATTCAGTCTATCCAAAATTTTCTATCCTTCCTTTGGGAATAAGAGAGTGGTATGAACTACGCTATACGCTAATGCTGAATGCTCGGTGAAGATGAAAGAATTCATCTTGAATGCTGAATTCTTTCAAATCAAACGTCTTCTACCCTCAGCGTCCATTCTTGATGATCAATGAAATGTTTTCTGAAATGTTGAATGTTGTAGAATTCTAATTTCTGTTCTATTTTTTTCTAGGAGTGGGAAATCTTCGATACAGAAAGTTGTTTTTCAAAAAATGTCGCCAAACGAAACACTATTCCTAGAGAGCACAAATAAAATAGTCAAAGAGGACATTTCCAATTCATCGTTTGTCCAGTTTCAAATATGGGATTTTCCTGGTCAAATTGACTTTCTAGACCCCAGCTTTGATTCTGATATGATATTTGGAGGGTGCGGCGCTCTTGTATTCGTGATAGATGCTCAGGTAAGTTTATTGGTAACATGAAGGAATTTGAAAATAATTATACCGTGTATATTATAGGCTATCGATTATACTCAACTGAGACATCATTGAAGTCTCAGTCTAATGGCTAAAATCTAATGAAGTTCTATTTTCATGTGCTTTTCGCCGTGATAACATAAAGGCTTTTCGCTTTCCGTTCACTTCATTAAATTGCAAACAAAACGTTAGTAGGATTCAAGCACTCGCTAGCTAATGCGTGTTTATACTTGCATACTTGATTATCGCTATTCGAATATTGTAGTAGTGCTATTGAATTTCATATACTGTATTAATAATATGCTAATATTTCAAACAGCATATTGATACTTTTGTTCAATATTGTAGTCTAATTCAATAATACTAGACAATACTCCTATGCTTTTTCCTCTCTCTGCTCTTTTTTGCATGTTCTGCCTCCCAGACGGGTATAGGCCAAAATTATTATATTTATTGTTATTATATGCTTTCTCAGTAGCAATCAAATAATGATGCTCTTGTCATTTCCAACAATATTTCAGTCTATGTATACAATAGTATACAATATTCTCTTTTCCTTCTTAGTTTCCTCTTCTTTGTTTACCTCCCAGAAGGATGTAGGCCAAACTCATTTTATTGATAGTCGAACGTAGAGAACGTTTCTCTCGAGTCGAACAAAACGTTTTCTTTGTAAAAATTGACGTTCTTGTCGTTTTCAAAAATATTTCAGTCTAATTCAATTATATCATACAATACTCTCCTTTCCTTCTTAGTTTTTTCTCTTTCTGCTCTTCCAATTCCTCATGGAAAAAGAATGTTGAATTGATTCATCGTGCATGAATTTAATAACTTACTATTATATATTATTTGATCTATTATATTTGACATAGATTAATCCAATGATTTTCCAATTTACTGTGTTAGGATGACTATATGGATGCTTTGAATAAATTGCACCTGACAGTTACCAAGGCATACAAGGTGAATCAGAACGTGAAGTTCGAAGTTTTCATTCACAAAGTCGATGGTCTGACAGAGGATAGCAAGATGGAAACCCAGAGGGATATTCATCAAAGAGCTAATGATGATCTAACTGATTCTGGTTCGTTTATGATTACTTTTTTCATCCAATCTTGTAACATAAGAAAGCTTTGAATCTCTTCAACTGTATTCGATCTTGGAACCTTTGGATTATCAGACAGGCGCTTATCGCCCTTCAAGGTCCGTCAAGTTTATTCAGATCTATCCAAGGTCCATCGATTTGCTTCAAATTTTGTTCGATTATTGCAAGTCTTGTTAAATATTGGACAAGATTCGTCGAAATTTGATGGACTTGGAAACAAGTTGGTCATTTCTGAATCCTATCGTATTCCATTTCTCGATTCTACATTTTTTTACATCAATTAAAACTTGGATGATAAAATCTATGATCAATACAGTCAAATCTACATTTACTCTCCACTCTCATAACCCACGGAATAGATCGATTAAAAAAATTATTATTACTCTTACAAATCCAGCCACATGAGTTTTAAGACCTTTTCATCAAGTTTTATAACAATTTTTTTATAGGCATATAATTATTCTGATTTGTATTTCTTTTACGAGTGCATATTGAGCATTTTTGTATTGTATAAATGTTTTTTTATAAATGGCAATAAAATTGAATTGAATTGAAGTCTGTATTTTCAGGTTGTGAACAAATCCACTTGAGCTTCCACTTGACATCCATATATGACCACAGTATATTTGAGGCTTTCAGTAAAGTTGTACAGAAATTGATTCCTCAACTACCAGCTTTAGAGAATCTATTGAATATTATGATTTCGGTAAGTTGAAATTGAAATTTATCTATTTTCAAAACTACAAACATAATATGCACGACAAAAGTATATACAGGGTGTTTCTAAAAATAGACCGACAAACTTCGTGAGCGGTTTCCTAACATTGAAATTGAGAAAAAAGTTGCAGTAAACATGGGTCCTAAAATGCTTTGTTTTCCCCTAGATGCCATGACATTTTGAGTTATTTCAATTTAAATACGAATATAATTTCCAAATGATGGTATAGTCTGGCAACAGACAAAAGAGCCTTCAAAATAAGAACTACTGCGCAGAGAGATCGCACGTTATGCAATGCAGCAGTTTATCTCACTCGCTCACTAGAGTAGTGGTACTATGTGATACTGTATCACTTCGGTGATACGATGCGCGAAGGTTCTTTTGTCTGTTGCCAGACTAGTAATAATATGGTAAAAATTGAAGAATAATATGGATGAAGCTAAAATGTATGGCAGTAATATTGTTTCGATTTTTCAGAACTCGGCGATTGAAAAAGCATTTCTGTTTGATGTTGTGTCAAAAATCTATATAGCCACCGATTCTTCACCGGTTGACATGCAGAGCTACGAGTTGTGCTGTGATATGATTGATGTAGTCATCGATGTTTCCGGAATTTATGGGTTTGTAATAACAATTTCTTCACGCATAATCTCTAATTCCACTAATTTTATGAGAATGATTAGGTGGACGAAACTAATGTCTTGATTGAAGTATATTTGCTGTTTATCCATGTCAACAAAGCCAGTCCTGAACAAATAGTAATGGGCTTTGCTTTCATTCAATAATCTCCACCAATCGTTACATTATATTAAATTTTACTAAGTCTTGTTTTTAAAAATGAACAGATTGCATTCTCTAGTGTAGCCAATTTGAAACCTCAAGTCAGAGTCTTCTTAGTAGTATTCCAGTAAATTATCAATTCTCTTATTTGTATTGTAAACATGTATTTTGTTTTATACAATAATATTTTATTTTCAATTGTTTAGATAAATACATGGCCAAACTTTAACCGTTTGTATAGCTTGTTCATTTTGCTAATACACCAGGATTGACAATGAATTACCTCATTACAGCTTCTTGCAATGTTCTAATTCTTCCTCTTCCTATAGTGGAACCATTTTTATTGATATTGTATAATGGATGCATTCTTATACACTTTAAACATTATAAAGAACTGTGATAAATTGTTTTACAATTATTATTCATTTTCAATCCAGGTGTACCTTAGCTATGCAAGAAAGTGGAATACAGACAATGATTTGGATTGAACTTGTTTGAAATCATACATGACGGATGCTCTTAAATATTATTATTATAACATAACTTAGTCTTAAACTGTATAGTCTCAAAACAGACAATGTCCTAAATCAAACAACTTTGCTTTGAAGTAATAAAATCAATTACTTTGAATCATTCTGACTTGGTCGATAGTACATTTTCATTCAATTGCTTATGCGATGTGATTTGAATTACAAGCCAAAACAGTTGTATCTCTTATCATCTGTATTACTGCATACATTATTAATTTTTGAACTAACACTTCTTCAGGTAGATTATAAGAAGAGCAAATAATTTTGTATTATAACATGATAAATTAAAATTTCTCATTTCCAATCAATCCAGTTTGTCGTTGATCCACTATGCTGATTTATCACCTAGTTAATCTACCAGCTCATTCATTTGATGTCTCTGCAACCGGTCGTAACTGTGATGGTTTTTTCCCAATTTCAGCCTTCAAGAAGAGCCAGAAGCTCCTGCTTTCGACAACCAAAGCTCTAGTCTAATTAAACTGAATAATGGAACTATACTCTACCTTCGTGAAGTGAATAGGTTTCTGGCGTTTGTTTGTATATTGAGGGAGGATAATTTCGACAGACAAGGTATGGTAAAAAAATGCATCTAACGGCTTATCACTTGAAAGGAAAGCTCAAGGTAATAGAATACAAGGTATTCTAATTACCTTGGGAAAATCTATTTTTCTGTTGATTCATTTAAATAACAAAGGTTTTTTGTTCAAGTCTGACATGATTAGTTACGCTCTAGTTGAGTTTTGGGCTCCAATAAACGAATTCTCACAAACCGATAACATTGAAGGAATGATTTTAAAATTTTACTGTCTTTTCATGATAGGAATCAATTAAATACTAGGAATCGATTTAAACATTCCCTGTGTCAACCATATTATATTTGATATAATTGCTAATCAACTAAGAAGGAAATGGTATGATATAGAAAGCGTTCCAAATAATCCACAAACTAACTATCTAAACTGAACTGATCCATAGTACAGAGAATGTTTAATCTTATAATCTATTATACAGCCTCTGTAAACCATAGCTTTGTTTTCAATTTTTGCACAGCGGAGCTGTATATATTTTTCTGTATTATAAAGGTTCGATTATTGGTTTTCATTTTTATAAAATGACATTTATATTGAAGATGTGTTATAATAATAAATTGTAACCTATTGATTTTTTGTGCAATATAATGAATTAAACTTCATAGAGTTATCATCCAATAATGTTTTTTTTTTAATTAAAAATTCTATTGTGATTGTGTTACAGGATTATAGTATCATCGATATATTGTGTAACTATCGATACTTGTATCGATATCGATGTCGACTCGTCAAGTCGATATTCGCTCATCTCCTGTCCTATTGTTGTTAATTGTTATCCATATCAGATGTGATCTTATGTTCTTATTATAATACTTGAATAAATATGTAATCATATTAACTCAGTCATTTCATTGTGTCTATTAGAATTCCATAAAGGTTATGGGCCCAGAGAACATTCATAGAAACGAAGTTCTGTGAAAACCGGTCAAAATGAGAAGTTCAAAACTAGTGAAACGTGCTCGCGACGCGATCGATCTAACCTAAAACCGTGTTCTTATGTTCAACAATGTTTGGTGCGCGTGTGAAAAATTAAAAAACTTTTGCTGTTAACGCAAGTTGTTGATATCTTCGAAATCGAAATGTCGGGCGTGAGCATAAATGTTCCAATGCTTGTTGGCAGCAACTTCAATAACTGGAAATTTCGTATACGATCTCTTCTAGAAAAAGAACAACTGGTGGAAGTAATAGACAGTGAAATCCCAGAGGATGATAAAAGAAAGGCCTTTTTAATTAAAGACTCAAAAGCTAAAGCAATTATCATACAAGGTGTGAGTGATAAGCATCTCGATATCATTAAAGATGCTACAACTTCAAAAGAAATGTTAGCAGCTCTCCAATCAGTAATTGTCAGATCTAGTGCTTTTGGAAAACTTTCTTTGTGGAGAAAATTGATAAACTTGAAGTGTAACAGAGACTCATTGGAAGATCATTTTCTCAAATTCGACACAATTACACGTGAACTGGAAGATTTAGGTTCAAAAATCGATGAATCTGATAAGGTATGCCATCTACTTCTTACTAGAAAGAATATGATACAGTAATTACTGCACTTGAAACCCAACCTGACGTCAAATTCGATTTTGTTAAAGCAAGACTATTAGATGAGGAAATCAAACTAAAATCCAAGCAGACTAGGAGTGAGCATGAAGTGATCTTTAAAGCAGCTATGAATACAGGTGGAAAGAGAGGTGGTTGTTTTGGATGTGGAGACAAGAACCATTTTATTGCGCAATGTCCTAAGAAATCAGCTTATCGTGGAGCAAGAGGATCAAGACCATCTTATCAAAATCGATACAACGGTGGCCGTGGTTACAGTAGAGGCAGAGGTTCGTCAGCCAACTATAGTCAAAATATTTCTTTAGTAGCAGCATGTTGAATAAAGAACTTACCAGTGATGAAGAATTCATTATCGATTCGGGCGCAAGTGACAACATGATAAGAGGAGAATTAAGAAAACATATGTTTGATATTCAGAAATTGGACAAGAAAATCAACATATTCATAGCAAATGGTGAGGTAATGGAAGCAAACGAAAAGGTAAAATAAAATTATTATGCCAGAACAAATCTGTAATTATTGAAGCATTAGTTGTATCAGGACTCAAACATAACCTATTGGCATTAAGTAAAATGGTAGAAAAGAACTACAAAGTGATTTTTGATAAGCAATCTATGAGTATAAACGGTAAAAGATTTTAAAATATTCTGTGAATATGTGAGAGGACTTTATGTTCTACGTGCAAGCATTGTGAAGACAGTTGAAAATCGATGTTTTGTAAGCAAATCAGTGTTGATAATATTTGGCATCGTCGTTTGGGACATCTAAATTATGACAGTTTACGTCAGTTAGGACTTCCTTCAAACAATGAACCGTGTGAAGTATGCGTGGAAGGCAAAGCAACAAGACAGCCTTTCCATAAAAAAGAGAAAACCACAAAATATATTGGTGAGTTGATACATTCAGATATTTGTGGACCTGTAAATCCAACGACCTATGATGGAGAGAAATACTTTCAAGTGATAATAGATGATTTTTCAAATTTTGTAGTAGTTAGATTATTGAAATCAAAAATGAGGCAGAAAATAATTTGATTGAATATGTAAGGAAATGGAACGACAACAAGGAAAGCAAGTGAAGAAAATTCAATGGACAATGGTGGTGAGTTTACATCAAATTTATTTAAGAAGTTTGCTCGAGTGAATGGAATAAAGTTGGAATATACCATGAGCTACAGTCCACAGAGCAACGGGAAGTCAGAGAGAATGAACAGAACATTACTGGATCGAGTAAGAACCAAATTGATTGATTCAGGTATCCCAAAATTTTTGTGGGGTGAAGCTATCAGATGCAGCGCCTATGAATTAAACAGATGTCCATCTACTTCATTGGAGAAAGGAGAAACGCCATCGCTCCTTTGGAATGGCAGACAAGACATTTCAAAACTAAGAATTTTTGGGTGTAAGGCTTGGTACACTGTAGTCCCAAAGCAGAACAAATTGGATTCAAGAGCAAAATCTGCTTGTATGATAGGTTATTGTGGAGGCGGATATCGCCTATGGATCCCAGAAGAAAATAAAGTGATAAGATCTAGAGATGTCAAGTTTGATGAAAGAAAATTTGAATTCAAAGAAAGGAGTGATTTGAAACAAATAACTGAAATTAATGATTGTAACGACCAACAAGACAATGAAGAAAAGAACAAGGAGGAAATAAATGTAAAAGAAGATAACAATGAAGAAGAAAGGAGTGAAATAAACAACCAACAACAGCAACGAGAAGAAGACACTGGATTAAGATCAAAGAGAAAAATCACAACACCAAGTTATCTTCAAGACTACGAACTCTACTCAGCATTTTGTATGTTAACAAAACAGAAGAACCAACAACTTATGAAGATGCAATGAAGATTCCCTGATTGGAAAGACGCTATCAAGAAGGAACTAGAATCACACGAAAATCTAGGAACTTGGAGTCCATCTAAACTACCTGAAGGAAAAGTAGCAGTCGACACAAAATGGGTATTTCGATCTAAAGAAGATGGCAGTAAGAAGGCGAGACTGGTAGCAAGAGGCTTCCAACAACAAGAAGAGGAATCCAGTAAGTTCTCCTATGCACCGGTATGTAGAATGACAACACTAAGAATTCTTCTATCTCAATCTGTGAAAAATGACTGGACTTTGAGACAAGTAGATGTACCAACAGCATTTTTAAATGGTAATATTAAGGAAGAGGTATATATCAAAACACCAAAAGGACTTGATTATCCAGGTAAAATATTGAAATTGAATCGTGCTTTATATGGACTTAAAAGTGCACCAAAGTGCTGGAATGATACGTTCAATGAAGTAATGTTAAAAAACGGTTTTCAAAGATCACTGCATGATTATTGCTTGTATTTTTCTAATGGAGTTTATCTATTATTATTTGTTGATGATGCATTAATTACTGGTGAAGTAGAAAAAGTTGAAAATTTGATATCTATTTTGTATGACAATTTCAAGATCAAAAATTTGGGTGAGGCTAAAAATTTCTTGGGAATGAGTATTAGCAGAACAAATGATAGTCTATTTCTGGTACAAAACAAAGTAATTGAAAAATTGATGAGTGAATTTAATATGGAAAATTGTCGGTAGCCACTCCCATGGAAGTAGGATTTAAAATAGATGATTCTGAACCTGTTATTGATGTACCTTACAGGCGACTTGTATGTTTTAGTATATTTCTGTCATGTCTAGACCTGATTTGTCATTTGCTGTTAGTTTGTTGAGTAGAATGCTAGATAGGCCAACAAATCAGACTTGGCAAGCAGCTAAGAGAGTACTTAGATATTTGAATTCTACTAAAGATATGTGTTTGAAATTTGAAAAGGGAGATGTCAAATTGATTTCCTATTCAGATGCCGATTGGGCAGGTGACTTAATGACTAGAAAAAGCGTTAGTGGATTTTAGCTCTTGATGGTACTAATCCTATTGCATGGTTTTCAAAGAAGCAGACTAGTGTAGCCTTGTCCACTATGGAGGCTGAGTATTGTGCAGCCTCTGCTGCAGCACAAGAGCTGATTAATCTAAAGGAGTGTTATCTGAATTCAATAAATCTTATGAAGAAAAAAGTGTGATTAAGGTTGACAACTGTAGTGCTATCTCTTTGATAAAGACTTTTGAAAACTCTAAGCGTGCTAAACATATAGATATTAAGATGCATTTCATAAAAGAATTATATGAGAAGGAAGTAATTGATGTTCAATACGTGGACTCAAATAATAATGCAGCAGATATTCTGACCAAACCTTTGTGCAAAGACAAGTTTGTGAAGCTCAGAAAAATTGTATTGAATAATTCATGATTGCTTTGCAAAATGAAGTATTTTTCTGGTAATTATGATTGTTGTAGTGAATCTGGTTTTGTAGTATCTTTCAGGTGTTTCGATTGCTAGTTTATATTGGATTTGATGTTTTCATGTATTACTGTTATACATTGCTTTGATGTTCCATGTAGTATTGATTTATTAATTTGATGATTTGAATTTTGCTATGTTTGTTAAACTATCAATTGATAAACTATCAATCGAGGGGGAGTGTTACAGGATTATAGTATCATCGATATATTGTGTAACTATCGATACTTGTATCGATATCGATGTCGACTCGTCAAGTCGATATTCGCTCATCTCCTGTCCTATTGTTGTTAATTGTTATCCATATCCAAGATGTGATCTTATGTTCTTATTATAATACTTGAATAAATATGTAATCATATTAACTCAGTCATTTCTGTCTATTAAATTCTATTGAGATTGTAGATCTTTACCATATTAAAATAAAACACAGTTTTTTATCTATTTCACTTGAAACACTCAGTACTACGTAGTTCACAATGTGAACTTCAGAATTATTCCCATCAAATGTAATTTATTTATATGATTTCTTGATAAATTACCATTATTTGACTAGTAATAGCTTCGTTTATTATGTTTCAGGTGTCATAGACTATAATTTCTTGTGCTTTCGTGAAGCAATTCAACAAGTGTTCGATCTGAGAAATAAACCAAACGAAATGGCTTGCAATGGCGAGACTTCTGCAGCATCAAGTAAAACGGAACCAACGTAGTGACTGAGAGAAACGCCCAATTCTTACTGGTGTTGACAAGATCCACCTTCTGCGTACAATCCCCTTGTCCACACTTGGTCGATTTTGTGTGCGACTCAAGCAAGCGGTCGATGCTTAAGCGTATGCAGCATGCTCGAGTGGCACACAAAAAATCGACCAAGTGTGGACTAACTGAATGACCAAGCCACTGAATGCAAATCGTCGCTTCGCGGCGTGCTGTCTCATTTGAGCGTCTTAACTGAATAATGATTGGTCTGCGATTTATGTAATAATTAATACCTATGAAAATGATGAATCTTTGTTAACCAACATCGTTGTATGATTCTGTTGCTTTCCAATTAGGTGTATTTGTTAAACTATGAGTCTGTTGTTCATGTTACCCAATTTTGATACTATTTTTTGTTAGTTTTGAATATCAAGATTTGTATTGAAGTGTGTAGGTTGTGGCAGTATGAGGTAAAATGTTGTTGAAAGTGGAAATTATATGTAAAAGGAATGAATGTTCATTGTATGAGTGTTAATTGTTAATCATATTGTATGGAGTTGATTTCGATTTAGAATTTCAGTGTATATGAAAATAGAATTTAGTATTTTTGTACAAGTTTAGATTTTAATGTTATAGCATAGACAAAACAAATATGGCTGTCTTTCTTATCCAATTATGCCTATGTACATATTGTAACACAATTTCTTGTCATATATTTGTCATTGTTGTTTATCAAAGTGAAATACTGAAACCCCCATTCAAATCAGGATCTTTTTGCGAAATTTTTTATTATATGTCCATAAGAATATTGATTTAATGTCAAATAGTGAGAAGACTTTGAGACACACGTTGTTGTGGTAGCTATCAATGAAGTGCCAAACTATTAATGAATATTTAAACTCTTTGCTCTGGATTAGAGCAAATATGACACTTTAAATTGGGGTTCTCACAATATTTCTTGACTACTTTTAAATAAATTACAGAAGATGGGAGAGCAGTATACGAGCAAGTTCATAGAGCAATATTCATTAAGTAGTTTATAGTCTGACACAAGGCAGATGAGAAAGACTAATTTTATATTACTCGTACTTATTTTCTATCAACATCTTGACGATTTTGATTCAATACCACCTTTCATGGAGTTTAAATGCTTAATTGATGCTAAATAAATATTTTGAAATTATACTATTTTAGAACCAGAGTTATCTGGTTCATAATAATTATATGTAAAACTTATCGTGGAAATTATTTTTGTGGATATTTTTGTAATTAGTGTTCATTGATGAACCTGAACATGTTCTTTATATGTGAAAAGATTTTATGACTATTGGAATGTTAGTTGAGAGAGGTATCTGTTGAATGATAGTGATTGGTAATTTATAATATGAATGGATTTGTAAACTATTTTACATGGAACTGAATGTTAATATCACAATTGGACAAAAGTATAAAGATTTCATTAATTCAAGAAGGCATTAATGTTTTTATTCTTTCCATAGGCTATGCTAACCTTTGTAATATTTTGGGTAATTTTGTAATATTCATCTATCATCATCATCATTATCATCATCCTTCCCATTACCCACGCGCAAGCCTAGAGCTTATGTGGGCATCATCCCCAGCAAAAAAAGGTTCTATAGAATGATGAGTATGTAATAAGAATACTGACAATTTCAATTTCTACTTGCGTAGCCTGTAAATAAAAATAATAAGGGAATAAATTGAATATGTGTACACCGATATGGAATATCAAATAATATCAAAGCTGACTCTGGTGACTAATATATATTGACCACTAAACTAGCTTCTAAATTACTATCTCTAAGTTTTAGAGGTGATTAACCGCTGTTTTTATGTCAACTACAGTATAATTGGAAAACAATCTACATAGACTGTCGCTGCTCACATCTGTCAGGTTATTGACAGACTGGGCCTACCTTATTCCTTGCCAGGATTAAGGCTTACTGTGTCGTCAGCGTAAAAAAGAAATTGACACATTTTGTTATCATCTCGATGTAATATAATTTGAAATTGGGAGAATAACTTATTGTTTCATATGTTTCTCATAATGATGAGGGAAGAAAAGCCTTGATAGATTTGAAATTTAAATAAATTCACCAGAGAGTAAGGAAACCAACTATCTTACAACTCTATTATATTTCTTCTCTGTATACCAGCTGTTGGAAATGTGCACCTGCTTTAGACAGTTTCCCGCCTGAATGAAGATTCGCATTTGCGTAGTGTAGATAGAGCATGAAGACATAATTCTTTATTTCATAGTTTCTTTGTGCAAATAATTACTAGAAATTTTATCTTCAACTTTGCTACGTTTGAGAAATATACTTTCTAGAATCGAAATAACGTTTTTAGACCTTTGTTTTGAAGTTTAACATCCTTACAAGATTTGGTTACCTCAACGAAAATGGGAGTTGGGCAAAAAGGAACCGATAAGCCCATCAAAGGACTGTATGTTCACAAAAGAGGTAAGATAAATGAATTAGTTCCTTTAAAAAATCATGTATAATTTGATAAATTCACTTTCTCAAATGGAACCACTGAATTGACCGTGTCTATACCTCAAATTTACATCATGGCTTGTCCTGAGGTACCGTATCTCCTTTTGTGGTTTTGTACCAATCATGAAAATTATAAGATAATTATTTGCTATTTCAATTTCTCAATAAATCCAAAGTATTTGGTAACATTTATAATTAGTATTGTTTATGTATTGCTAACCGTAATTTGATGAATTCACTGTCTGAAATAGACCACTGAATTGACACAGTCTAAACCTTCAATCATGTCTTGACCCACGTTACGTTAATAATTTATTGTCCTAGCATAACTCAATGTAAAGAATAGATTGTGGCCTTTTACTAATTGAACAAACTTATTTTCGTGTGTTGATATTGACTCAGGCTCAAATATTTTTTATTGTCAACAGGTGGTCGCAAAGAAGAAGTTCATTTCGATAAAATAACCTCGAGAATTCAAAAGCTGTGTTATGGATTGAATAATGAATTCGTTGATCCGGTAAGAATAGTTTCTATCAATGAAGTTCTTTCCACTTAACAAGAAGTTAAATTTAAACAATGAAGTATGTGTATATGTTGAACAATCTCCTCTAGCAATCTTCAGGTGATCTACAAAAAACCCATTTGAAGAATCATATACATTTTGTAAAATTATTCAAGGCTGCTGCTGCATCAAGCCTTACTGCTTTGTTTTCCACCATGTTCACACTTGATCAATTTTGTATGCGACTCAAGCATGCTGCATATTATGCTTATGATTAAGCATAAGCCGTATGCTGTGCAGCACACAAAAGTGTGGGATTGATCGGTAGATTATGGCTCCCCTTAACGTCTGTCTTGAACCGTGTGTATAATCACTGTTTCCTTTTACAGTGACCATCGAAGAACAGATTGTTGCCATTATTTATTGTTTATCATTCAATATTTATCCGTGTTTTCTATAGGCGGAAATAACGCTGAAAGTGATAAGCGGCCTGTATCCAGGTGTGACAACTGTTGAACTGGATAATTTGGCGGCTGAAACTGCTGCCACCCTTACCACGCGTCACCCAGACTATGCAATTCTTGCCGCGCGCATAGCCGTCTCTAATCTACACAAAGAAACTAAGAAACAGTTCAGTGGTAAGAGTAATATTGAAATTGTAATATTCAGTAAGTTACTGTACTTTCTTATTAAACACTGAATTGCAGGGTCATTTTATATTAAGAGACCAAGAAAGAGTTCAATGTTAGAGTACAATTGAAATTTATACGTTACTGTACTAAAAAAATACGTTAGTACTCTCTTATTCATCACAGTGAATAGCTGACACTTCATTTTGCTAAGGCACCTAGGGTCTGTGTCATGAAATTTTAGAAGACCTATAATACAGCAAAAAGGTGAACACACTAATCAATAATACCACGGCCTAATATGTACAGTTTCATACAATTGGTATTCTAGTATGTGTTAACATTTTTCTTGTTTTATATAACCTACTTCTAAAATTTTTACTGAAACTGCCTCTAGATTGAAAATAGATTATTCTCTTTACAACATCACTCTTCTCAATGTTCAAAGTGTATGAGAATATTCAATCTGAAAAAATTGTGTAGGAACTCTCTTTACAATAATCATGACACTGTAAAAAGCTCTAATGAGGTAAGGTCCAGGGACCTGTTTCTTGAAAAATTAAGGTCCGATGTACAGGTTATACAGGAAAAGGCTTACTCACAATAGACATGAATAGCATGGTAATAAATTCACAGTCCACCTTTTCCCTACTTTCAGGACTTTCTGGGCACAACGTTTTGTACAATGGCATTCATAATTATGTATTTGAATACATTGTAATTTTTCTTTTTCTTATCTCTTTTGTATTCTATAAATAATATTCTGTTGTATAAACTGTTATGTAAAACAGACAGACTTTGGGCTACCCGTTGTTTCCATTAATTTATAAATAAATAAATTCATCAAATATCTTGCTATTTCGTTCTGTTGCCAGTGTTTGCTGTTGCAGAGGTCTTTAGAACCCTATACAGCCTTCTTTGGATTCTCGTCACACTAATTATTAAAATAATACAAGCTATAAAGTAGAATCGAATAGGTTGAGAAAGCAAAGTGCTTTTTATTCAACTATCAAATTACTATTTTTTACAGAGGTGGTTCACGATCTGTACACCATGAACAATCCTCTCACCGGCCAAAAAATGCCTATGATTTCCGACTTCCATTATGGCATTATCATGAAGAATGCGGATCGCCTCAATTCTGCCATCATCTACGACAGAGATCTGCATTACAACTACTTCGGGTTCAAGGTGTGTTTCTATCCAGTATAATGTAGAAATTATTTTAAAAGTATTTGGTATCTCATGTTCTGTGGTCAAATAACATGCAATATTATTTATCGAATACACTACGGCAAGCAATTACTAACTGCAACCGTTCATATTCCTTCATTTCAGAAGTTGCAGACTTTTCTATTATTACAGCTTGTACACTTTTCCGTACTGCTTGTACTGGGAAAATAACATACTGCTTATACTAACATAGTTTAATATATGAAAGTGAATTGTAACTTTAGTCAAAGTATGAAACGTTTTAATACTATTTTTCGTTCAATGTTTTTACGACTAATCGCCAATTTGAATTCATGTATTCAATTTATTCATTCCAATTATTTATTTATCCAATTCTAATCTATTCATTTGCCACTATTTCATATACAGAGAAATCTTAATTCTATATCAACCAACGATTCTACAAAATCTAAAATTATAATAACATAACATTATAAGAAACTTGACCAACTAAATATAATTTCATTTATAAAGTATTTGGTAAAATAAGCATTAGACTAATTATTTATTTTATATCGACTCAGTACAGTTGGAATTAAGAAACAAAGTCCAAACTTTTTAGTAAAGAGTAGAATTAAATAGTTCTTAATGTTGATTCTTATTGATTATATATTGTATTCAATTCCTTGCTATTCCTTTATCATACATCAAGTCCATTCATCTCTCATCATCGTCCTTCCACCTACCACACGCACCAGCTTAGAGCTTACGTGGGCATCGTGCATATCAAAAAAAACAAATAAATAAATAACTAACAATGATGTACTTGTAGTATAGTTTAGTTTACTGTATTCACATGTTATAAGATTTTTCCCTGAAATTGTTATGTTATGTTGAAATTGTAATGTTAATGTTAACTATTCATGTTGAATTCGTCAATAGATTTTCAAATTTGATTTAATTACTAATTTTACTCATATTGAAAGTTCTCTATTAATTGCACCAAAAAACAATATTACGTAATGTTATGTTCAATTTTGAAGATTCCAGTACTAAAGTTTCTCTTTTCTTGTTGATTTTCAGACTCTGGAAAGGTCTTACCTGTTGAAAATCGACGGAAAAGTAGTGGAACGTCCGCAGCAAATGTTGATGCGAGTGGCGGTCGGCATTCACGGCGAGGACATCGATGCGGCCATCGAAACCTACAACCTGCTCTCGGAACGATACTTCACGCACGCTTCGCCCACGCTGTTCAGTGCGGCCACGCCCCGGCCTCAACTTTCCAGGTAAAATCGTCGGATTTGTTCGTCAATACAGACTTATCAAGTTACAAATTCAATTTCAAATTGTTTTTATTCAAATGAAAATACAAGAAAAGTAAATAATACGAATAAAATATGAATAGATTGATTTATGGATGTATGGAATTCTGAAATAAAACGAAGGGGATTTATAGAATAGTCTAAAAAAACGAAAAACATTTTTAAGAGAAAAAAGCCCAAGCTATAGGCCATAGAACATTAATAAGAAAATGAGAAGAAGCTGAGTACTAGAAGATATGAAGGGCAAATAATAATCTAAATTAGAATTTATCTGGGAAGAAACATGTTATGAAAATTACCTGTTCAAGCATTGATTTGGAAAATAATCTAGTTATTCGGGAGTGAAAGACTAATAAAGCCAAATTCGATTTTTCTCTTTCTGTCACTACAATGATTACAATCTTAGATGACAATGTTATGATTACAAATTTTAGATGCAGAAATGGCTTTCTTGAGATCAATGCTATGGCATTCAAGAACATAAGCGCCAAAATGAAATATGACAGTTTAACAAAAGTGGAAGCCTTTCGGTCTGTTTTATAAAACTAAAGTCAAGAAATACAGGTAGATCCTTCTCACACAACAGATAGATCAGCTCTAGTAATTTATAGAAACATTTTCCAAGTTATGTTTGATATTTGTGGATAAACTCAATTGTTTATTGTTGATTCGCTTTGTCTATCAACCTTTTAAGATTTAAAATCTATAATCTATTTGTTCTTAGTTCTTTTCTTGTGTTAATTATACATGTGTTGGACAGAACCTAACTCTGGACTTTTAGTGTGAGTTCGCCGTAGAAAACATATTTATGTTTTATGAAAGAGGCCCCTGGCTTCCACTTTCGTTTAAAGTTCATGTTCTTGGCGCCTAAATTCTTCAATGTTATGACCCTTGACGTCAAGCAACCAATTAGGCTTCTGCATCTAACTATGAAGTCAAATAAAGAGAAAAATCAAATTTGGTTTCATGAAACAAGCCCCTTATGTTTCATGAAACAATGTTTCTTTTTCTGTTACTTGATGCAATGTTTCTGTTTTGAGAGGATTTATTTTCCTCGTTCTCCAAATTAGCTCCAAGTTGTTTTTTTTTCTTCTATGAAATATTTCTTCTTTTCCCCAAATAACTTCTATGTTGTAAATATATTCCTCGTTTCAGGTTTTTTCTTTTCTGTTTCGCAGTTGTTTCTTGTTGGCAATGCAGGAAGACAGTATTGAGGGCATCTACGACACACTGAAACAGTGTGCGCTGATTTCGAAGTCGGCTGGAGGCATAGGCCTGCACGTGCATTGCATCCGGGCGGCCGGATCCTATATAGCAGGCACTAACGGCACATCCAACGGTCTGGTGCCCATGTTGCGTGTCTTCAATAACACGTCCAGATACGTTGACCAGGGTGGTAACAAGGTACAGTTATTATATTAGATTTTGAATAGATCAAATTTGCATTCTACTTATTTAAATTACCATTGGGTAAGAATATGGAGATAGAGTGGTTGATTGGAAAAAATTGAATCATGTTAAGCGTGATATGTGGGACGGGCAGTAAGGCTAGGCGTACACCGGTTAGTCAAGACAAGACGAGATCAGTCACGTTTAGTCACAGTAATTCACATAGTTGCTTATGAAGCAGCACACACCGATGCAATGACTAATCGGTGTGTGTTGCTTCATAAGCATCTATGTGAAGTACTGTGACTAAACGTGACTAATCTCGTCTTGTCTTGTCTTGACTAACCAGTGTACGCCTAGCCTTATAGTGCTCCCACAAAGCTGGTTGGTCAGTGATGAAGGGAGAAATGCTACTACGCATGCGCGAATCTGAAAATGTAGTGTCAAATCAGTTTGTCCTACATTGCGTAGCTTGCACTGAGAGTGATAATTATTCTGAAATGTTTTTTTTTCACGTTAGGCTATCTCCAGTTTTCTATAGTTCACTGTAGTGGCATTCTTTATAATCATTTTTCGCAAGTTTAGTATTCGTTGTCACATTAAATATTGCTTGGGAGTAGGCCTTATTTCGTAAGGAATGTTGGTAGCCGTGTATCATTCGCCATCTTGGATCTTTCTCCATTCTTGGCCAACTTTGTTCTCTTTTTGCGACCACTATAGCTGTGAAACGTAATCATTGATATTTGTATTGTAATTCTAGGTTGCACCAAGCAAGATCAATTTTGATCCAGGATCAGTAGAATGCTAATCAAATGGGATCAGCTGATTCAGAATAGTTGATCCTGATTGGTGCAACCCAATACCGGTCGCATAACGGAGCAATAAGCAACTCAGTCATTTTTCAAACTTATTTCAAGAGAAACAACACCGTAAATAACTTTTCTAACATTAAAATTGTCTCTCTACTCTTGGCATTGTGTTAAAAGCTTAAAATGATGAAAATTATCACTGACAAAGGCCAATAATGTTGGCTGGAAATGTATCACTCAACATAACATAATATGATTTGAATTTGTTTTCAATGTAAATCTTATGGGAATTGGCAAAAGTATGGCTGAATTCGACCGAGATAACCAATCAAAAGTGTGACATGCAATGTCCACACTGTTACTATACACTCTCTGTACTCTTAACTACCAATCACACATCGCTGACTAATGCCCGGTTTTTCAGTCGCTCAATAGACAGTTTATGGATCCATTAGCACTATTGAATCAATAACCATGTGTTTTCAAATGCAAAAATGGTTATTGATTCAATAAGTTTATTGAACGACTGAAAAACCGGGCATAAATGAATTGAATCATAATTTGACTTTGGTTTTTTGTAGCGACCGGGCGCGTTCGCCATCTACCTGGAGCCGTGGCACGCGGACATCTTCGAGTTCCTCGACCTGAAGAAGAACACGGGCAAAGAGGAGGTGCGCGCACGCGACCTGTTCTACGCGCTGTGGGTGCCCGATCTGTTCATGAAGCGGGTGGAGAGTGACGGCGTGTGGAGCCTCATGTGCCCGCACGACTGTCCGGGACTATCCGATGTGTGGGGCGACGAGTTCGAGAAACTGTATACTAAGTGAGTTGGTTACACTGCAGCACTCAGCATGCCTACTAGGATGCCAACATAGGCCTGCGGTTGTGGAAGGGATTTGTTGAATTGGTTGACGTCTCTTAATGTAGTTTCACTTTGGGCTAGGCGTACACCGGTTAGTCAAGACAAGACAAGACGAGATTAGTCACATTTAGTCACAGTAATTCACATAGTTGCTTATGAAGGCTGCAGGGACCTTCCTTGTTATTAATACAGTATATTAATACTATTTCATGTTATATCTATTGTATTATTAATTCTATTATTTTTCATTGTACTTTTTAAGTTTGCTGTATTTTGTTTCAAGGATAAATAAATGATTTGATTGATTGATTGATCGATTGAACACACACCGATTAGTCATTGCATCGGTGAGTGCTGCTTCATAAGCAAGTATGTGAATTACTGTGACTAAACGTGACTAATATCGTAACTAACCGGTGTACGGTTAGTTTAGTCACAAGGTCACATTTATTAGTCACAGTACCATAGATGCTTGACAACACACATCGATTAGTCATTGCATTGGTGTGTGCTGCTTCATAAGCAAGAATGTGAATTACTGTGACTAAACGTGATTAATATAATATCGTCTTGTCTTGTCTTGACCTTGTCTTGACGCAACCGGCCTGCGCTTGTAGGACTGTATTACAAACCCTTAGTTAGGCTGGGCGTACACTGGTTAGTCAAGACAAGACAAGACAGATTAGTCACGTTTACAGTACTTTACATAGTTGTTTATGAAGCAACACACACCGATTACTCATTGCATCGGTGTGTGCTGCTTCATAAGCAGCTATGTGAATTACTGTGACTAAACGTGATTAATATAATATCGTCTTGTCATGTCTTGACTAACCGGTGTACGCCTAGCCTTAGAGGCCTTAATACCTTTGTAAAACATATGAAAACCGGCACTACGCAGTTTCGTTCGCTATTTTAAAGATAGGAATGTGTAGATGGTTTTAAATTGAAGATAGACATTGACAAAGATATCAAAGATAAACATTAGACATCAATGATAACTGATAATAATTGTTGCTGTACCTTGAAGTTTTATTATCACTTATAATTTTTTTTCAAAAAAGGTTAAAATGAGTTGAATTTGCTCCATGTTCATCGCCTTATTCTGAATTTTAATCGAATTTTCAACTGAATACTGATTGAAGTTTTAAGTTTATATAACAATTCTACAGATCTTTCTGAGCAATGTGGTACCATTTTCATGATTATCGGTTGAAAATAGCGTCCGAAGGAGAAAACTCGTTTTGGCCCCCCTACACCCGCGCATTGCAAAAGTTACCTCATTCTTATAAATTCAGGCAATGGTATGAAGGGCTCTTGAGACTTACACATTATCGTCTTTTGTTTATTACTGTACCCAACTTGATTATGTTTATTGGGTATTATTCCAATTTTTGTTTTTCATTGTAGAAGTATTTCAAAGTATTCAACTTTCTTCCCACTTTTAATACACAGTACTGTGTGTTAGCTTGCGTGTCTTAGTACTCAGGCGACTAGCTTGATTACTTTTGTCACAGTTCTGTATAATACTTATTTCGTTTTCGTTTACATTTTTATTCCTTACTGTTTTCTGTCCACAGTGAACTTCGAAATTATGCTCACTGCTCTATTTGTAGGTTTAATTTTCATTCTTATCACACATTATATACAATTTCAATAATGAATTTCATCTTAATTCTTCAGGTACGAAAACGAAGGCCGCTACGCAAAACAGGTGAAAGCGCAGAGCTTGTTCTTTGCGATAATTGATTCGCAGATTGAGACCGGCACACCCTACATGCTCTACAAGGACTCTTGCAACAGGAAATCCAATCAACAGAATCTGGGCACCATCAAATGCAGCAATCTGTGTACCGAAATCGTTGAGTACACCGCGAGTGATGAGGTAATATAATAAACATTGTTTTGAGTATTTATCTATTATTAACTTCTCTATGATGAAGAACTAATTTCTCTATGAGATTGTTGAGTACACAGCAAGTGATGAGGTAATACCTAGGTAGTAAACATTGCTTTGAATATTTACCTCTTATCAACTTCTATTTGATGAACAACTAACTAACTCCTCTATGAAATCGTTGAGTAGGCTACACAGCAAGTGATGAGGTTATATAATAAACACTGTTTTGAAGATTTATCTATACTACTACTACTCGTGTCAGAGACAATGCATCAAAACATATTAGATAAAACGTGCATAATTATATAGATGGGTAATTCCCATCAGTCAGTAATAATAAAATGATAGTTAAGATCAGATTGTTCAAGATTTATTTATTATTATTAACTTCTGTATGATGAGCTAAGGTATGAAGTAAGGTATTATGATGAACTTCCTGTGAAATTGATGGTATTTTTACTTATTTTCATTGATTCGTGTAAATACAAGTTAAACAGATACAGGATACAGATAAACAGATTCAAGTTAAACGGCCAGTTCTACAAAAATCCAATTTATTTTACTGCCGTAAAATGATGTTATCTAACGGAACCAATGCAACGAGAACCAATAAATGAATTGGCCTTCAAGGCAATGACGACATTTTACAGTGGTTAAAACCAATAGTATATTCGTTCTACTGGCCGATTATCTTGGAGGTGATTACAGCGACCGTATAATCACAGTGTGGCAATAATATAATATAATTAGTGTGAAAGATTCCATAACAGTGTTTTGGAACATTTTATCCCCACCTCCGCCATTCATTCGCCAATATTTTAAATTTTGGTTAGGGATTACAGGTAAACTTGAACCTATTTGTCGAAACTTCTTTTAAGAGGAACGACATCAAAAATAACTTCTCCAACATTAAAAATAGTCTCTCTAATATTTGTATTGCTTCCAAAACTTGAAATTATAGGAAACTAACATTGGCAAAGACAAATTTCTTAATGTGATTTGGCAAAAGTATTGTACATTTGACCGAGCTGAACAATTTAAATTGTGACATTCAATGGCCACACTGTGATTATACAGTTTCTGTAGACAAGGGAAATGCCTGGGACTTGTTATTATTAATTACTCGTTACGAATAATCTACGTCTGTAGAGTATTGTAATGATAATGATTTATTTATTTAGCGTATGGCAGCATAATAATGATAATGATATTTCGAGCGTACAATAGAATGTTTCTACTTGTAAGTCGTTGCTACAGTGCCCCCTTACACACTTGAGATTGTACAAATTGTTTTGAAATAGTACTTTTTGTTGTTTCTTTTTGTTATAGTATAAAAATTATGAATTTCTTATTTCTCATTTGTAATCAAGCACAATTAATGTCAATCGCAGGTGGCAGTGTGCAACCTGGCGTCAATTGCAGTGAACATGTTTGTCAAACCAGACCGAACATACGACTTCGAGAAGCTGAAAGAAGTTGCCAAAGTTGTTACCAAAAACTTGAACAAAATCATCGATGTGAATTTCTATCCGGTTCCAGAGGTGAGTTTTCATATTCAAAAACGTCTTACTCTATTCTTCTATTTTCATCATAGAGCTCAATGATAGGGACTTTTACGATAGAAAATTTTCTTGCATGAATAAAGCACAAATCAGCCAATCTAAAATATGCTTCTAGTACTAACTAGATAAGTACTAATATAAATAATACAATTACTATACTAAATAAGTTTCAAGTCACTGCTAAGTGTGTGTAATATGGCTACGTTTTCCCCATTCCTTATAATATATATATATTGTGTTATTGTCTGAGGAAAGTCGTCTACAGCTGAGGTCTTCAAAATTCAAAAGAGCTAGTAGAGTGATTTTCTATAAGGCTAGGCGTACACTGGTTAGTCAAGACAAGACAAGATTAGTCACGTTTAGTCACAGTACTTTACATAGATGCTTATGAAGCAACACACACCGATTAGTCATTGCATCGGTGTGTGCTGCTTCATAAGCAAGTATGTGAATTACTGTGACTAAACGTGACTAATATCGTCTTGTCTTTACTAACCAGTGTACGCCTAGCCTTAGTCCCAAGATTTAGCTGCCGCGAGCTTTTTACAAGGAGAAAACTTTATAGTCTGCTATCCTTGAGATATGTGTATTTACTGAAAAAAATATCAAGACCTTCAGCCTCTATGGAGACTGCTCACATAACTATAATACTCGTCACTCTAATATGATTTCTTCTGTACATACATAACTGGTTCTATTTGAAAAATCACCTCTGTTCACTGCGGTTAAAAAAAATCAATTCCTTGCCACCTGAATTGAAAGACGAAGAAAACCATAAAACATTCAAAATTAAACTTGGGGATTGGCTAATTACTAGACCATTTTATATGTTTATTGGATCAATCAAGCAAATACATATAGCAGGATCCAACTTAACTTGTCATAAATCAGCTGTTTCGGTAATAATTAAACAGTGACTTCGACACAATAATCAAAAGGCTTGAAAGTCTTAAAGACTTTAAAGTCTTTCTCAATTACATGTGATATCTTTCAAATACAACTTTTACAACTGACCTTTTCAATAATCTCACTATTCAGCATGTAGGTTAAGTATTGATGACATTGCCTGAAACAGCTGATTTGACATGTTGAGGGATCCAAACATAATAGGAAAAAAAAACAGGCAGAAGCCAAATTTATACGGTAAACGAGTTTTCAATTGGATTGCTTGATTATCTGTAATTGAGTTTGGTTAATTCTGTGTTAATTGTGACATTTTGCAGGCTCGCAAGTCGAACATGCGCCACCGGCCAATAGGAATCGGCATCCAGGGCCTGGCCGACCTGTTCATTGTGATGCGCCAGCCGTTCGGCAGCGAGGAGTCGCAGCTGTTGAATCGCCAGCTGTTCGAGACCATCTACTATGGCGCGCTGGAGGCCAGCTGTGAGTTGGCTGAACGCGATGGGCCCTACGAGACGTATGCTGGCTGTCCGGTCAGCAAGGGGGTGAGTATAGCAGGATCCATTTAACTTGTCATAAAACATATGATCGACAAGCAATATCACAATACTTAACCTACAAATGCTGAATCTCGCAGATTATTGAAAAGGTCTTTTAAAAAGTTATTCTTTGAAAGGTATTCTTTAAAAAGGTCTTTTAAAGACTTTAGAGGTCTTTGAGACTTTTAAGCCTATTGATTATTGTGTCGAAATCAATGTTTAATTATTACCAAAGCAGCTGATTTATGACAAGTTAATTGCATCCTGCTATAGTCATTAATGTATTCAAAACATCGATGTTTATCGATATATCGATAGTGAAAGAACATTGGCACATGGAACAATGAAAACCTGGAAAGGAAGTGGCGGCCTGCAGACTTTTGGAAGGATGATTTCTCAGTTTATCGATAGATAATTATTGACACCTTGTGAGATCGGACTCTCCATTTGAGAAGTAGGCGATAAGCTACGCCCTCCCCAGGCAAAAGATCTCCAGGGTTTCCTCTTCTAATGCTATAATTTCTTCATTATTTATTCAATTAATTGACTATTAGTTAATTATTGTATTGAGCCCTGTCAAGTTAAAGTTGGACATTTACAAAAAACATTTATGACTATATTAACCAAGTTGAATTTTTAGAAAGCAAACCCCAAGGTTTATAAAACATAAATAATATTCGCTGTCATTTTGCTATCAGAATGTAGCTAATTTACATTTTGCTATACTAACTACTTTACTATAAAGTAATATTCATTTAATCTGGCGGATGGTGAATCCACTGTGGATCCGATATGGCTGAGATAAGCACAACAAAAAATAATGTTGGGTTAATCCACGTGCAGCAGGATGCATTTAATTTGGCGGTTGGCATATGATTGATGTTACGCTCAGCTGTGGTAAAAAAACAGGGGAGGCCACCGTAGCGTCGACAAACGTTAGCGTCGATACGACAAAACTCAATACTTAACCTACAAATGCTGAATCAAACAGATTATTGTAACGACTTTGAAAAGTTCTTTTAAAATGTCTTCTTTAAAGAGGTCTTTTTAAGACTTTAAAGGTCCTTGAGACTTTAAAAAGTCTATAATACATCGACGTTTGTCGATGCTACGTCGTGTCGACCCTAACGTTTGTCGATGCTACGGTGGCCTCCCCTGTTTTACCACAGCTGAGCGTAACATCAATCATATGCAAACCGCCAAATTAAATGCATCCTGTAGTAAAGGAGAGTAACCTGTTGAATAATTTTCTAATCAGAACACAATAATATGCCACCACAAAGCTACTGTGGAGAGACTTTATGATCGCCCTGTATATTGGTTTTGTAACTTTTTTGAACTTGCATTTGAAAGCGTAGTTTGCTCTCGATTAAAGAAAAATGATTTTAAAAAATTGAGAATTGCCTAAATATTGTTATATTTCAATCAATTATGTTGCTTTGGTTATCAAGATTCTGCAGTACGACATGTGGGGCGTAACACCGACTGATTTGTGGGACTGGGCCGCTCTGAAGGAGAAAATCGCCAAACACGGAGTCAGGAATTCGCTTTTGCTGGCTCCGATGCCCACAGCATCCACGGCGCAAATCCTTGGCAACAACGAATCTTTCGAGCCCTACACCTCCAACATCTACTCAAGAAGAGTGCTGTCTGGAGAATTCCAGGTTAGGATTATCAATTATTTGTCCATTTGAATTATTACAGTCAAGTAATTAAATAACAGGCGTTGACCCAAAACTGTTTAAATTTAGAATTTTATTGAGAAAAAAGACTGTGTTGATAAATTATGTTAGAACATATTATAAATTATCATCTACATTATTCATCAAAATTCGGAAGGGAAACAGTTTTGGGCTGAGCCTTGTTGTTTCTCTCCTGTGGCATATACTAAATGATTTGTGTCTGTTTTAATAAATGAATATTATTGAATTGAATATGTAATAATTATTACTGTTCACAGAGGTGTGAGATTGCTCCATAGTGAAATAATAACTTGAGAGGTTGTTCAACTACATTAATTAAAATCCGTGGTAATAAAAAATTAGTTAAATTGTAACACATTTATGTGTGAAAAATATTAAGATGGAAGGAAATGAGATATTGCAACTATTCAATTGCTTTTAAATCATAATAATTAATCGAACTGTTGTCAATATTTGCAGTAGCAGAAGTCTTCAGAGTATTATATGGCATTAAATAGGAATTTCGTTCAATTAATTATTATGATTAAAAAATATTATTGCTCATCATTTGAACTTATCAAAATGTCAGTAGAAATCTACTGAAATTTTTATTAGTGTAAAACTTGAGTTACAATGCTTTTAAATATTTTGCTTGCTAAATAATTTTTTCAAAATATTACAAATTATGTCTTGGCATAACAATTTGAAGACTGTTTCTCAATTTTCAGGTTGTGAACCATCACCTATTGAGAGATCTGGTTGAAAATGGACTGTGGAATGAAGACATGAAGAACCAGATGATCCAAAACAATGGATCCATTCAGGTGAGCCGATTGCCAACCAAAAACACAAGTTGTTCGCAACAAATTGACTACAATTATTACTTTAATTTGAATAATACAATCAGTGTTAACTGGTGTTTGGAAGCTAAGATGAGTATGACACCAGAAATAAACATAATAATAATTATTATCATTATTCTCGTTACCTGATAGGACAGTTCAGTATGAGAAGGTGCCTACGTAATATGGGTCTAGAATTAATGAGTAAAACTGCCGTCATCTGTGAAAAATAATGAGAATAAATGTATTTAAAAAAAGGAAAACTATTCAACATGAAAGATTAAAGATGAAAGCTAAAGATTAGATTTATGGAAAGCTATTCAACAGGATGTTGATCCTGTAATGTTTAAGTTATCTAGTACAGACATCTTTTTTTCTGATATTTATAGCCTATTTTAATTATAAACAGAACACGTGAAAAGAGTTTTAAGAAAATAAATTCTATTGTAATATGAATACCAATCATTAGAAAGATGTGATTTGAGTTTCTAATCTCTCGAGTTAGAATGCTTCAATAGAATATTATCTTTCCCATATGTTTAGGTATACTAATGGCTACCAATGAGTGGGACCGAGTTCGAATCTTCGTGAGGGCAAAATTTTTCTGATGATGAGATTCAAACCAAAATCAATCGTCAATTACAAACATATATGTATTACTGGTTCTTGATTGATTGGCTGCCTTTATTTATTAGTTGAACATTACAATAAAGCTCGTGTTATCATTTTTACTTGTAAGTTAACAGTAAGAACTGTGTTTATTCGCAGAACATTGCCGGAATCCCCGATGAGCTGAAGGAACTGTACAAGACAGTGTGGGAAATATCGCAGAAAGTGGTATTAAAGATGGCGGCCGACAGAGGGGCGTACATTGACCAATCACAGTCACTCAACATCCACATTGCTGAGCCCAACTATGGAAAGCTCACCTCTATGCACTTCTACGCTTGGAAACTGGTAATAATAGGCTACCTTACTTAGTAACTAGTAACTGACAGTTATTAACTGACTAGTACTTCAGTAGCATGTGACTGAGCTAAATACATTATAGTGCAGCGGTTGTCAATACAGACAAGACAGACGAGTTAGTCACGTTTAGTCACAGTACTTCACGTTGCTTATGAAGCAGCACACACCGATTCATTGCATCAGTGTGTTGCTACCAAGCAACTAAGTGAACTGATTGTGACTAAACGTGACTAATCTCGTCTTGTCTTGTCTTGACTAACCGGTGTACGCCTAGCCTTAGGTTCATGTAGTGACACATAGCGATTCATCTGTTCCCTATGTTTTTTGTATGATTAATTATGAGTTTTCACTCTTGGTAACTTTAATTTCAATTTATGTATTGGATGCTGGTTATTCTTTATATTATTTAAATACTCTTTATAGTTATGGTGTATTTATTTAGTTTACAAGCCCAGTAATTGGATTTTTAATCTGTTGGGCTTGTCTCAGAAAAAAAACATTTTATAGTTCTAAAACTACATTAGTTTATAATTTGTTTCATTTATTCCCTCTATAAGTCGCAAGTTATTGTAGTGTTTATATTTTCCTAGCATGTCGTTTTCCAATCTCCAACCTTTCTCTATCTTATTAATATATTCCAGTTTCAGGGCACTCCCGAGTACAGAACCATTGTGATATCGTTTTATAGGATTAAATATTTCTAAGGTTTCCGAATTAATCAAGCCCTGTTATTTTCCTATAAGTATTCTTGGTTTTTTTATACCTAATTATTATTTAATCAAGCGTTCAAGCCTAATTGCATCATTGTTCAGAATTATTTGCATTATCTATTCCAATATTGGTTTACTAAAGGGTCGATTACATGTGGCGAGTTTACTAGCTACTATCCACACGTTATCTACTATAACTCGACACATGTATCGACCCTTGAAAGGAGTTTTCTTTCTATTTGACATATTTGAAGACTGGCATGTAGACCTGATATAGCCTAATATATTACAGTAGAACTCCAATTATCCGAACTCCGACTATCCGAATCTTATTAATGAAAATCAGTCTTTCAGATTTGTAGAGCTTACATTGTGAGGAGTCATGTTTAAAACAATGATTATCTATTTCTATACTTGTACAAAGTACATTTTATTTATATTCAAAACATGTGAAAATATCTTGGTTTCTTTCATAATTCAGATAAAAAAATAGTGCAATATCAAAAGCTAACTCTACTAATGTCAATTTTTCAGAATTATTTGCATTATCTATTCCAATATTGGTTCACTAAAAGGGGTTTTCTTTCTATTTGACATACTTTGAAGACTAGCTTGTAGAACTGATAAAAAAGTTCTACTGTAGTTTAATGAAGAAGTTATCTTTGTTTTTGACAGGGTTTGAAGACGGGCATGTACTACCTGCGTACAAAGCCGGCTGCCCAGGCTATCCAGTTCACCGTTGATAAGAGCAAGCTGAAGAAGCAGACCGACGCCAAACTGGAAAACGGCACCAGCGCCCCTAACGGAGTCGACAAGAAAGACGATGCCTTCAATATGAGCTCAATGGTCTGCTCAATCGAGAACAAAGACGATTGCATGATGTGTGGCTCGTAAATACTGCAATACAATAACATCAGTTGAAACAGTTTGTGGCCTTGTTCACACGTTGCCATTGGCATATTCAGTCGAAAGTTTCCAGTTCTCATTTTTTTTTCAATTTAGAAGCGGGAAAGTTCGTTATCCTTATACTTGGTACCTATTATAAGTGACATTAGAGTAGTTTATAGTGTGATGGTGAAAGGCATTTATTCGTATAAATTTTCATAACTAAGTCGGCTAATTTATAAGAATTGAATGAATAATTTGAAATTGTTAATTTTCTATTTTAAAAAGTAGAAGCGGGAACGGTTTTTTCATCCTTGTATGTGGTAACTAGTACATCAAGTTACATTCAGAGTCTTTGAACAGCATTTATCAGTAAATTTTTCATAAATTAGTCGGCTCATTTTTAAAAATTGAATGAATAATTTAAGAGGATAAATAACATTTATTAGAACATTAAACTACTCCAATGTGACATATAATACTGTACCACTTAAAAATAAGCAGTATCGATTTTTCACTGGAATTACCGACATTCAGTCATTTTACTATAGTGTTAACTTGAAAGTTCGTCATGCATTCACAAAAAAATGAGCAATCGCATACCTGAAATTTTCAGCTATTGTTTAGAAATCACACACTAAAATAAGTATTATTTTCAGTTATAAAACTGAAAACTAGTCGACTGGCAACATGTAAACACTGCATAAATTTACAGAACTGGGTAAGTGAGCCTGGCGCAAAGTGAAATAATTGAACTTTTGTGTAACAGGAGATGAATGATACCCCGCAAATACGTGTAACGATTAGTAAGATAGAAGCGATTTAAGCAGTGATGAAATGCCCGAATAAGCAATAGTAAGATAGTGACAACGTGACTTCATTGATTGAGTGATCAAAAATATGATTTGAATAAGGTTCACGTTTTATTTCCTCAGTAGGTTATTCTCCTTCTTGGCTAACTCCTATGATTCCAGGTGGTTTCAAAGTTGTGCATGTCCAAAATTGTGCCAAGTTCCAAGTTCTATGTGTATTGAGTATGTATGTACCTTGAGTGTTTTCTATCATTCTCGCATTCTGTATAATTTTTTTGTCATTCTACTTTGGTTTCATGTGTAAAATTGTTGAACCTTTAGCAGTAGTACTTTTTTGATGTTTTACAGTAAGAAATTACGGTATAATGCCCGCTTAGTGTTGAAAAATGATTTTACTAGATCAAAATATAGAAGAAGGTAGTTTCAATTAATCTTCAAGCATTCTCCTCTTTACGTTCAAAATGATCTGACACCAAGTTGAAGAATATTGAGCTCAGTATTTACAAATTTATATTTAATGAATAAATAATTCTAATGTATTTTATTTTTATAAAATGTGTTATGCTTTGAAACTTGGTCGATACCAGTTCAACCTCTTTTATATAGTCTATATTTCTTTGTCTATAATTTTCACTAAATGTGTGCATTTCATTCTTCTTTGTTCGTCCATCTTTTTATTGATGAAGGATTTTTATCCAGATTTATTACAAGTAAAGTTCTGTATAATTACATTACATCTTAGCTTTTTGCGTTCAGATTTTTATCGGATGTTTCTCATTCTATTTTCAAGTATTGGAAGAACTTAAGTGCCTTGGCATGTCTGTGATTGTTTGTAATGTATAATAAGGTTTATTGAGTAAAATCATTATAGATAAATTTCCAATTTAATAAGATTTTATATCCTGGAATTTTTACAATTTTCTATTGAGTACTTGTGTTTGCTATTTGTGTTTATTTTTCTACTTGTAAATTCAAAAGTGATGTAATAAATACTGTGAAATGAAGTTTCTATACTCAATTTTTTATCAGACGATAATAAAGCATTCAACAATGATTTCAATACCCATCACAAATTTGTGCTATGTGTTATTTGTGCTATTGTGTTTGTGTTATTTGTGCTAGAAGGAATTAAAGTCCAACTTTTTCTTCTAAGGGAAAAATTGTGGCATTTTCTTGAGGGAGAAACAGTTTTTAATATAGATGGGTATCGATACAAAAAACATCTCTGGGATGTGCTAATTAATTCTGTAACTTATGCCTTGAGGTCAATTCACACATGATCAGACGCGACGCTGATCCGACAGCAGCATTTTCGTTCTGCGCATGCGTCACGAGTCCAATCCTCTGATTGGTCCATGTCCATCGTTGTTGACGAATGCTCGGCTTCCTTCAGTAATATTTCAGATTCTGTGATGCATGCGCAGAACGAAAATGCTCTGCCGTCGGATCGGCGTCGGTCAATGTGTGAATTGACCTTAATTCTCCTGAGAAGAATGTAGAGAAATCACTTCAATAGCAGTTGATTTCAATTCTGTTTGAAGATATAAAACAACCAAAATTAAGAACTAATATGGAAAATTTTTCAATTTGGGATAAAACATCGAAGAGTAAACATCGATGTTTGGGAGGAAATTTCAACATCAATGTATCGACAGACAAGGAAGCATCCTTGATTATATCTCGTTCTTCATCGAATTCTAGGATAGGAACATCTGATAAACCCATACCCGAAAACCATGCATTACTGAGTTACACGCCGTCAAAGTTGCCAAAATTGATTTTTATTTTATTTTTCTATGAAGTTAGATAAGGGAATTAAGGCTGAAAAAATAACTCATTTGATGCATTTCTATCTGAAGAATCGTTTAAAAATTGTTACAAACATGTAAATGAAACATTTCCTGAGTAATCGTGAAAAAACAATATATATCCTGTAAGTTTTTTGCAATAAAAGAATTTTTACTCGAAAACTACTTGAGATACGTTCTTGAAACATACCTAGATCGATTTATCAGATGTATTTACATATTAATCGACCTTTTCAATGTTTAAACCGAAATGGAAAGCCGTGAAAAGCTCAAATTAGCATGAAAATGCACCGAACATTTGAAACTGCCTCCACACAAATTTAACCATGCTCTGCTGTTGTCACTGCCATCTAGCGGCAAAATAAGGAACTAAGGCAAACCGAGCAGCTGGAAATTAGTCAGCCGCTAGACGACCCGCGAAACACGAAAGAGTTCAGTGTATCACTGTCGAGGACTTCAAAAGTTTGAATTTACCGCCATAAACGAAGATTCTGACATCTGGAACTGAAATAATCAATGTCAGCTGATTGAAAATGTCGTTGATAGATAAATCTGATAAGCGTACATTTGAATTTTTGGCGGCAATTCGGTGCAACACATGGAGTAAAGAATACATTTCTTTCCTCCTTGGTGAAACGAAAGAGTCCAGTGTATCTCTTCGTCGCTCCTGGTTGCCTGGTAGAATTTTCGTGTACAGAACTATTAGCGCTGGAAGCAACTTTTATTTTTTTGACAGATTTGCTCGAGACCAAGGATTAAAAATCGAAGTTAAAGTCGATAATCGAAAATTTGGCAGGAATTTTATCCATTCGTGTATTGTTGGTTGCCTATGCTGGATGAAATGAAGGCGCTCACATCTAATTTACGTGGCGGGCTGTTTGAATATTACCAAACTGCAACCGACTGGAAAAACTCAACTGATTTATATTATATTTATCCAATTCTGTTGGTTTTGTCAATTATACATTTTCAGCCTAAATATCACCATTGAGAGGACTGGAATGATTAAAAATCATTAGCACATCAACCGAATTAGATAATTTTCTATAAAAATTTAAATTTATTTATTGAGAATTATTTATTTGGAGAATTAGTGAGAATTAATAACAGAAGAAATTTTCGCCTTCAAAATAGAAAAAAATAATTTGACACGCATACATTAATATTAATTTGACATATGATAATTCCTGTAGTATCCATGGAACACTATGAAAAGCTGTAATGAGGCTGACACAATGAAAAAATACCTTCTCAAACGTAAAACGGAATTTTAGGAGTTAATAGGATATATTATTTAATATTATAAATGAATCAGCTTATTACATTAATTCACAATGAGTTGATATTTTGAGTTTTTTTACATAGGATATTTTTATAAGTAACTGTAATCAAAAGGAGTGATAAAATGCTACATTTTCAAAAGCAGATAATTGATTTTCTTTCCAACCAACAAAGTAGCAAGTGTGACATAGGCAGTAACTTCTAATAGCAGGCTATAGTGGATGGACTCTATAATTTACACACTTTCAACATTTTAATAAGCTGTAATGAGGTTATTCATTTGTCAGTAGAAGCCTGAGTAAAATAAACCAACTAGTCTGAGGCATCAGAAATGAAAACCTTATATCAATGCAACCTATGACAGTATCTAGTGCTGCATTGAAAACTTTCACTTCAAATGATTTTAAAGGGTCGTCAATCCTGCGATCCATACCACAGAATAGGAGATATTCTCTTCTATTCTGTGTCCATACATAACTCATCGAAGAAGCGTTCTACAGATACTTGCTTCGCTTATTCGCTTTCGTTAATTTTTCATGTTGCAAGCTATGCCCCAAGACTGGGCTAAAAGTTTGGCATTACTAAAAAATCCTCTCTAAAAATTTCTTATCTACTCTCGGCCGTTGAGAGGTTGAGTGACTCATTTCACCGGAAACAATAATAGGAAAGGAGCCAACTACTAAGAATTTGTATTTCAATGCCTATTTGTGTATGGAGAGAGTATAATTATGGATCTGTTCATATAGTGTCTACGTAAATAGATATAACATTTAGAACTTATTTGATCTAATAATTTTACTTTTGTTAAAAGTTTCGTGCTCTAAATTTTTATCAAAATTCAATATTTTTCGATCATCAATAAGTGTTCTGTGCTGTGTTTTAGTGTTATATATTTTTCGGACTTTATAAAATCAAAAAATACTTTTTTTAAATTCTGATGTCTGTTTTCCAAGTGAAAACAAACTTTCACCATGTTCCCTACCAAGGGATGATTGGTTATGTTGGTGAAGTGGAACAACCCTACTCGGGTCTCCCCACTATTAAAAGCCATACGCTAAATAAATAAATAATAACTTTTGCTACACTAGGGTTCTTGATTTACAAAAATAAATCTATATTTTGATTATTTAATAATTATTTTTCAATATTTAAAATGTTCATTATTTTTCCTTACTCGTTGAGGCGCCGCGGGGTACCTATCGCCGCCACTGGATTCTACTCTACTTAATAATGCACACAAAAATGGATCTACAAAATTAATACTGCACTATGAATCTGACTCATGTAATTTTTTCATCTAGTTTTGTCGATTCATTACTATATTTCAACCTAAATTAATATTTCGGTGTCTGTAAAGACTGAAAATCACTAATGGCCGGTTGCACAAATGTCAATTAAATTTAACCACCGTTAAATCACGTCAGATTTATTCATTGGCTATCGTATTTGTTCCGTTAGATGACAATTTTGCTTTGATTGAAACAGTAGCTTTTTCGAAATGGAATTTGAAACTTGTATCGTAAAGACGATATTATAAAACGGATTAAACATTATGAAACATTCCTTGTTCAATCTGATCCCGGTTTAAAACACTGGAACAGCTCCTAACCTTTACTATAAACATTGAAATAGAACATGGCCGTTTGAATCAATGTTAGTTTAGATTGATAATGTAGATATTATTTTTTGTTTAGTTGTATATAATGGTGTATGCAATGGTTGTATTTTAGCCTTTAAACAACTCTTGAGATACCTTAAGATAACTCGCGGCGTTGCTGCTCGTATTTAACCTCGGTATCTCACTCGTCTTTTAAAGGCTCTCATAATACAACCATTGCATAAACTACTATTAAAATTGACTGGAGCCAGAGAAATTTGATGTCAAATTTGAAGCAGATGATAGAGTAGAGTTAGCCATAACTAGGAACTTAACAGATATTAGCCTAACTACAAAGTTGTTTTCAATTTGTTTGAATTAGGCGCAATTTTACTGTACCTACCCAGATAGTTAGTGTGAAATGTTCACAAGCACCAATCAACTGGCAGCGTGTGAGTTGTCGCTTTAATTGTGCGTCAGCGGAGTTCTATTCAGCACACAATGAGTCCATATTAAAATACAGAGTGATTCAAAAAGAATACCACAACTTTAAAACTTTGTATTTAATGAAAGAAATATAATAGAACCTTCTGTTATACATCATTTCAAAGAGTAATTAAAGAAGTTTTTTTTCACTCACAAAGAAGTTCAGAGATGTTCAATATGACCCCTCCAGACACTCGAGCAATATCAACCCAAAACCTCCCTCAAACTCTTTCCACTCTCACTGTAGCATATCAGGCGTAACAGTTTGATAAGCTGCTGTTATTTCTTGTTTCAAATCATCAATATCCATCCACCATTGATGATTTGAAACAAGAAATAACAGCAGCCATCCAAACTGTTACGCCTGACATGCTACAGATAGTGTGGAACAAGTTTGAGGGAGGTTTTGGATTAATATTAATCGAGTGTCTGGAGGGGTCATATGGAACATCTCTGAACTTATTTGTGAGTGAAAAAAACTTCTTAAAATACTCTTTGTAAAGATGAATAACAGAAGGTTCTATGATGTTTCTTTCATAACATACAAATTTTTAAAGTTGTGGTATTCTTTTTGAATCACCCGGTATTAAAGCCTAAATATATAACTGTATACTCAAGGGTAAATATTCGTCGCTGTTGAACAAGATAATAAATCACGACAGACTACTAATAAAAATCTTTATTTTGCTAATGTTACACAACTTCTGAGGTAATTGAACTATCTTCAATTATAGTAACATAGAATAAAATCAAAATCTTCCGTGCATAGCACAAACCTTGAGAAACGACATTTCACTCATTTCAATGTTCTCTCATACATACAATTATTATTGCATACTTCATTCGAAACTACATTTATAAGTTACAAAAACATATGAAAATGATTATAGTTTTGTTTAAACACTATTAAAAATGATTAAAAAGAGGCCAACACTTGACGTTTGACTCAACGACAAAATAACAATCAGCTATTATGATTAATCCAGCTGAAAGGAATTCTTCAGCCTTGTCACATATCATAATTTACTGTACCAGGACCATGGATTCATGTCAAAATGATAAAACACACATACGTACTCGGTTATGCAGTTCGTTACAGACCACAGCACGAACAACATCATCATTATTCAGCTACAAAATAAATACTTGGATGGCGATTAAAAATTTTGCTTGAACATGACTCTAGTTTGATAAACTAATCAAGAGTAAGTCAATAGTAGTGAAGATAAGCTAGCATGACTAATAATGTGAGAGTCAATTGTTCAATGAAATTCTAGAATAAATTATTTTATCACTGTATGAGTCCGTCACAATGAGATAGGAGAGGCGTATATTATGAGCATCTTCGTGGATTTTTGTACTAGCTTCACTATCGGGTCGACTTTCAAAAACTCCAAGTTTAGAATCGGCCTCCCTTCCCTGAATTTCTTATGTTGTTCTCATGGACGCTGCAAAAAAACAATGCCGAACATTAGACATATAAATGGTAACAACATTACATATAGACTCCAACAATAAAATACATAAATGAAAAAAATATAATACAGGATAGCGCAGAAAAGCGGGAAGATTTGAAATAATTATAATAAACCAATTAATTTAAAAAAAAATTTAATGCTAAAAATGTGTTACGCAAGAGTGGAAATTACATATGGAATAACAATAAAGTTAAAAATCACTCTTGTCAATGGCTGCACTGAGACATTTGTTTGGGGAGCGCATATCAAGAAACGCTAACGACGCTTGGCCTCCAGACCTCTCAGTATGCGACTTTTTTCTATAGGAACATCTAAAGATGAGTACCAGACTATAGGTAAAGATTTGTTGTGTACCAGACTCGGATAACAAACATGTGTTTCCAAATTATGACGTTCAGACGATCCTGCAACCGTACTGTCTGAACGTCCTCATTGTAAAACACATGTCGTTCAGTTTCCGCAATTTGAGCTTCGAAGTGTGAGGAGAGCTAGTCTTCAAAATCAATTAAATGAATGTGTTAGTAGCAATGAACAGCATTTAAATTATGTGAATTGAAAAAATGTGATTTCCACTCTTGTCTAACACATTTTGAGCATTAAAATTATTTATATACAATTCATTGGTTTATTATAATAATTTAAAATCTTCCCGTTTTTTTGCGCCACCCTGTAGCATGTAACCTGCTGTTGTGATGCTTGAACACATAACATAATACTGTATTATATTCTTGGATATATAAGATTTGTGTATATTATATTAGGCTATTCTATTTCATTGTACCGATGTTTTTTTACAATAATGAATAATGGTAAATAATTACAAGAGTTACTTTAGTACAATAAACAATCCTGTAGAAGAAAAACCACTAACTACATCATTAATATTACTTGGAATCTTCCCCAATGCAATGCCAATATTCATGATCTAACAAAAAATCATTGAATGAAAAAAAGCATCAAAAAATAGAACTAATCTGAATAAGAGTGACGAATTGTCTAAGAACATGGATTCATCTTTACAATGCATACTACCTTACCTATAATTTACTACTTCATCAATCTCTTGAATGAATGATAACATAGGAGTACAGTACTAAAGACTGAAGAGGAAGGTTTTTCTTGTGACGTTAAACCGTAGTTGAAATTATTTAGAATTGAAATCGGTATTCATTTTAGCACGCACATAATTATTGTGTTTCAAATGATATACAGCACTTGAAATGTCCAAAATGTTGTCAATCTACTTCTCGGATGTGTTGTCCGTCACTTAGAGAAATTATTATTACTTTGACACCTATTTCCAGCTTACTCAAAATGTAGTCTAATACTGTATCAACACTAAATACATGCCAGACAATGAAAACATGAGAAATAGAAAATCAATCAAGTGATTGGAATTATATCACATTATAGGTTCATTCATATACATTAATTGAAATTTATTAGCTTTGCATTGAACTTTCATTCTACTGCATGATATTTTAAAGCTAACGTTGCCATATCTGTACATTGATTGAACTTTGGAGTGATCCATTAATTTCTTCAAATTAATTTTATTTCGCTCTTACAATTATTATTATTTTATGATGATAATTAAACAATATAAAAAATATTCATCAAACACAAATTTTAATGCTATTAATACTATTGTTTAAAGCGGACACTAGAATATCTCTTCTTGATCTAAGACAGGTTAGATATTTATGTAACATTAAAATGTAACAAACTCAGCACTCACTTCCATTTGCAGTCAGATTTATTTCCCTACTCCAAAAAGTCACAAAATAGTTTAATGTCAAAACATACGTGATTCCATTTCCGGCGGGGGTTTGTCAGTCAATATAATAGGTTCATATTCAACGTAATTGTTCAAAAATCACCAACTATCAATGACACTCTAATGAATAAGAGGATAATACAATTTTTCGACAATATTCAATTTTGTGAAGGAATTTTACAACTAATACTCTATATCATTTTCTGTGCGATATAACAAACATTTGACAAATAACATCCACTATTTAAGCGATTACTTTTAAAACATTCAGTTCATTCCGAATTTTATTTTAAATGGTTCATATTTTCATTCGTTCAAAATGGAGTTGTCTTGATAGCTTTACAAAGAGATTAATACAACACTCAAGCATCATTCTCCAAAGAAATAAAACCTGTAAGATATTTTAAATACTGTATATAATAATCATCAAATCTGTTCTGACTTTTTTAATCCTAACACAACCAAGGTAGGTTATAGACTCCTGGAGTCTTCTGTATTATCGAGTTTTATTAGTCCTGTAAAACAGGAAAAAGGCGGACAACCACACTAGACATTGATAGCACGGCATACAATGCAATAAACATTCAAGTCTAGTAATCGACCACCTTTTTCCTGTTTTACAGTACTTCTGATTTTTTTCAAGAAACAGGCCCATGACTTATTTACAATATTAACCAATAACCATTCTTATACACTATAAGCTATTTTTACATGCACGGTTTGAATAAAAGCAAGCACCAGTGCCCCCTTGATGAAATTCACTTTCTTTTTTCAAGCATTGTTAATAAAGACACACACACAAGAATGCTCTTAAAACATTTTGAAGACAGAGCAGGCAGGTGTTAGAAGAAGAAGAAGCAGAAGCGACAGCAGACTTTGTAGGATGACTAGAGACTTATTGTTTAGTCGAATATTAACAACAAAATCACTAGTCTTCCATACAACGAATGCCTTTCACAGCCACGTGGTGGTTAGTAACTGTTAGTAATCTTCTCCGGGCGAAGAAACTCCTCCAGCAGACCCCCTCAGCATCATCTTCACGTTCAAACACTCATTTCTAAATCTAGGGTAAGATTTAGATAATTCATGAAAATTTACATTGTTAATTGGAGATTAAGCTCAAAAGACGTTTGTGCAACTGGTACATAGCCTATTAGTTGAAAGTCAAAGTCAACTGAACAGAACACAATGAGATTTTTTTCAAATATTATAAACATTTACTTGCATACTAAAAATCATTACTTCTGAGTAGATAGAACGGGTATCCAAGTTTAGACAAACATAGATTGAAGTTTTTAAAATGAATATATAAAACCTACAGTTCCCACAGTATTTGATGTTTCTTTACATGTCGGTTTGAACTAGCGCCTACACTTCGAACTTGGTTTTGTACTTTTATGGCTGAATGAGCTATAAGTTTGTTGATAATTAGTCCTATGCAACTCATACCAAAGGTTGTAACAACTTAGCGCAGAATTATTGATAAGTAAAAAAAAGAATTCTCATAAAATTGTTTCTTCATGGTGATAGTTCAAAAGATTGTTTCTAAAATAATTCTCTGATAATGCAATGATACAAAAACTGTAATTTTCTATTCAATTATTTTTACAATGTTAATTCATCATTATCAGAATCCTGTTTCTTATCATTATTATCATTCTTCATTCAAACGAGAGGAATGCAACCGCTCATGCTTCATGCAATTATATGATCATCAACTTTTCATTTTCATGTTAGATGAGTATGCACCCGAATTCGAATTTCAATCATTCCATTGTGCTGACAGTGACCAGAATTTGAAAACATCAGGATTGATAGTTCATGAGCCACTCAAACCTTCCATTATAATTTGAAACTGTTGTATTGGTATTTGTATCAGTACTTCAAATATAAAGTAAAAGATTCAATCAAATAATAGATTTTTTACCATGATCATATTTATATTCTATCCTAAAATAATGTGCTTCAATGTTTTTGTATAGATTTTATCAAAAACTTTACGAAGTATCATATATGACACTGGTCAATATTTGTTATTTCAACAAGAAAGAAAAATAATAATAAATCTTCTGACGAAGAACCTCAAACATGAAGCAATAAAAAAGCACACAGTTCAAAATTTCAGTACTGTGAATCAATATTTTTTTAAATTAGGGATTACAACACAATGTACATATTCAAGCAATTAAAGGCACTTGTTAAATAGAAGATAGAGTGAATCAATACACATTTTATCAAGTTGATGAGTAAAATTTCAATTTCCAAACGTACTATGAACTATTTAATAAGGACTCAAGCCATTGCCAGAGTGGGTGGAAGGGATGTTGTTACAACTCATCTATTACTTTATAAATTGTTCAATTTATTGATTTCTTTATTAAAAATCAAGTAATAGATTTCTCCCATGATCATGTTTATATTCTATCCTGAAATCATGTGCTTCCATGTTAGCATAGCTTTCATGAATATAATCAAAAACGTTACTATGTTAATTCAACATAAAATAAAGATAACAAGATGTCTTCTGATGATGAAGAATATAGCAATCACAAAGTAAGTTGCAGATAGGACTGATAATGGAGTTTCAACCCAAACCTTTTCACCCAATCTGGCTATGGTTATTGCTTCGAGATATAGAGGACTAGTCTCAACTCCGGCTGTGGAAGGATATTGTTATAATTTCGTTAAATTGATCATTCATTTATGTAGACACAAAAAGTTTCAGCTCGCAAGTGAATCGAATGTTTAGCCTCACCTCTGTTGTAATAGGTATTGGGCCATCTGTATTTGTCCCGGATTGCCAGTGATTGTGATTATTCTGTCGTTGGAGCCGGGCGCCGGCTCATCAATGGTTATTCCCGCTCCAGAGTCGGCGCGAATTTTGCGAATCCGAGCGCCCGACTTGCCTATTATCGCCCCAGCCAGCTGCAACAAACATTGACTCACATTCAGCATCAGCACTCATGTTTCGAAGATGTATGGATGCAAACATTGAGCTAAATATCTTACTTGAGACACCACAAGCTGGGTTCCGCCTAATTTTTTCTTTTTGATAGCATACTTCTCTTGAAAATGTTTCATCCTCATCTTATTGCCAACCTAATTTTTGTTGTACCGCATACTGTTCTAGAAATAAATATTTCATCATCTTATTGCCAACCTAACAAAATTAGACGATAATCTTGTAAACCAGTCCTAGCTACTGCTAGCTCCAGTTAGATATTTAGCTCAATGGATTGTGCTAACCAATGCTCCACTATTGTAGTGTATAGTCACTGCTATAGATCAGTTGATATCGTAAGAGTTGGTCAATATAAAGACTATTATAAATACAATAACGATTATTTTCAAAATATACTACTGTATAATGCGACGAGAATGCTATAGTAAAATTTAGAGAAAATGATAAGTTTCTTATTCCATTGTGAATGATTGAATGAGTGAATAGGTCAATTGGTAACAGAAACTTAGTATCAACACAAAACAAATTGAAAAAATAAGAAGAAAGCATCAATACCAACTCAAGTCACACATTTTAAAATTGAGAAAAAAATTGTAGTATACGGTGAATGACTTCAGAATAAAACGTATAGGATGGACCTCGTGTAATGAAATGCTACGGTTTTTGATCACATTGAAACTGAATCGAATGAAATTGAAACTTGACGGGTCCCTAGCAGTTGCGAAAATATTTCAGAGCTTGGGACCTGTTTCATAAAACTTGAAGAATGATGATTGAAGGACCTAATACTATAGTTTTTTACTCTGAAACTTCATTGAGATTGATAGACCTGCATTAAAAATACAAAGACTTTCAACTTCCTATTTGTGTTTTGCATGAAATTGTACCTACAAAATGATCTATCTGGGGCCTCTGGGGGCCTATTTCATCCAACTCAAGTATTTATTAAATACAGCTATTGAAAGCAACTGCTACTGCCTTTTGATGAGGAGCAGGCTGAAAAATGAGTGACTTCAATGTGGTAGATGATTGGAACTTACATCTTTGGGAATGCTGACTTGCGAAGACTCGGTAAGGGGCGGGGGGCCTCCACCCAGGCCCCGGGGGCCGCCCCCCAGTGGACCCCCAAGGGGGGGAGGAGCAAGAGGAGGAGGATCATTGATGCCCATCGGGCCAATGCCGTTGCCTATGGACAGAACGAAAAAGAGAGAGAAAAGCTCAGATCAGAATTAATTAAAACTTGTCAACTATAAGTAGTGATAGTTCTGATTCAGTATAAAGAATCAAGAGAAATGTATTCGATTCACTACAAGAGAGATGTGCTTGCGATGTCTAATACATCCGGGAGCAAAACCTGATAAATGATTGGAGTGGAAAATAGTGAAAATATTGGGAAACGTCTGTCCATAAACATTCAATGGCAGGGACGCTGCTATTGTGCAGCACTGGGATTGAACAGAAGCTCCGGACGAGAGAACAGATGATCTATGACAATACTTACAGATCAGGGGTAGGATGGATGTGTGGAGTGACGAATCTAGCAATGTAAACAGAGCCACTACAACTTGACATAGAAGGCAAACATCCAAACACTGATAGCAAACATTTTCACTATTTTCCAGCACATTGTATTGTAATAATGAATAAATAATATTTTTGTGCAAAAGCAATAAGAGATGCAATGAAAATAGGAAAGTAAAATCTTAAATAGAGATGATGAAAAAGTAAGTAGTTTAATTAATGATATCTCTTGGCATAACACTATAACATAAAATTCAAATCATAACAGCTGTTAATAAATTAATAAAAAATAGATTATAAATTATGACTGAAACATAAAGAGAACAGATACAAGCATGATAATAGAATAGAGATTATGAGCAAATTATAAAGTACACATAGAAACAGAGTTAACAACAAAAAAGGAAATGAGAAATAAGAGGAAAAGAGGGAAATACCAGAGGAGTCGTTGGAAATACCGGAGGAGGCAGAGGATTTTCGGGAACGGAAAGAATATCTTGACTTGATTCTCACACTCCATCTATCTTTCTTATTCTTAGCTGGAAAAATTAAATCAACATCAAATATGAGTCATCTCAATGACTCCAAGAAATTTTTTTAAATCAATTTCTAAACTTACATCGAAACAAAATCGTCTACATTTATTTCAAATGTCGTTCATGAACAATTTTATCAATCTTAAGAAAGCTGTGAAAGATATGCAACATAATCTAGATTTGGACTGTATTCAAATTGGAAAAGGGACAGTTTTGGGCTTAAGCCTGTTGAACCTTACCGTTGAGTATTATTTGTAAATTACTGACAATTCTATTGACAGCGATTGTAGGTACAGCATATGGCAATAAGTCTCAATGACATCATGAAAATAACAGAGAAGTTGATTTGAAATAAAATTACTTCTCCCATAAGTAATTACTTGTATCATTGTTGTAATAAACTTCAATACTTTCTTTACAATAGCCATAAACATATTTTCCAAACTTGATATTAATATGGGATTACTTAAATGGAAAGAACGTTAAAAAATGTAGAGTTCAGTTGCTAGTTCATTCAACGTACTGGAATGATAGGAAATAGGATAGGAATGACAGAAAGTAAATAAAAAAAGTAAACGATTGCTCATGCAGCGAGCTTCAAAACAAAACAAATGGCTCACCTCCTCCTCCAAAGCCGCCGCCGAAACCTCCTCTGGACAAGGGTGGTGGACCTCTGCAACAAAAGTCAACCATTCATTAAAATCTAATTGAATATAGCTCAACAACAAGTTATTTATTTGGTGAGATCTCTATTGTGAAATATAGATAATGCGGTATATTCAATAGGTATAGAATAGTACCTATTAATATATATATATATATAGAGAAGAATCTGCAAAAGAAAGTTAGTAAACAAAATAGTTATTCTTCTGAAATGTAGTAGCCCTAGATCAAGGTTAATCCTTCTGCTGGTTGATGTCGACCAATTCGATATATTTCATTTTTCTATCGCAATAGAACTGGTGGTGATCGTTGTGAGCAAGTTTATTCATTACTTTCATTTTATTACATTGTAATTTATTATGATATTTCCATTGAATCTTCTAATGGTAATAAAACAATAATTCAATTCCATAGATTTGCCTATAAATATAGATGATGATTTGTGAATGAAACAATAGCGCTGCTACATAAGTTAATTTTCTGAAGATAATGCCCACATGAGCTCCAGGCAATGAGGGCTATGATAATGAGAGATGACTGTTTTTAGGCAATCTGGACTGACAGCTTTTCGTCTCCTCCGAAAGACGGGAGTGATCGTTTTTGTTGTCAAAATCCGTTCCGTCAACTATATTCGAACCAGGAATCTTTGGATTATCAGACTGGCGCTTATCGCTCTCGTCTACTGACCACTCCAAGTTGATAAGAAGATATAAATTTAAATACTACTCTAGTGTATGAATCCTCTCTAATTAGAACATTTCTGAAAAAAATATATAGGCCTAATATGCAAACAAATTATTCTAAAGAAAAAATTAACAAAATTGTAATAATTATTATTATCTACTAACCCAATGCCCCTAGGTCCGGGTCCCGGAGGTCCGGGCGGTCCTCCAAAGCGATCCGGTCCCATGCCCCTGGGTCCGCCGCCCCCGGCACCCCGCATGCCGCCCATGTCACCGCCCCCACCTCGTCCGCCCATCGGTGGCGGTCCGTTGCCCATCATGCCGCCTCCGCCACCACCTCCGCCGCCGCCCCGTCCGCCCATGCCGCCCCCGGCACTGCCGTAGCCGCCGTACTCGTCCGGATACAAGTCGTCAAAGTTGTGCGGGTCGTACGGGTTCTCAACACCTTTCACCGGCGCCTAATCAACAACACAAACAATCTATTAGCCAAAAACAACAATGCAGAATAAACAACTCTATTGGCCAGTAGCACGAGAATCCAATTGAATTGAACCACCGCAAAATTATGTCATTGCATTGATGACAGATTCGTTCACTGGTTCGGTAAGATATCATCATTTTACGGCGGTTAAATTCTAGCACGTAACTTCAACTATTACAATAGACTATACAATATAGAATAAATAAAATATACAATATACAATAGACTATAATAATTACAATAATTTTTAAAAACCATTTGGATCTCGGACATCCAGAGGATTTTATTGTCAGAATTCATTATCATTATTAAAATGAACTCTTATGAATGGATACAATAATAGTAATATAATTAATATATAATTATATAATAATTATGTCAAAAGTGCATTACTGTTGATTCGAATAAAAGTACATTGCTGAGGAATTGTGTACTTACGGTTTTCAGGAGATCGATGATTTCTCGAATACAGTTGACGCAAGTGTTTCCCTTGCCAGTGATCTGGACTACACGATCAGTGCTGTCGGGGCAACAGTTAGTGTAGATCTTGATTCGAGCTCCGGTTTTCTGAAAACCAAACAACACGTTTCAAACACATTTCTCAAATGCTTTCATACCTCTCACTGCACTGGAAACATTTCAAATTCAAAATTGCGTCTCTACTTCTACAAGCCCAACAATTCCATCAAAGTACCCACGTTTACAAGTGAACATACAAGTTGACTCGCGTCAGCTACTTGCATCGTGTATGCTGTACTGTCCTTGTGTGCCTAGCACTTGATTCGCACGAAACAATTCGTGCTGGTTAAACGATGCAAGTCAACTCACGTTTCCACTGGCCACTTGAATACGCGGCTCAATAGTTCAACTACCTAATATAAACTTTTCTGTTGCACTGCTGAAGATACTGAAAATACTATTCAAGTGATAGTTTTTGGAGTGAAAATTTGTGACTATAAAAGATAATGCAACATAACCTAGATTTGGTCTGTATTCTAAATTTGCAAAGGGACAGTTTTGAGCTTAAGCCTGTTGAATTGAACCTTACCATCAAGTATTATTTATAAATTACTGAATAAATAAATATCGCTTTCTTCAAACATGCAACCAACGTAAAAGAGTATATTATTGCAAAATTTTACTGGAATTCTCTGTCAATTTTTCCACAAACTCATATGAATTAACTTATGATTTATTCAATACTGTGCACTTGTATGACAAGTTATGGTAAACAAAATCTTCCTTTATAAAATTGAAATATAAATATTTAGTAGCCTATTTTATAAAGTGAATCAATAAGTAGCTAGATTTCTCACCCTTGCACTCAGGTTTCAACATTGCAGGGATAAATTTCCTCAATCAATATATTTCCACATAAACTACCAAGATTTATTCATGATTATACTTTTCAGTACATTATCTTATTATATAATTATACTATGGTCATCAACCTTCGAATAGTGTGAAAATCTATGTTTTATAATGCAACAATGTTCTAAATGATTCTTGATTGAGTGTTTGCATGATAGTTTATTCATGGATTTTCTAATCATTACTGGTTTTCCATCACCATGGTTCATGTTCAAATCTTGGGAAAATGAATGATTTTGGTGATATTATTCAATATTATTTGATGCACACAAACTTTCAGGTAGCCTATCTTTAATTAATGCTTAAATTGGAAATAGCCATGACTATCTCTCTGTCTCGATGAATGTAGGATTAATCGATCAATCATTCGAGTTTACCGGGACCATAATAGTCATTAAGGAATTGAAATAAAATGAGTTGATTTACGGCGATAGTAATGAAGTTTTCATGCAAAAACCTTAGATCGAAATTATCATTGATTGTTCAATGATTCACCTCTCTGAGCTCCTTAACTTTGCCACCGGCTTTGCCAATGATGCAGCCAGCCTGGCTCTGGTGCACGAGCATGCGCAGATCCACGTCGTCGCTGCTCTTGCCGCCGCGGCCAGACGACGAAAAGTCCTCCAAGTTGGGCACCACCTCGTTCGTCACTTTCAGCACCGTTTCCACGTCCGATGCCGACACTGTCAAAATACTGTCGCAAAGAAAACACACACATTAGAAGTGTCACCTAGGACAGGATCTGAACTAAATTAGGAATACTTTTGGAGAATAAATTACAATATGTATAGCAGGATCATTTTAACTTGTCAGAAAACAGCTGTTTCGGTAATGAGGAAACAATGATTTCGACACAATAATCAAAAGGCTTAAAAGTCTTAAAGACCTTCAAAGTATTTAAAAGACCTTTTCAAGGAAGACCTTTTTAAAGAAGACCTTTCAAAGAATAACCTTTTAAAAGCCTTTTCAATAATCTTCGATATTCAGTATTTGTAGGTTAAGTATTGTGATATTGCTCGTCAAAACATATGTTTTCTGACAAGTTAAAATGATCCTGCTATATAGTAGTATTTTCCAAGATAATTTGTCGGATGGATCAACTGATTTCAAATGGAGATGGGACAAATGTTCTTTGGCTACAGACGCTTGTGTCTCCAAAAACAAACGACTGTACTAGAAAAGTAGAAACAATAAGAATACTGTATTATAAATAAATTTATTAAAATAAAATTGACCATATAAAACACGTTAATTTGTACTCAATGTTTATACAAATTCTAACCTATACAAGTTTAACCTACAAAAGGATAGCACGCCGACTAGCCTGTCAGATCTGAGCGTAACATCAGCTGTTTATTGAAAAACAATCATTCACCATCCGCCAAATTAGAAAAATACTACTATAACATAAATCTATTCACTGAAGTAGCCTATTTTTTCCCTAACTCAATTCGAGGGTAGACTATATTGTGAACTTCATGAGGAGACTAGTTTTTCTACAAAGCGTCCTAAATTCAACTATGTACTAGCCAAGAGAGTGGATGATGCAGCTAACTAAACAGCAATAACGATTGTATTGTGAATGCTGTAGATATAGAAACATTCATTTCAGAAACACCGCCAAAGTTTCAACTGAGCTATCTATAGTTGGACTTCCAAAATTGTTGATATAACATAGTAACAAGAAATCGTTTCTTGTTGATTCGCCTCTTCCCCTAGTCACTTAGCTATTTTCAAGGAATATTGAATTACATGATCTCAAGTAAGCTTGAAACTGTGGAAAATATTATGTCAAATATTCTCTCCCCAACAAACTAATTTGCTCACTAACATAATAATAATTATTATTATATTCTGAAAATCCAATTCAATGTGTCAAAAAGAAATAAAGAAACAAAATTACTTATATAAGAAATTGATAGACAATGTCTCGTAAATCCACATACAGTAAAGTTCCAAACGTGTGTTCAATAATATTCAAGTATTTAATACTCATCAAAATAATAAAAACGTTTCCACAAACGAGTTAGTAATGGTATGTGATTTCCTTCACAATTAATTACAGTATTGAGTTCTGTAATGCAACACTTTAATGAGAGCTCTACAATGCATACAGGATATCACACAATCAAAAAAATTAAATTTATAGAAAAGGTACCTTATTCAGTCAGCTACATTTCAAAGTTGATAAAAAAGGCTAAACTCGTTTATTGAAACGTTTTTATAATGTTAATGAGTATAAGAATTCTTGGATTAAAGACAATATATAATCGTTGAAAATCTAGTCAAGTAGTAACACAATGCAGAATAGTGCAATATTACATACAACCAAAATATTGGCAACAAAAGTGGAAAATTTATTCTTAAGTTTTAGAAAGAGTAATTTCTTGGACCAATTCACAGGAGTTCTCCTAGTAATAGCTGGGTTACCGTTCTAAGTTCTTCTGGGTTCCTGCAACTGCAACATTTTAGAACTGTGGGACTGGGTCAAAACCTGAAATATTCTAAAAAATATCATTTCACAAATTACAAGGACTTGGGTAGAAAAGAGCATCAATACTGGACAAAATGCATTAGGTCAAGTGATTACCGATACCCATCATGAAAAGGATCATTATTGACAATCGTAAGAAACAGAAAATCCAATTTGGTATTTTTAATTCACTAAAAATTGTTTCTATACGAAATTTCTGTAAATGGCATATTATTATACTTGGATAAATTATTTTCAAATATAATATTATGGACACCATTTGCCTAAAGTAAGTAGTTTAAGGGCGCAATGTTTTCATCATTCAATTTGTTCAAGGCTTTAATGATTCTAATTGAAACTTCGTTAAAGACCAACGATGCAAACAAACTTATCAAAAAATAGTAATTTAAAATATGTGGAGGATCTTGGAGATTGCAATGAGGTTAAAATAAATGATCCATTTCTTGCAAATATTTCCATCAGTTTGGAGAGAAACAAAGGATATCTAAAGCTAAAGAAGAGGATAGAGTAGGTAATAGAACAATAGAAGAGGTAAATTAAGATTCAGCGGCTGGACTCCACTATGAAGATCAATGTTTTTAGTACAGCTAGTGTTGCACTCTCGTGGCGCTTTGCCTGAGTGCTACCATCGACTTTACATATTCACATATATTTCTTTAAAAATGCAATCTGTCATTTGTAAATTTTAAAATTAATTTACCATTCATATACCACAAAAATATGAGTGGTCCATCTTGGTACTCTTTTCTATCTATTAAAGAACTGATAAGATTGTTTGCATCGTGTGATCGATAGCTGCTACCAAACGCCGCTTGTCATACTCAAGGATAATAGACTCCAGAGTAGATGATAGATGAGGACTTAGGGGGGAACCCCGGTGGCCTCTAACTTTTCAGCACCCAACTTTTCTGTTTTGTTAATTTATCAACACAGTTAATTGAGATTGCGAGAGAATTGGATATAGATATAGAATAATAGTTATGGTTGTTACCGTTCTGGGCCTGGACAATCGGGGACTGTAACAGTGGCTTTGTACTGTCCGTAGTAGGAGAGGTCCGCAGTTCATTAGGGATGCCAGAATGTTGGCATGTGGTAGTTGGCATTGGTGGTAGTTGGCATGGCATGGCATCGTGTCAGTGGAGAGGGCCAATGTATCAGGTCGGGGCCAGATCGGGGACAAAAACATAACACATTTCACTGTAGAACTTCCCACATACAGAGTGCAGCAGCAGCAGCAGTAGAAAATAATAATTATCATACTCTACTGCAACAATCCTCTCCATTTAATTTAGCAATATTCAATTTTAGTCACCGCAAAGGATCAATCAATTTAGAGATTTGGATAGGTTTGTGGATTCGTTTAGTGTGGAATTCAAGTGCTGTATCAAGACTGCAATTTAAAGATTCAAATTATATGGATGGAGGGATTTGTTACCAACAAATATCATTACAACTTCAATTAATGCAAATTTCATCGACAAGAAATCAAGTACTAAATTAAAAATAGGATAAAGCAAAATAATTAAAGGAAATTAATTTACCGCAATTTTAAAGCATATTCAATGTACTTCATTTACTTTTTCATGTGCGACAATCCAATATTAAACTAAAATTCCTAAACAACAATAATGAATGTGAAATACAGGTTTCTAGAATGTCGCCAAAATTATAAGTAATATAACAAAGGTAAATTAATGAAATTGGAACAAAAATAAAAAGCTGAACAAAAAATGTTATCAAAAAAGAAGATAAACTACGGTATGATTCCAACAAAACAAATAATTTCAAAGAAATATGGTATTTGTTATTACGATGAGCATAATTATTTGAGTAAGCTTTCAAAGATCTAAATCTAGATTACAGCAGAGTAGTCTTGGGCACAGCTCATGTTCATTTTCATATTTATTGCAGTTAGTAAGAAATGTACTTCAATAAGTATTGATTGTGATGAAGTAAATAATTACTACCTCACTACTTCTATTGTCAATTTTAAAATACTATCAAGTATATTAAATGGAACCGAAAAATTAAGAAAACTTAGCAACAGGCTAGAAGAGATATTGTTTGTAATCAATTTAATTTTGGAAAAGGTTGCCCTACTGGGATCAATCAACTACCATGATAATGTACATATAGAGAAAGCGATAAATGTAAAGGATAGCTATCTGATCAATTAAGCGGAACAAGATCAATTTGTACTGTTCAGGGGTTGCATGTTATTTGTGTTGTTCCCTTGCTTTTTATTTCGAGTAAAATTGAATTATAATAAATATTTATAAAGTCGAATATTGATGAAACTTCAAAGTAGTATTCCAGGGAAACTATCATTGAAAACAATAACTTAGAAACTCAAAATAGATAACCCCCTAATAGCGGAACTATTTGGCTATTTCTCTTTTATTGGATGTTTATTTCAAGAACTGGGGGGTTGAGAGACATTATTTTAAGTAAAAATGACAATAATTTTAAATACTTCATAAAGAGAACATTAATACTCTACAATTATTCATCAATACCATGCCGTTCATAGAAAAAAGTATAGGCTATAACCACTGTAATTGGAGACGTTTTTGCCAAATTTCATCGTTATTCCTAAATTTAGAACACAAAATTATGGTAATTCTTCAAGCAACTTATTTCTGCTATTTTGGAATATCACGGAATCTGGATTAATCACCTAACAGCTGAGGAATATAATATGTTTGTATTTTTCCTTTCATTAATAAACTAATGAAAATACACATTTTTCATTACATAGAATGGATCATTAGGACATTAAAATCAATTAATTTCATCGCAAACATGGAAGATAAGGGTCATTCAAGGTTGTCGAATTTACCAATTTTCTATAATGTAATGGCATGAATGCTGCTGGAATTAGCTGGATCTATTGGGCCCTCATTTGATATTTTTCGTGTGAAACTACTTTGATTCAAAGGCCTTCATTGAGCCGTTAATCAAGGCTACATGAAGCTCATCCTATGACAAACTTGAACTGGGTTGAGTTCTTAGATGAACAAAAAGAAGAGAAAGAACACTTACATCTGAACGCAGTCTCGAAATATTTTTTCCACCTTTTCCAATGATTGATCCAGCAACCTGCGGAATAATTTGAAACAATTATATAATGTTCTCATTCAAACTAACAATCTCGAATTGTATAATAGGTGAAGAACAATGCATAAATTTAAGTGAACTGTTAAAGATCACGTTGGAAAGGCCCTTTCAGAAAAGCTATGCTAGTACATGAAATCGTGTAGGCTAATAAATCTTGTGATAAATATAAAAATCTTGTAATAAAATATCGTACATTTTTACAAATTATTATATATATCATTAATTTATAACAATAAATCATACACAATAAATATAAAAATATTCATTGGTAACTGTAACTAATAATTTAATTTGATCTTTATGATAAAAACTATTTAATCAACTACAGTATTTAATCGAAACTGGTTTAATGATAACTTACTTTGCTGGGGATCAGCAATCTGACTTCAAGGTCATTCGGATTTCCTCTGAATCGCTTTTGCGGCGCACCCATGTTTCCTCCTCCGTCTGAGTATCGCTTCATCACTGTAATAAAAACAAATAAATAAACAATGAATATACAAGAATTTCACCAAAAATTCACTCAAAATGAATATACCTGAATATAGATGCTGACGTAATTGAACAATTAACATAGCATTGTGATCATTTGAAACAAGTGTAAAAATGTGAAAACTACATTAATGTGAATGAGCTAATTCAGCGTTGAGTTTAAAACCCATCTGATCAATGCTTAATCAACTTCAACAATTGCAGAAGGTTCACTTTGCTAAGGCACCTGGAATGACATCATTAGAGCCCTATAAACGATGAAAGAGTAAAAAATCATCCACTATGAATGAATCAACAATGTTAATATTGTATGACGGATGAAATCGTATACACTTTGAACATACAGTAGTAGCCTAAAAAGCTGTAATGAGTTAAGAGATATGAGTCATGATTTATGAGTTAGTGATTTCCAGTCCAGATGTCTTAGCAAAATGACGAGCATGGTCATTTGAAATATGTGTAAAAAAAAGTTGAAAATAAGGTACATTACAATGAAAAATTAAGACATTATAATCCATATAGGTGACATAAAAACTTCTGTAGTCTATTCACTTACACTTCACTCACAGACTGAAAAAACTCATCTGAACATTGTTCAATAACGTTCGTACTTGCTAATTCGTGTTGTTCGAACAAGAGTGGTCAAGTTCTATAAATTTCAACAGAGTAAATCAGGCTTTGATGCAATATTTGACATTATCTTATTTAGCATTAGATAACCTGAATCAATTTCATCGATCTATTCATTGCAAAGCAAAAACTTGCAAATTGATCAAAGTAATTTTTTAAATTATCGTTAATTGAGATAAATCGATTTTTTTATCAAGAGAGGCTCACAAATTATTGTCCGTTATTGATAAATAATATTTTGAATAGAAATATTATAATAGATAATAAATAGCCTATATATATTAGTAGAAAATATTAATAGAATAATTAAATAGAAATATTAATAGATATTTGAAAATTAAGTTGAAAAAAATAATTATTTCTAAACAACATAGTAGTGGAAACTCGCAAAATTGGGTCACAAATACCGGAATACAGCACTAGAATTTAGCTGAGAGAAATCAATAATATTGTGTCAAGCGCACGCCAAGTTACCCCTATTCGTTATTCCGGTTACTGGTTTCTTGGATTTGCTGAGATCCACTCAAGCGAACTGGCAACCAGCTGGTGGGCCTAGTTCCACTACTATTTAACACACGAGTTTAAACTAAAGCGGCGAGGGACACGAGGAACTTGCTGTTCAAAGTTGATTCGCATCAATAATAAAAATCGCCATTCGTTTACAATTCCGGCCTATAAACTGGTCTTAGAACCGGTAATACATACTGCATTATGCAGTACACTACTTTGTATAGGGAGACAACAGACTGAGCATCAAGCAATAAAAATTATCTCTAGATTACAAAATTGAATCTTCAAGTGTTCTGGATCAAGCCTCTTGAATTTTTCAATCTTCAAGCCTAACTCATTACACTGTTCAAGAATATCAGCACTAATATGAAAGACTTATCTCAATTGCTACCCAGGAAAATAGATAACATTCAAATAGCTTGGAATGTCTATTGAGAAACCCGTATTTTTTTTAAATACATGTAACACCATTAGCGAACTCTTAGTACATAGACATGAATTGTTTTTCCAGGGCAGAATAGGAAAGGACCCTAAAATAACACATTACTAAGCAGTTAGTACAGACATGAACTCTCAGTATAAACATGAATTATTGATTTATCCAGGACGGTATATAAAGTAATTAATTAAACCTTTGTATTTTAATAAATAGCAAACTAAGGAGCTAAGAATGATTAATTAGCAAAATAGGATTGAATAATTCTTCATTTTAGCATTAAAACTCTTTCAACACTAAACTTCTCGTCATTTAAGAGTTATTTCCCAACAGAAAATTTTAGCTTTACTGTATTAGATGAAAAAAAGTAAATCTTTGAAATAAAATTGATAGCCTCCACAACTCTATCCATATTGCTTCTGCAAAATATAGTGATATAGTAATTCAACTCGAGTATGGCACTAGATAGATATATTATTTTTCAACATTGCTGAAGACCATAGAGTTTGATGGCAAAAAATAATGTCTATCTATCTAATGCCATCCGCCAAGTTAAATGAACATCACTATGTATTGTTGTTCATCAAACATTTTCCAAACAATTGAAATACTATAAAATATATAAACGCCAAACAAGATGCTACCGATATCACCAAGGAATATAACGAGCAAGTTATGATGATAATTGTAAGCTGATTACAATGTACATGGCTCGCTTGTTCGTTAGAGGGGAAGGGAGGAGACGTGGGAGTGCGTGCGTAGGGGTGGTTTTTAGATGGAGTAGGGGAGGGTGAAGGGGGTTTGGCCGGCCGGTTTGGCGCCTCGTGTATCGATCTACATCTACCGTACCTACACCCTTCTCGCACGCATTTACGCACGCACACCGCCACGCAGCAGCCCAAGCCTCGCTGCCGCCGCTCGCTGCTACAACTCTGTTTCGAGACCCCCGGTGTATTATTATAGACCGGGTTGGGCCAAGTGCATTGCATCGAAGTGCACACATTTCATCAGGCTATTACTCTCTTCACTGACACACCACAAACAATTTTTCAATGCACCTTCAATTCATCTTTCTGAAGGATCAGCAACTTTCAATTACTTATTTTCATTCATTTACTAATAGCTACAAAAATAGATGGTCCATTTTGCTACAGCACCAAGGGTCTGCTTTATAATTAAGTCCTGTATTAAATGGAAAAGGAGGACAAAAACTATACCGTAATTGAAAATTTCTTACATAGAAAGCCGTGCTATAAATGTGTAGTGTGTATTCGCCCACCGCCCTTTTCCTGTTTCACAACACTTCTAAATTTTTATGAAACATCTCACTAAATTAAAAATTAATAATTGTTATCACAACGTTTTACAATATTCAAAGAATATAATAGTTCATCTAAAATACAATATTAAAATGGCTGCATCATTGTGGATGAATTCTTATACATTTTGCATATTGTAATAAGCTGGAATGAGGTAATTTATTGACAGTCCATAGGAAATAGAAGCAGGGGCACGATTCATAAACCTTTACAAGTTTGTAATACAGGGAAAAGATTGAATCACAACGTATATTGCCTAGAAAGCCCTGCTATTCATGTCTCGGATGTCCACATTTTATCTGTTCAACACAACTCGTAGACTTAAAATGAAACAGTCGTCTTTTCAATGAACTTGGGAACTTTGCCAATTGAAAATCTCAAATATAACTAACGATCAATAACGTATTTTGTTTGATAACTATTGAAAAAAATACAGTGATGACCATCGATTATGAAGAATGGCTTGAGAGAAAATCATCAATGGAAAAATAATAAATTACAGTAAATTATTTATAGTTTGGCCAAGGGCAAAATGTTTCATCACTTGTGACTACAAGATCTAAATCTTCAAAGAAAGCATAATAGAGGAAGACTGTTCAATTTGGCAAAAATTTGGATGATTGGGCTTATAGCGAATAGATGTACATATTTGACGGATTCCCTCCAAACATCAGAAAATGCAGGGGTATTAATATAATTTTATAATTTTTTTAAATACGTTTTTAAAATGACAGTGTTTAGTTCACAATTTTAATGGAGAAGTAGCCAAAACATATTATTCATTCAAGAATGCATTGAACGATCATATCAAATAGAGAGGAAAAGATAACTTGTATCAATATCGCCAAGTGTGGAAGTGTAATATCAATAAAATAATATCATTGAATGAAATACACATTTTGAAAGGCAATGGATTGTTTGAAAACAGTGAATTCTGTTAACAATCAACATAATTTTTCCCAACATAATTCCTCAACTATTTCTATCAGTAAGTATGTAACATTTATTGGAAATGGTTTTGCTGAGGATGATGCCCACATTACCAACTCTTGACTTGTGCATGGGGAAAATTATAATGAGATTCAAGAAATTTGAGAAAATCGAATTGAAAAATAATTATTACCAACCTAAGTAGATATAATATTAACTTTGGGAGTTATTTTGATATTTCATGCTGATTGTAGAAACAAATTTAGTTTAATGAAATCTGAAAAAGCCTAGGCCTAGAAGATCACTACAGAGAGCACTATTTCATGCTGATTGTAGAAACAAATTTAGGTTAATGAAATCTGAAAAAGCCTAGGCTAGAAAATAACTACAGAGAGCAACAGAAAACAAAAGAACAAAACAAATTTTGAAATTGAATAAGTTCAACATTAATAAAAAATTTAATTCAATAAAATCTAAAAAAAAATCCTAGGATATCGCAAGAGTGAGCTTCAAACGCTAACCAAAACAATTTACAAAAAGTTTGAAGGATCGAATGACCGCCACACCTGAGTAGGAAAAGAATATAGGGACCTATCAAATAATTGATAAACATTTCTCAGTTTCCATACTGTAATTTTCATTGACAACGACATCGTAAGCAACAGCAATCCATCACAAAAGACAACAACTGTCAAGGCACACATACAACAAAGCAACTATCGATTAGAAACAATGCAAAAGTTCACCAGTCAGTTACAACTACCCACTACTACACGTCTCATTGTTAGGATCGCGTGCCCGGTGTAATGACATATGCCATTGCATGTTGGCCAGACAGCATGTGTAAAAAGAACACAAGAAGAAATAGCGGCGGCGGAGGCGGGAAGGCCTGACAATGTCCAACAGACAGATGTCCAACAACTAGGCCTACTACAGAAACGCGCGCAATTCCTCAAGAACAGTAGCCAGAGCCAGCAGCTGCCACCAACTAATCTAACTTCTCAACATAATCGATTAAACTTTACATATTACTGTATATCCACCGTTATCGACATAAGCCTATAAATACAGTACACAACATTAATTTGGTCAGTTGAGAGTAGCTAACATTAACCGAAAGAAAGTGGAAAATAGTACAAAAAGATAAGATCTGAGAGTTTTGTAACATTGAATACTCATTATCATTATTATTAATATAAGGGAAAATGTTGATTTTGTTTCATGTTATGTGAATAATCATTATTATTATTATTATTATTATTATTATTAATAAGAGGCACCTATTAATTTGGTATGTGATATTTTCATAAAAAATTAAATGAGTAAATTCTTTAAAAATATGTAGTCGCGATTGTCTTTAGCTAGGATCGGCCCTACAAGGCTAACTTCCAGTTGCGACTTCAACTTACAGACGGATCACTTATGTAGTAGGTAATGTGTGTCTGTAAATTCAAGTATTCTATGTACTTATAATTCATTGTTATTATAATATACATAAGTATTGTAATGATTCATAATATTTTTCATGTATCTACAAATCTTTTGCTGCACTTTGTGTAATTTATAATTATTCATTCTGTATATTTGATTCTTTACAAATTTGTATGATATGTATTTTTTGAGGAAATAAACAATAGATTGATTGAACACAAGCCCTACATTTTTTTCAAAGAAAATTGAATCTCTATTGGAAATAATAGAATAGATTTTTTCATCACAACAGTAGGCTACAAAGTAAAATTACTATTGATCACTTTATATTGTACCACTATCATTCTATAACATCCTAGTTTCTAACTTGAAATAGTTCTTAACAATAAAAAAATAATTTGCACATTATTAATTATTCACGTAACTAAAATTGACATGAAGAATACAATTAAGATGAAAATAGAACCTAGTTAATTGACAATTGAGAAAGAAAGGTTTGATGTGAAATAAAAATCTGATAACAATCGCAAATTCGCGACAACTACAACAACCGCAATATAGTAACCGCAACAAAAGCAATAAGTTTAGTAGGTTTAGCAGTATGTAGGTTTAGGTTAAGCAGTATGTTTAAAAAAGATCGAATTGGCAACATTTTGTTCAATTTGTAGCCTACATTCTCAATTCCTAACTTCCACGAATGAATTATCCAATTAAAAAGTATAGAAATTAACCAACAGTTGAACCACAATGATAATTTTTTCATAAAAATTAGTCTTCTTATTAACCTGATAACCAAAAGTCAATAAACTACAATCGATGGAGAAATTGAAAATAAAATTATAATGATAACAGATCACTCACCCGCTGAAGAATTGGGAGATCACTTAGCCGAATGTAATCTGCAAAACATAACACAAATTTAGTATATTTTTATAATAAGTATAATTATAATAAGTATATATTTTAACATAGAATACGGTATAAAAAATAACACAATTAGACTTACATAACGAAATATACTCATGCAATTCTTTAAATCGTAGAAAAACTAAAAGTTATTTAAATTTTCAGCTAACATAGTAGAATGGTGACAAATAATACTGTACTTCAAATCTGAACTTCAATCGGAATAAAAGTGAGTCCCCAGCAGAAAATTTGAAGCAATCACACAAGAATTTCAATTACAATTATCAACAAGACACTGTTTACACACACATGTACCCCAACGATCATCCAAGTGAAAGAATTATAAAAAAAATGTACAAGTAAATAGATCAGAGAATTGTATCGACAATACCCTATCATAGATGTAAGAAATTAATTCAACTAATCGAGCAATACACAAAGAAATGAAGAGCAAACTAATGAAATGTTCTAGCTTGCCTCTATTATGCCTATCTATAGTAGGCTATGTGTATTGTCTACATTATTTGCTCCTAACAAGAAGAATGACGACAACAATATCAACAAGAGAGAAAAAAGTGGAACTGAACGGACCAAGGACAAAGTGATGAAGATGCCAAACGCTTATGGCTGGATTTCAAGATTCCAGCAGACGTTCAGGTTACTGGAGGCAGGTGGGTCATATATGATAGTCAACTCTATACAAACAAATAGTCCAATGCACACCAGTCAGTTAAACCAAAGACGATAGGAACTATTAGTATAAGTATAAGTATTCTAATTGTCTCTGGTTGGACTATTTGTTTGTATAGAGTTGACGATCATATGATCCACCAGTCTCCAGTAACCTGAACGTCTACTGGAATCATGAAATCCAGCCATTACTGTAAACAAATTGAAGTAACCAGGACATAAAGCCCAAAGAATAGAATAGCTTTATTCATTCAAAGAACCTTTTTCAGTGCAATAGAACTTCAACCTAATGGAATTAGGTTATAAACGGCAAGGTGGAACTACCTTCGGGTCTCCCCACCAACCAAAGCCTTACCATAGAGTAACTATACTATAATGTTGTCTGTGGCCTTACGCTAGATAGATAGATGTAAAAATTACAATTCTCGACCTAATAAGAAACACCCCATGTCCACACTTGTTCGATTTTTGTATGCTGCACAACATGCGGCCAATGCAAAATCGACCGAGTGGAAATAGGGATTTGCATCACTGAATACTACGGGATGAATGAAAATTGATACTAAGAATACAATGATCGTCGCAAAAACCAAATGGATTACGAATTTGAGAGGTAGGCTTCAATGCAAAGTCCTGTCTTACACTTGACCAATTGGATACATCCAACAAAATAAAAATATGAACAACGATTACTATGCCATCTACTCAAAGACACTAACCGGACTACAGGTAGGTGGTACCATGGTGGTGGTGGCTGCTTGACGGCTGGTTGTCGACTGAGGACTGACTGGCACACCGGGGCTGACTGGCAGGCAGTCCATGGTGCAGTCGCTCCGTCACCACGGTGACAGCCGGCAAACAACCGGCCGGCCATCAAATATTCACTATGGAAATTGTTTTATCCAACTAGCAACTAGCGATCGATAGTAGAATAGCCTACTAGCGACCCTCCCCCCCCACTTCCCTTTCCCACCTGCCCTTTCTTTTTTCTTTCAAGAGTTGGTCACTTAATTGACCATTAGTTACATGATAGTTGCATGAAACCCACCGTAAAATGACGTCATTGAGTCAATCAAGTCACTTCTGACACTTCCATTTTATTTGTTTGTTGGCCCATAAAGCATAAGCTTATAATTATATTGAGTCAATAAACAACATCACATACTTTCATTGGTTCTCGTTGCATAGAATTGGTTTGGATCCGTTAGATTAGATGATAGATGACACATCACTTTACTTTCAAGAGTTGCAGCAGGCTTTTTTCATTCAATTCTTTCTTTTGTAATCGATGCATATTGGATATATTAGATAACAGCATTTTGAGGTGGTTAAATTCTATTTAAACCGTCGGTTTTTTGTTATTAGGCCTTCGTCTTCTCTTTTCTAACTTCCAACAGTTGAAGGCCTTCATCATTCATAATTTTCCAAAAGTTGGCCTTCATTTTTTCTTTCTTCAAGAGTCTGTTGGTGGTGACGATGATTATGCTGATCCGTCACCAGCCTACTATTACAAGTACAGTAATTACTTTGAAGGAAGAGGAACGAGAAAGAAAGAGAGAGAGAGAGAGAGAGAGGTGTGTGTGTGTGTGTGTGTGTGAGAGAGGAAATTGGAAATGGAAAAAGCTGTGCAAAGATAGACAGAAAGAAATTATAGACCATAAATACGTAAAAACAGACAGTGAGGTGGAAGAGAAGAATAAGAGGTAAGAAAAGTGGGAGAGAAGCAAAAGAGTAGAAGAAAGGACAAAAAGTAAAGGAGTAGGATAGGTATAACAGAAATAAATCTGTTATATTTTTATAATAATTGGTGTTCCTAAATTTGTCTTGTTCAAAATGGAAAAGTGGTTAACCCAACAGTTTCAAAGGGAGTTCCCATTATGTAATTGGTTATGTTGGTGAAGTGGAACAAGCCTACTCGGATCTCCCCACTATTAAAAGCCATACGCTAAATAAATGGATAAAATTATGTTAAATTTGGAGTGGTCCGTAGTCGAGGGCGATAAGCGCCGGTCTGATAATTATAATCCAAATTTTCAGGTACCAATCCTAGTGACAATACTGATTTTGACCACAGAACGGCCACTTCCGACTGCCTGAGAATTAGTTGTCATCTCTCATTATCCACGCACAAGTCTAGAGCTCATGTGGTCCTGTTCAAAATAGAAAATTGAAGAAAAAGTGGTTTAACCAGTTTTTTTGAATCTAGTATTGTGTAGGCTTCGATTCCTAGAATTGATTGAATTTCAAAAAATGTTGAAATTTTCTAGTTTCTGCAAGGTTTCTTGGTGAATGAAATTTGATATGCTTTGTGGCCTTTAGTAGTAATTAGTTACTAGATAGTAGTTGTAAGTGCGTATATTTATTTCTGCTTGGACAAAGAAGTCCATCATCGATTGTAGTTGAAGGGTTGACCAACAAACAAATGCTTCCAAAAATCCACTTTCGACGATATTCCACCACTAGCAACCTATCATTCAAATCACCGAATGGATGTGACCTGTTAGGTGCGACGACCCCACGTATAAGCAAGCACTAGGTTAGCTTGGAAGGATTCAAGGATTCAACAGTGAAAGGCTTTTATCGATTTCACCGACCAACGGTGTGTCCCGAAGGGTAGCTACTAGCGACCAGCCTCACCAGAATAAACCACTTCTGCACCCAGCACCACACCACCTACTCATGTCACTTATTATTAACCGGCTACCAATTTACCACATACACTTCACCACAAACCGTTTCGATAGGTAAAGGATAAATTTCATCTTATCGTTACTCCACTCCAAGAAGATATGAACAAAACCTTTGTTGTTGAAGTAAAAACACTGCAGAGATCATCTCTATTATGAAGCCGAATATTATGAAGAACACTTTTGAAAATGAATAAATTTGTAATTATTTGTAGAACTTCTGTTGTGAACCTCCATGATAAAATAAAACACTATTTGATGTTGCATATTTCTCTACTTTATTACTTACTAAAGCACTGGACCTAAATGAAATTTGAATTTCAATGAATGGATAATGCGTACTGAAGAATCAATAGCTCTTTTATTTGTTTAATACGTTACTACATTGTACACATTACTATTTCATTGTTGTTTTTGACATACTTTCATCTCCCTGTCCTATTCATATTATGATAAAAAATCAATTAAATTCAATGTGAATGAATAAATTTGAAATTAAAAGATCGCCTTTTGAATTTCTTCAGAATCCTATACTCACTGTCAAACATTTTCAGTCCATCAACCTATTTTTTTTTATCGTATGGCTTTTTATCGGTGGGGAGACCCTTACGGGTAGGTTCCACCTCGCCTAATTGCACATTTTGTTGTCCATCAACCTATAAAATACATCATTATTGCAATGCTTGAACGTACGCAATTTTCTGTACATTTACTCCCAATGCATCCATTTTCTGTCAATCAGTCCATCAAAATAAATTATTATTGCAAATCTTGGGACGTTTAGCTTACTATACGGTAAGCGGTATGGCTTTTTTCGGTGCGGAGACCCTTACTGGTGGGTTCTACCTCGCCTTATTTTTTTGTCGGTCACCCATCCAAGTCTTGATAGTTGTTCTTGATTGCAAGCTAATAAAGGTACTAAATTTTTTTACTCAATTCAACTCTAATTGAATTTATATTAGAAAATTTAATGATACCATTTCAATCATTTTCAATTTTCCTCACAAATTTCTGCCAATCAACCCACCCGTATCAAATACATAATTATTGCAAAGCTTGTATGGTGTTAGTTGGCTATTTTTAATCACCTCTGGCAGCAGCAAGTAAGAAGTCTCGGCAAAGGAGTGGGAGGTTTGCGTGCCAGGTAGAGTTGTGTCTTATCACCATGGTTACCACTGCCCCTCCCCCTACAACCCACCCCCCTCAACCACCCCTTGCATATTTCATAGGTCAGCGGCTCATAAAAAATGGACGGACAGGTCCCAACCAAACCGATATCGAGTGGATGTTGATGATGATGTTCGACTATTCTTGTTCGTCGTCAATTAATCAAATTGAAGACCCTACCTAGAGCACAGCACCTGTTGTCAACATTTACTCATATACTATCATCATCTCTTGACGGCCATTCAACTAAAACTGCAAATTCTCTACTTCCAGAATGCATTTTCATCCCTCTATCATTCCCAGGGCCAAATATCGATGAGAAGAATGATACTACATTTGCAAGAAACAAAATTGATTAACTTCAAATTTCATTAGATGGAATTTGATGAGAACTTTGCTCGCTTGCTTCAGTGTTGGTAGACGATCTAATTCCCCAACAAACTACAATAAATTAACCCAGAACTCAACAGCTGTTTTGTAAGGTACACACACACACTGAACATAAATTTATTCTCGTTTGATGAGTTATAACAATGCAATCGGCTAGTGTGAGGGTGCCTGACGAGTCTGCATTCGATTCAAGGTTGAAAAATTTAAGCGAATGCAAACGCCTTCATATCATCAACATCAAGTGCACCGTACCACCATATCATCAAATAATACCCCCTATGCTCAAAGGGTGATTTGCAAAAATACACAAGCATCCCATAACTCAAAAGTGAGTAAGTGTAAATTTCAATCATAACGTATTAACCATGCAAATAGACATAGAAATTATTGTTTATTCAAATTAAAACAATTGAATGAATCCAAGCTAAGCATCCTAGTTTACAGAAAATGGAGATGCCCTTTAACTAGATATAGTCCTTTAGTAACTATTGGTTAATTATTAGCAATTTATACGAATAAAGATTTATTCAAAGGAGACGTGAATCCGTCGGTCCCATCTGTCTAAAAAGCAGTCGTCATCTCTCATCATCACCCCTCCTATTACCCACGCACAAGCCTCAAGCTCATGGGGGCATCAACCTCGAACAAGAGGGGTGGCTACCGTAGTCGCGACAAACGTTAGCCTCGACAGGTTTGCTCTCTAGGTTCTCACCGGTCTTAACCTTTCTTGGTAGCTAACCTCGCTAGTAGGGTAGCAGCATAGAGAGCCTGTGCCACCTCCCTTAGTACATAGTGTCGAGGCTACTGTGGCCTCCCAACAAGAGAAAAGAAGTGGGATCAAGTAAAAGTCTTTCAGACTCCATATTACCCTCTTTGCAACCTTTTCAGAATTATTGCTACAATGAATGTCATAATATAATGCATTCTCTGATAGCATCTGTCATCAAACGCATTCCAATCCATTTTTTTACATTTAAAATTCAAAATCAACTCATCTTTTTTTATTAAAACATGAATTACTCTAACTCATTTTCATATCTATCATTCTATATTAAACAAAACGATACTCCATTCTTAGGAACCCCTTTCTAGTAATCCCTTGTAACGGGTGGAGTTTATTGAGTAATACAAAGGTAACCAAGCATACAACAACGGTGAACCGAATTATTACATCTACAACACTATTATTATCACCAAATTACAGTGGATTACTTTAAAATTGATTACTAGTACAGTGCTGGTTAATGACGGGTCGTCGACAGTTACAGTTTGCAATTAAAATCTACTTGCATGAGCGAATTCGAAAACGCCGCCTGGTGCAAACGTAGAGGGCGATTGCCTGACCCCGACTGATCAAATATTCATTCTCATCCAGTCCTACGGCTACCACTCAAGTGGCTAGTGCTGCTTTCAAATTATTATAAAGCAGCTTTTTCTGGCCGGATGAAATATTCACAAGTGAAAAAGGGTGCCAACAAGACTTGCATTGAATACAAGTCGCTCTTAGGAACAACACCCCCCCCCCATACCATCGGTCACCGCCTAGACGCCAAAATGAACGCTACTGTGTCACCATGATCATCATCATTATTACCGCGCGCTGCGGTGAAAAGAAAAAACAAAACAATAAGACAACGGATACTATAATTCCCAACTACCAACGTCACGCACCCAAAACGCTCGCTCGCTCGCGACGTTCAATGCAAATGCATTATTGACGATAACCACCTCCAATCAAAAATGAATGATGGAAACCTCGTCCACCAATAAGAGACCGACTTGAAATCAATTAAAAATGTAGTGCAACTCAAAACTTTCCATCTACAAGTTTCAAAAGTATTAACCAATTTGAGAATAACAGACACGAACTACAGACAACCGATCCAACACAAAAAAATTGATAATTCATAGTAAAAGAGCGATGCCCAGAGAAGTGGTGCTAGAACAAAATTATAAAGTACGGCACCAATTTGAAAAGAAAATCGACTGCAGATCGAAAGAAATCAATTGATTATTCATAGCGAACTATGATGTCTATTCTGAACAGACATTACAAAGCAGGTCTACAATTTGAATGCCTGACAAGAAATAATAAGACAGTAAAAATTTCTACACAAAGTAAAAACTACAACACAAAATTGTTACAAAGGTCTGCCTGCAGGGGTTTAGAAGTATTGAGTGCACAACAATATTGGGAATACATGATATACTTAATTTATTTAAAAAAAGAAATAAATGATGGAATCAATACTTTATCAGCAAAGTGTAATGAAGAACTGAACTATTAATATAGAACATAAAATGATCCAGAGCCATTTCATTTCACTTTAATCACAGATAAGGTAGTAGATTACTACCTTATCTGCGCTTTAATTCACCACCTAACATCATAGGGATGAGAAGCACTTATTCAAGTCCAACAGTAATTCATTTATGAGCCACAATTTGAAAGTCTCGAACGTCTTCTCTATGATGAATGTTCAAGTCCATGAAAAAACTACAAACCTGTCTATTACTGTACCCAAAACAGAAAAAGTTTCTAATAAAATTGTATTAGCCTAAATCAGAAAACAATATCTTCTGTTTAACACATTGGAAATCAAAGCACAAAGATAATAATAAAAGATATCCAAGGCCTTTTCAAGCAGCAAATTAACAAGTTACGACTCTATTGCATTAACAAATGTTTGACAAAACTTACTTCTTAAGCATTAATTAATAACATACCACAGAAATATTAAAGGAAAATTACATTTCAAGAGCAATATCGAATATTAAAAAATCACTTCGATTTCAGAATGATTAAACTTAATACTCTTCGATAAAAATAAAGTTTCATTACACAATCATAAGAGATTTCCAAAAACTCACTATTTCAATTATAATAATTTAGCTCCTGAGCAGTGTTATTCATTTAAAGTAAGTTATCAAATATTATGACGGAATGAAGTCAATACAATAATTATAATGATTAAAATCAAAGTGTGTTTGACATCTTTGATTTTTTTTTAGATAAATCTGAATCTGATAAAAAATCTAAATCTGACGTTACATAATTTTTTTCAACAGTATACAAAGAGTAATGAGTAAATGGAAACTTTTTTGTAATAATACTACAAAAGGGCCAATTAGTCCCTAAAGTTTATAATAAAAATAATGCAATGCATAGAGCATACTTTGGCGTCAACATTATAATGGTGGGGAAACCATAAGCATAACATAGGGTTGTGAAACTACCATTTTTCAATTGAGAAAAAACATTTTCTGCATCACAAACCAAAACTAAGTACTTTGACCGTGAGAGGGTTATTATCAAAGGGGATTCGTTACTTTCACTACACTTGTCTGTTGTCAAAAATATAGAATTAATTTTTAATGATACTAGCTACATCCACTTCACCCTATCTAGTATCCTTCAATATAAATTTTTAATGAACCTAGCAACAAACTAACCTAACCGAATAGGTCAAAAACTTGCTGACCATAAAAAGTAACGCTTTGTTCATGAACCAAGTCAACCTTTTCAAGGTGATAGCTATTATTACTAGCATAACGTACATGATGACAACTTCATACTCACCATCATCCTAAACCGTTATAAAGGTTATTAATATTCAAGCACAGATAATTTTGTTTCTATTTCGATATGAAAACATTTTCAAGCCGGAAGCAAACAGGAATGGAAACCGACAAAAACCTTTGAAAACTAACGTTTTTCCATTTTCTTCTAAAAATACTTGAATTTACTGGTAATAACGATACGGGTCTGCATGTGTAAATAAGGAAAAAGTTGGTGCAGAACATTTTTTTTTTCAAATCCTTATATAACTGTGAAACTGTGACAGCTACCTACATTGGGCCAAATCAGATTCGGTATGCGCGAAGAGAAAGATTTGCGGTCCTTGATTGAGCAGGTTTCATTTGTAATAATTTGGAACAAAATTAAAATACCGCTAAACTTAGTGGCATCTCTCGGTTTTTGTCGAAACTGCTTGGTCCAGTGTAGCCTTCCAAGTAGAGTATTAAATAAGTTAGCGTCAAATTTTAACTAGCGGCGCTTTGCGATATTTAATTGTGGACTCCAGTCAAGTTTTTGATAGGTCATTCAAATAATCGCTTGCTTCAAAAACTTCAATATTGACGCTTACATTTCTTTTCACAGAGAGGCCTACACAGGACAACCTGAAAGTGATACTCAACTTATAAATTCTGTCAGGTTAGGTTCGAATAAGTTACTTCAGTTGTCGTTGAAATCATTGCAAACAGGTTATTGATAAAAATACAAACCAATTTATATTGGAAAGGCAGATCGTACTTGAAATGTACCTATAGACAATATTGTTTGAGTGTTGAAGGGAAAATTAAGGCTAACTGATTGATTTAAAATAGCCAAAATTGATTCAAATCAAGTAATAATTGAATGTTAATAAAGAATAAAATGTCTACCTGTCTTAATCATTACTTGAGGCTAGCAAGGCTAGTCCACTCATCTCATAGGCTAGTTAAATCAAATCAATAACTGAAATTTTCAATCTCCAGATTGATCGCCGGCCTATAACAGGTAGATTGAACGATAAACAAGAGAAAAATAAGTAATAGGTCTACTCAGCAAGTTAGAAATAGGCTACTAAAACTACTAAAAGCCAAGTAGAATTTAGGTCTGTTTCTGCATCATGGGCGACCGATCTTCATTCGGTCATACATTGGAATTAACCACTATTGGAACAATTCTTAAATATCTACAAAAACAATACGTAAAATTGATACTGAAAACAAGGAGAGACCAACATGAAGTATTTACTCTAGCAGTAAATTAGCTAGCTTATATTCCGCACTGCCCTAGTTCCTAGCCTACCTAATCAATAACCTGAGCCTATTCGAATCCAAGCACTTGTCAACTGAATTGTTAGTAAAACTTCAATTACTTTTCTTGAAGGATCACAGCCGTAAATAACAAGATACTTGCAATTTAGAACACTATAAGAAAATAAATTCAATGACATGTAACAAAGTTCAATGGCCATTCCCTAAACCAAGTCGAAAACGTGAAAAGGCTACATTACAAAACTAGAAATATCGAAGAGATAAAAGTAACAATTTACTTACGAGGATATGGATTTGAGAGGAGAGATTCTTCCACAGGAACACAGGAATTGATGCTAATAAGACACAAATAGTGAGATTTCACGAAAAGACGCAAATAACCGGTCCAGACAAATGGCGCCTTCCCAGAGAAGAGAAAAGGAAACCGACGACCAAACGAACACAGTCAGTCGGATTGGACGGTTGGTGATGGTGCTTGGGCACAGCGGAGGAAGTGAAATCAAAATGAGATTTCTTCCGGAAATCGCAATAACAAAAAAATTCAATTATCAGCCATTATGCCTGATAAAATATTGTAATAAATTAAATTTTTCACAATTATCATTCAATCTCAACTTCTATTACTATCCAAATCACCTTTTCATTAATGGTTGTGAAAGCTGATCGCATAATATATAAATATTCCAAACATCTTATTTATATTCTAAATTATTCAATTACCAATATTATTCTTATGGGTTTTCAATAAACTCTACTTCTGATAATAAATTCAAGAATATCTAAAACATCAATAAATACGCAGACTTGATGATTAACCGAAATCTTGAAAAGCGGTAAATTCAATTTCAAGCCGCGAGTTCCCGCTGAATACTAAGAAGGTAGGTTACCTACAACTGTAAATTGAAAACTTTGATTTTCAATCTTATCAATGTAAATATTCCAGCATATTAAATCACAGCCACCAAGTTTTACTTACAGTAGATAGATAATTTGAAGTTATCAATAGAAATGCTTCAGCATCACACTTATCATGGATGAATATTGAATTGAAATTAAACAAAGTAGAAGTAGTTTTTCAAAGTGAAACTTTTATCATGGTAGCGATGGTAATAGACATAAATCACATGAATCTATTTTTAAATAATTCATGCTTCATATTAATAATTTATGTTGAATTATATTCTCATAACTCTTTAATAAATGAATAAAACTTGAATTCTTACATTATTGGCACCACAGATTTATTCAACAGTGAGACATCTCTACAGTAGTTTCGGATTGTTTGATTAATCATTTGGCTACTTATTATAAAAGAGAATGTTTGTAAGAAGTAAACTGGAAAACTGATGGACTCATGATCTATTTACATAGTGTTTGAAAATAAAACTTTTAAGTAACTATAAACAATCAATTTATTAATACCTAAAAGGAACAGCACCAAGGCACAAAGCGTTTACAATAAAAAAAAGAATTATAGAAAACTCACATCGGTTAACTATAAAATAGATTCTCAAGAACAATAAAATCATCATATCACAATTTAAAAAAGTATAAAAAGCTAATTATTGGTCCTCAGTACATAATTCTCTAGCTTAGCTAGGCAGTTTATTGTTACTGTAAACAGACCTTATTTTCTAGATACATTGCACAAGACTACACTTACAATTTCAGTCTAAATAATTATTCTATTAAGGAGACTAATTCAAAAAGCTACAGATTTTAGAACACGAATAACTTAAATCTACAAAACAAGTATAAAGGTCAATTCCCACATTGACGACAACGACACGACGACGACATTCTCATTTCGTTCTGCGCATGCGTCATCAGCCCGCGCTCTGATTGGTCCATGTCTATCTTTGTTTACAAATAATGATAGCTGTAGCTGTCGGCTATCAAGCTCTCAATTCTCAAAATTGCAGTACCGGTATGACTTGAAAAGGTTTGTATTATGATCTTATTTACTGATTATTATATTTATATTGTCGTACTAATATTATTAATATTAATTGACAATTGATTCCGAACAGCGAACATTCAAACTTCGTACCTTGTCACTTAACCTAGAAATTCGTCTGGTCAGAAATCCTATAACGATGTACCAATCAGAGCGAATGGGAATTTATACGAGTAGTAGAAGCTGTTAACAAACTTACAAATAAAAAGTGTATTCTATAAACACTAAGAGCCAAATAGTATAAGCGCTTTGATTCATGAAACTATTTATACATAGATTCAAAAAGTAAGAACTTTCAAGGTTGTCACAGTCATTTCTTAACTAACAGTTGTTTAAAAGATGAAAAGACAATCGCAGACTTATTGGAAATTCAACACAATAGAACTTAAGAACGAATTTCATTCTTTGCTTCACTTGTATCTTACTTTTTGTTTCTTCCTTGACACTTTATTTAAAATACTGAAAAATTATGATTCTTAATAATAAGTTATTAAAAATAGTACGTAAGCATGATGAATGAAATGTATTCAATTGGAGTTCACAATACTTATATAAAAGAGCTGATCTAATTGTATGAGTAACCCTTCCATTGGATTGATTCATCTACTTAGGCTATTGATTGCCTCTTCAAGTATTAAAATTGGTCAAGTGAATATTAATTCAATAAATTTGAGCAATATTATTATGTATTTGATAATAATTATGCCAAATTTAACCATAGCAAATATTAAAGATGGTTAATGACTACAACTGCACTTTCAAGTAAACTATTATAAGTGAATTATTATAGTAAACTGATATGAAAGCTGGTATTTGGAATTTAAATTTCTTATGTTAAACGAAACAATAAAAATAATAAGTTTCAGAAATATAATTCTAGAATTTCATCTACTTCCGAATGATTCCTTTTTAATTTCGAACTAAACTTTGATCTATTTTGAAATAAAACAATAACAGTATACTATTAACTTTATACAGTAATACTGTTTAACTTTAAAATGTCATTCCTTACTTGCAAATAAAGCTTTAAAAAATAATTGAACATTAAAAAAGTTTTGTTATATTTTAGTTCATTATACCCTAGTAGAGTCCTAGATATATTGTGAGAATGAAATTTATTTATAAAAATATATATTTTACCACATAGAATTTTATATTCGATCATAGAAAGACCATAAAAATAATTGATAGGAACAAAAAGTTGCTCTTACTTTGTTACTTGTATTTCCGCATAATTAGAAACAAGAAAATTCGTCACAATTCTATATTATATATTTAGAAGCCTACGATAAAAATGATAAATTATTTTTTTGTCTATTATAAGAGTATTCAAAAGCTAAATTTTAAGTTTTGAACAGTTTATGATGTTTCGTTCTAAATATTATGAATAAAAAGTAAGCAATTGTAGCAAAAATGGAAATATAACTCAGAAAAAATTGATAAGTATCTGAAACTTGTACAGGTTGTTTTTAAACAACCTGTTTGGATTGTTTTCTAAATTGGAAGAGGGACAGTTTTAGGTGTAAGCCTGTTGGACCTTTCATTTAGTATTATTTGTACATTACTCAATAAATAAATAAAAAGCTGTAACAGCCTTCAAAAACTCAGGTTCTACATCAAATTTCTTTCTGACCAAATATGGAGTTAACATGGATTCTATCTATCTTTGTTTTCAATAAATAAATTTTCAAAATACATTATAACATTTTTCTGATAAAATAAAATATAGTTCATGGGACACTTTATATAAAATTATTTAGCAACCTGCGTTGTGTAACCTAGTTTTCAAAACCCATAATGACAACCTTCTTGCTGTAATATGAAGCCAGATTGCTTCTACAACAATCACAAAATTTATTGAACCAATAGTTTTTACAAACTACATACATATTGTATCCGCATAATGTTCTCTTATTATGTACTAAACTTTATCGGTTTACGATTCTTACTGAGGAATATTATCTTCTATAATTAACACAACTTTTAGTAACTGTCTTTAGGTGTTTTTCAACCACAAACGCCATGTTAAGCTATATATATGTTAAGCTGTGGTACATTGAAATTAAAATATACATTTAAAAGCTAATTAAATTCTAAATTAAAATCTTTTAATTTCAAAATTATTGTTGTAACAAACTATTTTAAAATTACATTCGATTAGTACTGCGTTTGTTTTCCAGAGCAGCAAAATTGATTTTCAGTATGTTATAAAAGATTTAAACGATTAATTAATTAAAACTAGTGAACTATAACAATCGGAGAAAGTTATTTTTTATTTTGTGTCTACTGACAAGAGCATCAAGTTTGGGTATTGTATACTCGATATAATACTATGCATTAATATAATATGTGAAAACAAAGATAAATCTTACATTTCAGTATGGGTAGACATTTTTATATCTTTAACGGTAATGATTCTTATGTAGCGAGCTACTGGTAATCACTTCACCTTGAACTCTATCATTAGATAATTACAATCAGAATAATCAATTACTAGCACCTTCAATAATGCACGTATCATAGACTAACTATGTATAGTATAGACTAACTATGTATAGTTAGTCTATGCACGTATGTTGAGAATATTCGCTTGGGTGGCACATAAAGTTTACTATTTCGAAGATTAAGATAAATTATACACAGAGTTTTGTCGAAAAAAACTCAAATAATCATTGACTATCAATAAAGCCCGTATACATTGTTGAAGATTTTCGCTTGGGTGGCACTTTAATAGTAATATTTTTTTAGCATTAAGATAATTTTACCCAGACTGCCAACCCAAAATTTCTCATCTCTATTCATTCTAATCTAAGCAATGGAAACCTACGAAAGTTGAATTCTTAGTATGATTGGACTGTTTGAACAAAATCATTTTATAAAGTTGATTCTGAAAATAGGCTACGTATTCAGTCTTAGCTTAGAGTTGTATCACATCAATAAAGTGAGGTGACCGTTATAGTTTTTACGTTTCTAATCTAGACCGGATTTTACGGGACAGCCAAGAATTTTGAAGTTATTCCGTTCTTTAATCAGCATCTTGGTAATTTACCCCAATTTGTCACCAGAAATTCGAAATTTCAATATAAAACGTTACTCTCTTACAAAGAATCAATTCATTCAAGAATTTCCAATTATTTGTTCCAGTGATAACGCTTTTCACCCACTAAAAAACAATGAGAAAGGTAATGTTTTATGACTCTTTGATCACTCATCCATAAATTATTATTATTATTGTTCTGTGTAACTTAGTAGGCCCTACTTATTAGGATGTATTATTAGATGAGAAAATCATCAATCAGCTTTCCGGATTCAATTTGAGAAAATATGGTCACCTTACATTAAAACCCATCAACTTGCTAACGTCTGTTGTCTTATAACAATTCTAAAATAGTTTCCTCTAGTGTTCTTCAAAAATCTAAAAATTATTCAAAATAGTCTAACAATCTAAACATTAAACTTGCTAACGTCTATTGTCTTATAACAATTCTAAAATAGTTTCCTCTATATAGTGTTCTTCAAAAATCTAAAAATTATTCAAAATAGTCTAACGATCTAAACATTAAACTTGCTAACGTCTGCTGTCTTAAAACAATTCAAAAATAGTTTCTTTTAGCCTTTACTATAGTTTTCTTCAATAGTATGAAAATGATGAGATAGTCTTTAAAAAATCTACAAATTCTACCATACAGTGTTATTTAGTAGTCTAAAAATTATCTAAAATAGTCTTAGAAATGTAGTCTACATATCATGAAGATCAATGTACAACAGTTGTCTTATAAAAATACAAACCAATGCAGTTCGGTTGTCTTATAGGAAAATACAATCTAATACTAGAAATTTATCACAACATTTACTGATTGCACGTCAAATTTTAACATTGATAATTACTTTGGTGGTGTCGCTGACTTGTGTGCGGATCTAGAGGGGTGCATTTTCTTCATTTTCACCGTTATTTTCCACTTCTCCTTGGTTTTCCGGGTTGCGAGGGTTCATTTCCATACGAGTTCCATCTTCTTCATCGAATTCTTCAATCAGAATTTGTCTCTGCCTTCGACCACAGCTAAGATAAAAAAACAAACTGGATTAAACATTGAAAGTGAACTTCACATCGATCAACAAATCAGTCATTGACAAATGAAATTCATCTCTTATTATATTTATTTCTTTGATCAAAAATACAATATCAAGGAAAGAAAAACTGACGTTAGTCTAAGCCTTCACCATTGGTCAAGACAAGACAAGATCGACTGATTAGGCACCACAGAAAATATCTTTCCGTTGGGATGATTCAACTTCAGTCAAATATTACAAGCGGTGTAATAATTAGCTATCAAAGTTACAATTTATGCTTCTGAAACTTCATTTACCATTACAGTATTATCAGAAGTGCATTTCTGAAAAGGATACTTTGACCTGATGCTTCTCATTTATCAAAATACATGTCGTAACTTTAATAAAAATTTCTAGAAGTATTTCGTCATGGTAAATAAAATCTATTATAACTAGCGAATTTGTAAGAAATTTCTTACGCAATTATTCATTTTACATTTAAATTTGAAAGCACTATCATACAAAACAATAAATAGGCCTTCTTTAATAATTGGTTACACTGTTTTAATATAACAGAACAAGCATTACCTGCGAATATTTCCCGCATAAAAGTAGTACAGAATGGAGCAGAATACTCCGAAGAACATGATTGCAATGACCACAAGAAGGGCCACATGTCCATCAACCATGTCTGTCTGAATTCCTGAAGGTTTCGGAGTGGTGTTTTTGTCAGAAATAATTGCTGGCACGAAATCATCGGTTGGGGTGGGAGCAGTATGCACTGCAATACTTTCGTTGAAAAATGTGTTGTAGGCAAATTTTTGCAGATGTTGGAAAATGAGCATAGCTTGGGGTGGGAGGAGAGTTCACTGGTATACTTTGTCAAAGGAATCATCTGGCAAAGGAATTCTGGAGTTCTGCAAGTAGTGCTGCTATGGTGAGGAAAATCTTTGGCGACATCATTCACCTTCTTCTTATCATCGCACTTCTTGCCATCTGTGTACTCACACTTGGGCCGAGAATGAGCTCCTTGTTTGCTATTTTCGAAAATAAGATCGTGCAATGATTGGCGCACCGCTGGGGAATCCTCGTCGACGGCTGAACTGTACGGTACTTCAATATCATGATAGGAATTGTTTTGAGTGACGTGTATTCTGATATTCCTAGCCTGATCGACAGATCGATCGGTTTCTGACTGACGGCTGATTTGTATTGGCACACCACCAAAAAAGATATGCTGATCGTCTGCTCTCTCTTGTGGTTTACTCGAACTTTCTTTGGTCGTCGATTCTGCAGATGCATTTGGCTGCGGTGCGTATGGCTCCTGTTTGATTTGGATTCCCACTATAGAACAATTACACAATAATCAGTAAAAGTAAGATGATATGGATACAAATGATCACTATGATTTGGATAAAAATCATAGTGACTTATTAATATACTGTATATCAAATTTGTTACATTATCGGGTCCTTCTTGTATTTACATTATTGGGTCCTATACTTAGGCTGTTCGCCCACGGAGCAACTGCTATCTGATTTCAGGCAGCAATCCAGCGTTGCCAGATGACATTGGATGATAGGTTAGATCACCCGAAAAACAGCCAAATATCATCTGGCAACGATGGGTTGCTGACTAATATCAGATAGCAGTTGCTCCGTGGGCGAACAGTCTCAAAATGTAAGGTAACGGCCTTAAGGTGTAAGTGTTTCGCCTTAAGTGAGTGTAAAATGTGTTTAGGATCGAATTCTTATCATTCAACTGATAAGGAACAGCCGCTGGATCTGTTCTACGATGCTATCGATTGAAAATATCAAAGATTTTACAATAGATTTATTGAATTCTAACAGAACGCAAACACTGATCATGATAATATGTTAGAGCTTGAATATTTTCATCAGATTGAAATCCACCTACATTTCTATATTTTAAAGTGTATTGAAAATCTGAATACAATATTAGAATACTGTGCAATGTACATACTGGTAAGAATAAACTGTACATTAACAAAAATATGGAGTACATCTTCTGTCTAATAAGTTGAAAAAATAATTTTCTACTGGAAAATATGACAGGCATGACATACGGTAACCTGAAAATTGACTCATCGCTTGATTCTGAAGCTGTAATTTATTTGTTGATTTTTGCAGTGCAAGAAATTCAAGGTGTTGAATAAAGAAAAAAGCTTTTATGATATTTTAAGGCAATCTTACCACCAGCAAAGAGTAAACAGCAGGGTAAAGTTGAAATGAAAATCAGAAGCTCATGCTTCATGTTGAATGCCGGTACCGCGCAATTAATTGCAGATTTTCGAAGTTCTAATGGTAAGCAATTTTAATTAAAACATCAATAAGATATTCAGACCAATCACTATTCATTCACTAAACTAAGAATTTTACCGGCTAACTTTGCACTCTTTCAATAGAGTCGGAACCTGTGAAATGACAATATTACCCTATCCAGCAACACTAAAGGAAGAGCAGTTTGAGATACCCGTTAGTAGCGTGATTATTCATGATAAAATAACTAATAGAGACAGTTATCAACATCTTGATAACAAGAATTATCTTTATAAGGTTTCAAGAAATAAACAGTAAACAAGTGTCTTGAACACAAAATTATCTAACCTGTTGCAAACACGTTTGACGTTTCATTTCAGATTCAGATTTGTAGGTTATTGACCACATTACTAATAGTGCCACTAGGTAGCGCTAGAATCAACCAAGAAATTGGCGCCAAGATTGAGATGGATTTGAAACTGAGTCCCAGGTTAATAATAATGATGTTATTTTTTGTTGGATTTGGACTAGTTTTTTTCTATAGATTACTGTTTTTCAATGATAGGTCTAATGTAAAATACGTACAGTACGCATTATTCAATGAATTGTATGATTTATTACCAATAATAGAAATAAGATTAAGATATATATTGAAAATATAATCAAAGCCAATTTAATCTTAATAGTGGAATTGTCTTTGATGAAGTGAATATAATAATGAAATATTCTACTATAATATTTTATTTCAGATATAAAATTCATTTTTCTAGCTCGTTGAATAGTTGTTTTTCTTATAATATTCCACATTGTTCCAATTATCATCCTTATTTGCAAATTAAAATTAATCTGGAGGAATTAAGAAATATACTGATATACCTAGTGAATTTATTTGTAAATTATTGGAACGTGGAAAGAATCAACAGAAATTCATTCAAAACTGCTCCTACCATATTCCTTATTTTGATAGATACTGCAGAGATTTAATACAAAAGTCAATAATTATTTGTAAAACATTCCTTGTAATTTATATAATATACAGTACTGTAGTCTGTAATATATTATGATGTTGGAAGAATTCCTGTGATATCATAACTTTCTATGATATGATTTTCAAATTCCTTTAATGAGCAATTTGTCTGACCCTACCACATTATTTTTAGTGCATCTAAATTTAGGATGTACCGTATTACTATATAGAATCTTGACAATCTGCTAGTGCTTCATTACATTTGAAAATATAGGCCTATCACAATAACGCACAACATGTCACCAGTCACTGTGTCAGTAATATATTATTGTCTATTCCAGAAAACTAAATGCATGATAAATTAACACATTAACAGCAAGAAAGCCAATAATTACCGTACATTTCGCCGTAGAGTGACGTCATTTGAACGAATTGATAAAATTACTCTTCCATTGAGTTCTGTGTTTTGATCAGTCTACAATGCAGTGTGCCAAGAGAATTATTTTCGTCAAATTATAAAAAAGACTACCCTGTCAACGCTGAAGAATTACGTTCTTCCAAGATTCAAGGAGCAAAAAGTATAAGAAAACCCTCTGTTTTCATATACCGTACACTGTAAGTGTTGAAAGGGAAGAAAATTTTAATTACAATTATATACAGTAGCCTATTCATATAAATTCTATGAAAATGGTAATTTCTTGATCCATTTACGAGCTGCTATGTATACACTTTCGATTCCACTGACAAAATGTCTCTTACATTTAAAATTAAAAAACTGCATGTCGGCGGTGAATTGGAATCACAAATCAGCAATTCCATGTTGATTTGGTAAGCTATACGACTATACCTACACACATCATTTCAAAACAGAAAATAGGCACCCAAATGGAAGCAAAGCAAATAATATAGACAAGTATTAAAAAACATGTATAATTTACAAACTATACTGTATATGTTTGTCAGTTCAGTGCCTCAGTTCACTCAAGATATGAGTAAGATACAATATGAAATCAATGAATACAGTCTTGTCAAAGTTTTTTTTTGTGTCGATGAAAGCATTAGAGATGACTGAATTGATGATGATTTGCAGATTAGTATCCATGCTGTTGTCCAAGTCCATGGTGATTTCCGCCATGACCTCCTCCATGAACTCCATGACCATGACTGTCGCTTCCATGGCTGCCTTCTCCATGCTGGAATCCGCTGCCTCCATGGCTTCCGTGACTGCCGCCTCCATGCTGGAATTCACTGCCTCCTTGGCTGCCATGAGTGCTACTGCTACTGGTATGAGTTTCATGAGTGCCAAATCCGCTACTTCCTTGGGTGCTGCCTCCATGCTGTCCATGCTGTTCATGACCGCTGCTGCCTCCACCGTAAGGCGATGGCTCGGGGGCGGCCATTGCTGTGCTAATCAGGGCGACTGCCACCTGAAAAAAATATCCATCATCAATCTTACATGATATAATTATTATTGGTTTTCTTTTCCACTCTGTTGACTCTTCTACTCGACCGATTTTCATATAAAACTAATAAAAATAAATAAGCTCTATTGACATTCCAAGAATAACAAAAGCCGAGGATAAAAACGAGATTGCAGTGTTGCCATATCCCACAAATGCCGATAACTACTAAGTCTTGAATCAAAAGTAGGCCCTATGCGCAAGCGCTGATATGTCATCAAGTATTAGTTCAAGCCATAAATTCAAGCATCAATCCATCAATTCATTTATCTACCGCACTCGACTTTAGTGTTTATAAAAACTACTTATCTATTTAGTATTTATGGGGATTCCGGTCTCACCAGACGTGAAATCTGCGATATAAGTAGAAACCAATCTGAAAACTCGACTATACCCAAAGAAAAATTCCTCCCTATGTATGTGTCGTGGAAAATTCGAATTGGAAACATCTTCATCATTTCAGTTGAAGTCCTACATCTCAAGTTGAAGTTATGTTACCCTACCCTAAAGTGATTGGTCTAAGACTAAGAGAAACTTAAAGGGACGAGTGCTGGCTTCATTTGTGCCATTTGTTGTATAGAAAACAAAGACGGTAGTAGTAGACCTCAGAGCCAACTACAAGGGCTGGCTCACGGCTTTGATGTTTGCGTTTGCCGACTGACTCCAACCCAATGTAGTTGGCTCTGAGTAAACCTGAAGTGAACAAATACCCAGCGGCGTCTCATGCGAATACTCATGGGAGTTACCACATTCCATGAACCGATGTGCATCTAGAATTAAGAATTTATTAAATCTCATTTTCTCAGTAAAGTTTGTATTTCTACCATGTAGGGTGTATGATGTTTATTTCAAGGAAAATAATATACTATCACGTAATAAAATATTTCAATAAGTTGATGAACAATAAGTGTTCTCAACCGACAAGATTTGCTCCTATTGGTTGAAATTTATACGTACATTACATAAATTACACAGAAAACAATAATAGTTTTTAATCAAAGAGATAAGCATTAAACTTTTTAATTGGCATTTATTTAATCGATATTTATCATCCATTAAAAATTGGATAACACAATGCACAAAGGTCTGCTGAGCTTAATCTTCAGTTAACAAATGTTAATTCTAATGATACGGCGAAACTGAGTGAATGACAGTTGAAGTTCATAAGCTGCAACGGTATTCTAGGTCTAGGCGGTAATGATGTGGACATGGGCGGAGTTGGGGGCTACCTGGGGGGCTTCTGACATAATTTTTTTCCTACAAACTATTATATAACTACATTTATAACATTTGCTACACTATCAACAATAATTGGGGGGGGGGGGGGAGCTTAGGTCTAATCTAACATACTCAACATTCAACTGATGATGATACCATGAGCATTGAAACTTAAGTTTTGGTATTAATAAAACTAAGTAGAAAAAGACAATATATTGTGTTATTATTTCATTAACAAGGTCTTTTTAAAGTGCTCATACTGTGAATGGAATCAATAAATATTTAAGTCCCTATTCAAGAATAGTAAAGAAAAGAATAGCAAAGAAGTAGTATTTGCTAAGTTATGAATACTACTTCTAATGAAAGACCTTTGAGTTATCTCATAGAATTTCTCTGTAGCACATAGAATACATATCACAAAAATTTTACTGAAAAAAATTATTTCCAATGAAAATTTTCTCATTTTCCTAGACTAGACTAACTTTTAGTTGTATACAATCTACAATATTTTTAGATTGCATGATCAAATTTCTACATTCAATAAAAACCGGTGGTGTTTAAAAAAAATATATTAGAATAATATCTAATGTTATTAGATAGTTCCAATATTTTCTATTGCAGATCTAGAATTTTTTTACAATAACAATATTAAAATAATTATACTATTTTCACTATTATCATTGAAAGTATAATTTATCTATCCAAAAAATTTGTATTTAATATAAAGAAATTCCTAATTAATAATGCTACAGAATACTCTGAAGACAGTGAAGACTTTTGTTACTGCGAATATTGTCAACAGAATAAATAACTAGAAGGAAATTTGATGAATGCTGTTATACAAAAATATATTGTCCGGACGGGAATCGAACCCAGCACCTCTTGAATGCCGGTCTGCAGTCAAGTGTCCTTGGGACCTAGGGTGAAGGGTAGTCCTTCTATAAAAGTTTTGTTATTTCCTTCTACCTTCAAATTTGTAGTTGATAAGTGAAAAAATATATATTATACATAATTAATATTCAAATTGCTTTGCAGTAATATTTTGCTATTATTCAATCAGAGAAGGAGAAATAGAAGTTTCTATTGGCTACAGTACTTACAATAAGAATAAACTGTTGATGCACCATCTTCTTTTAATAACGCTGTCAAACAAACTGTTGCCAAAATGGAAGCTGGTTGAAAACTGTTCAAAACAATGCCGGGTTTGGTAACTTATATAGGATGGATGCACAATTGCACAAGCTTATCGCAAAAAACAACTGGATAAACAATATTCATCGTTGAAGCGGAAGAAGAGGAGGAAATGTAGGAGTAGGAGGAGGAAGAGGATTAAGAGGAGGAGGAGGAGGAGGAGGAGGAGGAGGAGGAGGAGGAGGGAGGAGGAGGAGGAGGTGGAGGAGGAGGTGGAGGAGGAGGTGGAGGAGGAGGTGGAGGAGGAGGTGGAGGAGGAGGTGGAGGAGGAGGTGGAGGAGGAGGTGTAGGATGAGGAGGTGGGAGGATGAGGAGGATGAGGAGCAGGATGAGTAGGAGGAGGAGGTGTAAGGGAGGAGGAGGAGGAGGAGGAGGAGGAGGAGGTTGGAGGAGGAGGAGGAGGAGGGAGGAGGAGGAGGAGGAGGGAGTAGGAGGAGGAGGCTGGTGGAGGGGGAGGTGGTGGAGCTAGGGGAGGAGCAGGAGCAAGACGCGGAAGTGGAGGAGGAGGAGGAGGAGGAGTGGCGAGAATAGGAAGAAGAATAGACATGTTGTAACATAAGTAGTTGAAAACATTAGGATGCTTCTGCCATGAAGAAAAGAGAGAGAGAGAGAGTGAGAGTGAAAGAGTAAGCAGTTGCAGAAAAAAAGAGAAGAATGAAACGGAAGGAAGGTGAGAAAAAAGAGAAAAAATCGTGAATATGATTAGATGGTCAGAAGACTACAAACCGTTTCACACGCAAACAAACTTGCTAGAATACCGGTTTTATTAATTTGCCAAAAGAAAAACTTTTGCCATCATTTCTGATGCTCTGATTTGTTTTGATCATAATTTGCAAATAACTTGGAGCCCGCTTTGCTCAATTTAAAAATTCATCGATTAAACTAAAAAAAATCCAATCCGTTTATGAGAAAATAAAAATGTTATTCATGTAGAGTAGAAGTTGTTGCAGTGTTTGAGTCAGTATAATTGCAGAAGCCTAAAAAATTCAAAAATTTTTTCAATTTTTTCCAAGGTGTCCATGCTATTGGGCTAATGATATTATAATCTCTCATTATGCATGAAAGACTAACTTGTTGCTGAATTAAGTAGAAAATAAAGGAAGAGAAGAAGAAACGATATAACGAGAGGTAATATATAGTAGAATTATTCATGAGGAAATAAATAATAGAAAGCACCTTATATCAATTATACCATAATTATTATATCAATGAAATATTTAAAAAAAAATCTAGATCATGGTCGGAAAAAATCCAATCTTTGAGTTTCATTAGAAAAACATTATTAGGTTGCCTGCTGATTTTATGTTGAGGAGTTGGGAGTTAATTGAAATACTTTTGAGAAATATATTGATAAGCTTCTTTGAACACAGATTTATTATACTTCAGGTAGCCTAAAATGTCTTTGTAAATTTCCTCTCATATGATAAAAGAGGGTTTCAGTACCATTATTGCCGCTCCTAACAAAAATAATTCTGGAACTTTAAATACAAATGATGCTGAATAGGTATAACACCTTTATGAAATAAAAAAGGTGATAGGCACACTCTTTTATTTCTTATTCAAAATTATTCTTATTATATTATGGTTCTGTAAACTCTCAAGTTTTCGAGGTAGGTTTTACAAGTATCACTCCAATAGGGAATTCCATAATGTTCTCTTGAATCAACAAGTGCAAAAATAGAGCATTCTTAGTAAGGGTGATTTACAGAAATTTTTCAAAAAATAAAATGCTCTGATTGTAGAATTAATACTTTTGTGTAAAATTGGAATGTGTTGATCACCGATTGTCTCTATAGTTTTATTGGTGGACATTAGTCAATATAAACGAGTTTGAGACGAACATCAAGTTTTCAAGTTTATCAAGGGTAATCCATCCATAGGCCGCAGTTAAATTGGATGTGAGTTGCAATTGGAAGGTTCCATCACACTACGCATTTTATTTTCATTTATCATGGTTTGCAGTATTAAAACAGTGTACGTCTAGTGAGTTTGTACGGCTTGCTCTCAACTCGCATCCAATTTAAATTGATTTGATGGAATAAAGGAATATACATAGATACATTTGAGAGAAAAAATGTAGTGAATTTAATATTTTTAATACTTGTGAATAAGTATTTGTTCAATATACCTTGGAATGCATATGCAGTGTATGAATAAAGAATTCTTTTTATATCATGATATTCTCCCAGATAATTTTGAAACTCCTTGAGTAGCCTACTTGTCCGACTACCACATCTTTATCTTAGAAAATGAAGAGATGATGAGTTATTTGTGCATCTGAAGGATCTATAATCTGCAAGTGCTTCATTACATTTAAAAATGTCACATTTCACCAGACACTGTATCAGTGATATATAGATATTGTCTACTTTCAAAAACTGAATGCTTGTGAAATTAACAGCCAATTTCAAGAAAGCCAATGATTACATTATTCGCCGTAAAGTGACATCATTTGAGCGAATCAATGAAATGACTCTCCCATTGAGTTCAGTGTTTTGATCATTCTATAGTGCAGTCAGCCAATAGAATAGTTATTATTATAGTTAATAAATTATGAAAACGACTACTCATCTGTCAATGCCCGTGAAAGAGAAACAAAATTTAATAGTAATGTAGTTGAAAATAATATTTACGGTACACTTATCAACTTTATATTGATGTAGACTCATTTCAGTAGACTATACACTTATTATCCCACAACAGAAAATACACAAGTGGAGGCGGAATAGTGGAGATGGAAATAAATAGACAAATATATAAAAAAAACATGTTTAATTTACAAACTTTGTGTCTGTCAGTTCAGTGATTCAGTTCACTCAAGGTATGAGTACGGTACAATAGATACAAGATTCAATATCATATGGATGCAATTCAATATCAAATAAATAATAAATTTCTGTCAAAGTTTTCTATTGAGGCGATGAATGCTTTGGAAATGACTAAATTGATGGTGATGATGAAGATGATGATTTGCGGATTAGTATCCATGTGATTGGTATCCACCTCCGTGACCTCCGTGACTTCCGTGACTTCCATGACTTCCTCCATGAACTCCATGACCTCCTCCGTGACTACCGCCTCCATGCTGGAATCCGCTGCCTCCATGGCTTCCGTGACTGCCACCTCCGTGCTGGAATCCGCTGCCTCCATGGCTTCCGTGACTGCCGCCTCCATGCTGGAATCCGCTGCCTCCGTGGCTTCCGTGACCGCCGCCTCCATGCTGATCATGACCTCCACCGTAAGGTGATGGCTCGGGGGCGGCCATTGCTGTGCTAATCAGGGCGACTGCCACCTGAAAAAAAATATAAAAAAATCTATCATCAATATTATATTACTCATTAGTTTTCTTTTCCACTGCATTGGCTATAATTCTGATTGGCCGATTTTCATATAAAATGGATAAAGATATATATAAGATTTATTGGGATAACTTACGAGGTTGCAGTGTTGGCGCATGTAAGATTTTAATATCTGGTGTCTTAAATCATAAGTACCTATTGCATATCAAGTAATTAGAAAAAACCATCAGCAAACATTGGCAAAGTATCTACTGCACTCAACAATAGTCTTCTTCTTTCGTATCTAGTCACCATATTATATTATTTTCCAAAAAGTAACCGCATAGGCTGCTTTATCATTCGTTAAGATCATATTTTCCAACGAGCAATTCAGTCTCATGTTGGGACATGTAAAGAGATGCTCATAACTCTGCAGCATCCCACTCTTGCACTTATCCTCACAGTAGCCCCAACTCGACTTGAAGTGTGTATTATTAACTCTTCTTATACTGAAAGAAAAGCTCCTCCCTAAGTATTTATCATGGAAAATTAGAATTTGAAACATCTCCATCACTTCAGTTGAAGTCCTACATCTTTAAAAATTGAAGTTATGTTTATCCTAAAGTTTATGGTAGGACTAAGAAACTTGAAGGGAGTGCTGGCTTCATTTGAGAGCCATTCGTTGTATAGAAATCAGAAAAAAGCAAGTAAACGTAAGGTGAACAAACACCAAAGGCTAGAGTTTGATGAATATAATATTATATTAATGATTGAATTTTTGTATCACTTGAAATTACCTTATATTATTATATTACCTTATTACCTTATATTATTATATTACCTTATTACCTTATATTATTATATTACCTTATTACCTTATACTGTATCTATTTTACATTATTATTATTTTTGAATCCCCTTTTCTAAACATACTCCCAAACACAATGTTTTTTAATGAATGAATGGGTAGTCTTCTAATAATTATTAATAAAATTAATAATTTAACGAATAAAATTAGTCTTCTAATAAGGGGTCTAATAATTATTAGAAAATATTTAAAAAATATTAGATGGCCTAATGTTTAATAATTGACTTTTGGTTTTGAATAGATAATGAAAAGGAGTTTACTCTCCAAGTAAAATTTTATTTAAATAGTAGAACACCTCTACTATAATCTCCTAAGAATGTTCCAATCAAGATATAAGCTTTCAGATGAGATGATTATTTCTATTTATCATTCTTCATTTATATTTTCTAGTTTGTGTTCTCTCAAATTTAAATTTTGTGGGGAAACACAAGTCCTTTAGTTTAATTTTTTTAGAGTATTCCTTTACAATTCAATTCTCATAACTCTATTCAATAGGTAACTTGACTCAAATTGAATTTATTGTTACAGTTTCAATTATTTAGGCTTAATTTTACATTAATTTCGAGTTAATATTGTAACCAAATATTTAATATTTGTAAGTTAAATATTTGTAACCAAATGACAAATATTAGATACAGTAATAAAAGACAAATGTTTATTTTGCTCCATCAAATATTGATTGCAAGTTACGTAATGAATTCATGAATGAATAACTGTGTAAATGGACAACCCTCATTTGGGTTATACAGTATTTATTTTAGAACAATATTATGTGACAATTGTAAATATGGTATACTTGAAGAATTATTGAGTGATTATTCAATATCTTTTGCTCACCTTTGCAGTTTATAAAGGTATTTTTTTGAAGTATAGTACATGCACCTACTGTGGGTGAATATTGGAATTGGAATGATATTTAATCTTATTGTACAACCAAAATAGCCTACATAGAAAATTTGAAGAATGCTCCTCACATAGGCAAATGCCTGTGGGTTATGGGTGAGAACGAATGTTTCAGTCCCTATTCCACAACAGTTATGAATTAACATTTGCAACTTTATGAATACTAGTGAACAATTATTGAGTTATTAAAAAAAATCTATACCACATTATAGCATAAATATCACAGAGATTTCACTGGAAAAATGTATTCCCAATTAACATTTTCCCAATTTCCCAATTAACAATAATTGAGTTATTTAAAAACGTTCTATACCACATAGCATAAATATCACAGAGATTTCACTGAAAAAAATGTATTCCCAATTAACAATTTTAATTCTAAATTGATTGATGAACTCATCGGTTTTTATTTTTGGCAGTAGAAATTTTTGATTAGCTTGATAGTGAATGTGAACATTTATATAACCTCCATTTTCAATATTATTTATCAAAATTAGGAAGAGAAGACGTTTTGGACATGGTATCTGTGTTTTCATCCTATAGGCCTACATATTATTGTACAGTATTATATGTTTGCGTGGAAAAGGAACACACCTGCAAGATGACATCTTCAAAAAATAAATGATACGATATTTATTCTAAAATGGCATTATTTTACTATTGAATGATATGAAAAACTTCATTTAAAGATTTGTTTTTCTTGAAATTATTTAACTTTCAAAATTTCCCGTTTCTCTGAAACACCCTGTACTATATTCACTCATATCACTGAAAGTATAATTATTTATTCAATAAATTTGTCGTTTTTTTTCTTTTTTTTTCGAGGATGATGCCCACATGAGCTCTAGGCTTGTGCGTGGGTAATGAGTGGGGTGATGATGAGATATGACGACTACTTTTAAGTTGCTAAGTTTTAAAAATATTATTTGTAATTTATATAGCCAATGTGTTGCAAACCCTAAGGCTAGGCGTACACCGGTTAGTCAAGACAAGACAAGACAAGACGAGATGCTTATGAAGACATAGATGCTTATGAAGCAACTCACTTCGATTAGACATTGAATCGGTGTGTGCTGCTTCATATGCAACTATGTGAATTACTGTGACTAAACGTCACTAATCTCGTCTTGTCTTGTCTTGACTAACCGGTGTACGCCTAGCCTTAGGCTTTGCAGAGATATTTTCCTAAACTCAGATTTCATTAAGAAATATAAAGCTTGTAAATTTTATTTTATCTCAGAAAAGTTCATATACCGGTTTCGTTTTACTCATGGCTTTTGGAAGGCTTTACTATATTAAGGTGGAATAGACAACATTTTGTTTTATTCATTCACCTTAAGACTAGGCGTACACTGGTTAGTCGAGACAAGACGAGATTAGTCACGTTTAGTCACAATAATTCACGTAATTGCTTATGAAGCAGCACACACCGATGCAATGACTAATCGGTGTGTGCTGCTTCATATGCAACTATGTGAATTACTGTGACTAAACGTGACTAATCTCGTCTTGTCTTGTCTTGACTAACCGGTGTACGCCTAGCCTAATAAGTACATTTTTACTCATCCAAGTAATTGAAACAGAAATACTATAATAGGCTATACAAAATCTGTGGTTTTTGTGTATGGAATACTGTATTCACAAACTCAATAACATACGTATTACAAAAATATTCAATTTGATTGGCTGATTGAATAGATAAGATGACATTATTCGAACAGAGAAAGATGAATGGAAAGTTTCTATTGGCTACAATACTTACAATAAGAATAAACTGTTGATGCACCATTTTCGTTCAATGCTGTGTGAAACTCTTTTCGAAGTGATAACTAGTTGAAAACTGATCAGAACAAGGCCGGGTGTGGTCACTTATATAGGATGCACAAGCTTATCGCCGCAAAAAACAACTGGCGATGCACGATTCATCGATGAAGCGGCGGAGGAGGAGGAGGAGGAGGAGGGGATGAGAAGGATGAGGAGAATGGGGAGAAGAAGAGGTCGTTGACAGAATAGACATGTAACATAAGTTGGAAAGATCAGGGTGCTTCTGTAAAGATGCTGATGAAGGAAAGAGGGAGAGGACAAAAAGAGAGAGAGTGAGAAAGAGTGTGAGTGGGAGAGAGAGAGTGAGTGAGGAGTTACAGAAAAAAGAAGAAGGAGAAGAAGAATGGAACGGAAGGTGCGAAATAAAAGAGAAAAAAATATGATGCAAATAAGTTGAAGCTTGCTTGGCTCAATTTAAAAATTCATAGATTTTATTAAAACAATTTCAATTATAGAATAAAAAATGTTATCCATGTACAGTAGAAGTTCATGCAGTGCTTGAGTCAGTATAGTAGCAGAAGCCTAAATAATTTCAAGTTTTTAAAGTTTTTCTGGATGTTTGTATGTTATTGGGATAATGATATAATCCCTCATTATGCTGGTAATCCTAACTTCTTTGTAGAAAAGTTTGAAAGGAAGAAAACGCTGCTTTATAGTAGAGAAGAAAGGAAAAGACATTGAGAGACAATAAAGAATCCATAAGAAACATAAATGATAAAATTCCTTAAAGTGCGACTCACTATGAAATGTTTTAAATGATATTAAATTACTCAGTTTGTAATTGAAACAAACAAAAAATTTTCTTGAAAAATCTAGATAAGTATCAAAATAATTTATGTTGATTTTTAATTTTTACAATAGAAAATTATATGTATGTTACTGTATTCCAGCTTTGAATGCAACAGAGAGTCCTGAAAAAATATATATTTAAAATTCAGGTAATAAATTCTGGCAATGACCAGACACTAGATTGACATAATTTTGTTATCCTCTGCTAAGTAGTGTCAATGGATTTTAATACTAGTTCCACTTGGGGAAAACCAGTATTTTTACCACCAATCTCGAGTGTCAAGGATAGATCTCCTCTTTCTTTCTGCTTGTTTAAAAGTTTGTGTGTTTGATGAATGACCACTTGTTCACCTTTTTTGATATGTTATTGAATGTTTATAAGAATATTGTTTTATAAATATAATAAGTTTAGTATTCCACATTCACTGGACTTAATACGAGTAGCCTACTATATATTGATGAGGGTTCTTATAAATATTCTATTCATCTAGCTCTAAACAGTATAAACTCCTTTTCAATTCATTGAGTACGTCTAAATCAGGTATCAGTATCAACTACAAAAATTTCAAACGTTTAAACTTAATCTTATTTAAAAAATCTTCAATGATCTGAATTTTGTAACTGTCTTAGATCTTGAATCCATTAATTTTCGTCAATCCCAATTGTTTGAGAAAAATATTGTTCAATGAGCATAAAGACTAGGTTATCAGAGTCACATCTATTAATACAACGAAGTAGGTACTGATTCTGTGTTATGATTGTCAATCCCATTGTCTCTTATAGTTTCATATCAGTCAAAACGAGTCAATATAAATGAGTTTGAGGTATCCTCACACTAGACATTCATTTAATATGATTTGCGGTATTAAATTAAAACAGTGTATGTCTAGTGAGTGTTGGTACGGCTTGCTATTTAACTCGCTATGTAACCGCGGCTTTTTCTCATTCCCCAAGTCCACTCATTTATTCAATGAGTTCACTTTCATTCAATTCTCTCATTCATTTAATTTGGCGGATGGCGAACAACTTTCATTTAACATTTCTATGGTAACGGGTGACGTTCTGTTGAATTTGTTCCACATAAATACTGTATATACCGTAACGAATATGTAAAAAAACATATTTAAAAAAATAAAAATAAACAGATCATCAACCGTTAGCAGAGAAATATTAAATTAAAGTTATTCGCCATCCGCCAAATTAAATGAATATAACTATAACTATTTTTCACTAGGATGCTTGATGTCATTGATTAAGAAGTTCACAATTTTGAAAAATACTTTTTGACTCATCCCTTCAGGTATCAATACAATGAAATAGAACTCGGATACAAAAGAATCAACATTTAATAAATCATTATAGTAGGTATTCAAAATATTTCGTAAAAAAAACTATTGAAGTAGGATACCGGTACGGTACTGTTATCACAGAAATACACTGAATATTATCTCTGCTCTTATAGAGCCTGAATAATATTTATATGATTCGGTGAAAATGATAGGTTTTTGGTATGATGTTATGGAATTTTTGATTATGAATGGTAGAGGCGGGGTGGGGTTTGAAAATCAACCATGATAATGTCCTCCATGATGGTGACCTCCATGACCTCCATGACCACCTCCATAATGACCGCCTCCATAATGACCGCCTCCGTAATGACCGCCTCCATAGTGACCGCCTCCATGGTTGTAGTGACCGCCTCCATGGTTGTAATGTCCACCTCCATGACCTGGATAATAACCTCCTCCACCTCCGTGGTGAGGCAGGGCCTCAGGGTAGGGAGCAGCCATTGCTGTGCAGATTACTGCAAGCACGACCTGTTGCAAATTGAAACATTATTCATTCACTTTTTTCTAATAGGTAAGCAGAACATAGATTACTACATGGACGACCTGTGAGAAACTCAAACACTATTTATACATTTATTCACCTATATTAAAGTATTAGGTAACTTAGGTAAACTACTTATATTAGGTAAATTCTGACACCAGACCTGAGCCAGCCAGGTTACACGAAATTATTATTCCGTGTGTTTTATCCACGAATTATTATTAAGTACATGTGTGGATTACATGAAGCGAGCAACTTGCTTCACTCCACTAAACTCCTTGGGCTCAAAGGTAATAATTATTTACCACATATTAGAGCAATTTGTTTTTTGCTGATTTTCACTTTATTTTTAGTTTGTCAGATATTGATAATGGTGTAACAATCAAAACCGGCATCTCGATATACTATTAAATTTTTTGTTATGAAAACTTCCAGTCTTTTTATTCAAATTATTGTTGAAATGGGAATAAGGATTCTTTTCAAAGAGATGATTTTTTTCAATATAGTACAATAATAGATAGATAGATAGATAAATGACTTTATTTTTCTCTTTTACATTACAAAAGTGCTGTGGGCGTAGTTGAATACGTAAAGGATGAAACAGACAATATCCAAAACGTTTTCTCTTCCTAATTTTGATGAATATATTAAAAATTAAGGTGACCGCGTCCGTGGTTGTAATGTCCACCTCCATGTCCTCAATAACATTCACTCTATTCTTTGATAGTCGAATGCCTAATATAAATTCAATTATTACGGCGAAGAAGATCTATTATCGACTTAATAATGAGTAATTTGAGATTATTAACTTATGAGTGAAATATTCTAAAAAATTATGAAATGTGAGGAAATTCTGACAGAAAATGCATCAAATACATAGGTCAAATACAAGCTAACGTCTCAGTTCTTAAATATATAGCAAGCCTGAAATACATAGGTAGCTTTTCAATGCATATTATTATTGAAATGAGTTGAATTTCTTTAGAAATTCAGTACAGGTAGGCCTAACTAGCTGATTTAGGGATAACTGATATTTTATGGTTGAGTATTACATAATAGTGGAGTTTTTGGGAACTTATTCTGTTATTGGATTTTCTTAAACATAGGTTCTCAAAATTTATGTTACGATATGAATATTACAATAATAATATTATTATTACCATAATATATTACAAAGTATATTGTGGGATTTTAAAGTCATAACAAGTAGTTTCGTGAGAATGTATTGTGATTGGAATCCTAAAAATAATATGAAAATATGAATTTTCAATAGGCCTACACATATTAATTTTATGGAATTGATTTGAAATTACGTTAGAAACTGATATTGGAATACTTATTCATGAAAATTCGTAACAGTAAACAGAAGACTAGACACGTCAGAAGTGAAAAAGAAAATACACAATCAAAAAATGTGACACGGAAGATGAAATCATACAAAGCAAGGTCACAAGTTCATAGATTAACAAAATATTGGGTAAAGTTCACGGTGTTCAATAATAATTTAAGATCTTTACACAATAAGTAAATGGAGTGAGTTGTTGTATAATATTTGCGAAAATTATCTCACAATAATATGGAAGTGATGAATAGTGGAAAGTTATTGATGAGGAATTGGAATTAAAAATGCAAATTAAGATCATTGATAGAGAATCTGGCACAGACAAATTAAAAGTCAGAACAAGGTCGTAAGTTAAGAGATAAGAGTAGGCTATTTAAATTGGAATTCATTGTCTGCATCCCAATTAATGCAAATGCAATTAATTTCTCAAGATTTCTAAGTCGAGAGACACAATTCTATTGATAAATTGGAGGTTTAAATTTTATATCGCATGTTGGTTCATACACTGGAAGCCTGTATCCAAATTGATTAGAATTATAGATTAAAAATACTCTCCTGAGAATAATGGAATTTAGATCAAGAACACATGCAATTATTATGGTAAGAATTGGAGCTAAATGCAATAATTGTTATTGAAACATGTAAACAAGATACCATTATCTTTATCATTATTTTATTTATGAGCTAACAACAGAATTAGCATTGTTAATTTTATTTCCCAAATATTTACAAGTGAGATGGATGATACTCATTAAAATATATAGGCCTAATTTATATATGGTGATTTAATGATACAAACATTGATAAGATTAATTTTGTTCGTTGTTACTTAGAAAACAAACTAAAATAATTATTATGTATAGAGTTTAAACTCTATTCAATACATTAGGCTTCACTTATTCCAAGATATTTATCACTAAGCAAATTCACATTTATCACTATTTATCACTCTCGGATGGGTGACCGACACAAAAAAGACACAAAAAATTGTGCAATGAGGCGAGGTGGAACCTCCCTTCCCTACCAATAAAAGCCATACGTTAAAAATAAACGAACGCCAAAAACTTCAGCAACACATTCATTTCTCATTGTTTACATTGAACAGAGTTTTAATTTTTGGACTAAAGAGAGATGTAATAATTTTTAATAATAATTTAATTTTTTTTTTTAAGTTAAGATGACAAATACTATTTCTGGATAATGTGGTCAAATAATTCTAGAAATTCAAATGAAAATTTTGTGGATATTATCATTAGAGGAATAATATTATTTTCTCATTTATTAATCATTCATCTTCGACAATAATGAATTAAGAATATTATATCTCTCATGAATCAGCATTGGAGACAAGACAAATTAATTCAACATAAACCTGCGGTACAGTAACTACAATAATTATTTATTGAATAGAATTTTTCCAATCTATCTTGCAAAATCTTAAGAATACACGATTAAAATTAAAAATGATGATTGAAGTGACAATTATGAATTGAAAATTATTTCAGAATCAGAATCTACCCACGATTAGAATAAATTGCTACAGAAACGCGTTAAAATATATCTACTCAAATCTTTTGAAGGAAATTTTTAATATCTCTCACTAAATCAACCGAATTAGTTAATTCGAAATTCGAAATTCGAATTAGGAATCTTTTAATTGATCAAAGTACACAATTCACTACTCACGATTAGAATAAACTGTTGACGAGCCATTTTCTGTGATAGTTCTTGACCACTGACGTACCTCAACAGATACTGATAAAAACAACCAGATGCGTTATGACTTTTATAGGTAGGTAGTTGTAGCTTTGGAAGCTGGAGGTCGTTGACAGAGAGGAAACTACAGTAAAACCTGCACACTAGTAGGGAGATCAGCAATTTCCCCAACAGGGTGAGTAAGAGAAGGATAAGTGGTTGATAATCGATAAGCGGGAGAGAGACAGAGAGCGAAATTATTGAGGAAAGTCGGTAGATTAATAATAATTATTATTCACTTGAATACAATTTCAAACGACATAGCAGTCAATAACATTTGTGATTTATAGTTTATAACACCACGTGAGTAATAGTTTTAAGTATAAATCCCAAATATCATCGACTGCTATGTCGTTTAAAATAGTATTTACGTGAATAATCAATTAGCAGTTCGTGATGGAAAGTGGAATAGAAGAATGATAATTATTACCTACCACAATGATATCAGGCGCAGCAGGTTCATGCAGAAATCACACACAAGCTTACGTTTACGCATGTCCAGCTCTAAAAAAGCCGGTTGCCAACTTAGCCATGAGCCATGAGGATTATAATTCTTGGAACTCTGTTTTTTTCCAGTCCTCGCTAATTCGTTATTTGACAATTCACGTTTTGCTGTTGATGTTTATTTTTCATTGGCGTGTTTTGATGCGGTCATCACCACACTTGAATATTGTTGCGAATTGAATAAGGTCAAGATGATACAAGCTAGGTGACCATTTTTCTATACAAATGACTGACGAAATCACTGAGGGTTTATTGTAATCGATTTGATCGAATGTAAATTCAGTAAGGTAGGGCTACCGTACCCCAAGCTAAGAGACTATTTAAAAAAATATGTATCAGTGATTGACACTCAAATTATTATCTTCAATCAGATAATTCAATAGAATAATTGTATTCTGAGTAACGATGCGCTCCCTGCAACTGCCGTTCCTTTCTTTTGAGGCAAATAACATCACAATTTGTCCAATATAACGGTCTTAGGGCCTACAACTAGTTTTGAAAAACTCTTTTATTATAATATGAGGATTATAAAGTTTCTCTGTCAACAAAGTCCTGTAGGCACCTAAAGGCCCAAAACTTCTTGAAATTTTACACATAATGAAAGTGTAACAAGCATGACCTGAAATCAGTATAAAATTATATAGAAACTAATGAGCTAACTTAAAGTGGATTGAGAGTAGCGGGAATTGTAATTTTCATTTTTTTGGGGAGGAGGACCCTCGATCACCCTATTTTCCATTTTTCCACCCCCCCTCCCCCGACCACCGGAGAAGCCACCCTCAAAACTTATTTCTAGATCCGCCACTGGTTATGATAATATTCAATTTTGGGAGAAAGTTCACACACGTGTCTTAAAGTCTGGTATACGAATGACGTAAAATAATTATGTTGTACAGTATTTGTAAACGTCATACTGAATAGCTCCACTCCAAACCAGTATTTTGCAAAGTATCAATTTAAGTAGCAGAAACTTTTCCAAATCATCAATATAATTATAATTGGGTTGTTTAATTTTCACAAATCATCGACCTCTTATGGTCATTCGAGAAATTTGAATAATTAGGCTTCTATTAATTGCAAAGTGCACCACGAGATACGGCCATGGAAATTTCACTTTTCATCTGCAGCTGGTACTATTTCCAAGCTCTACAATTATTTATATATATTATTATCGTCATCGGTTCTACCAATTTTCTTGCTATGTAACTATGTAAGGTGATGACAACATCGGCAAGGCAAATTATTCATAAATCTACCAGTGGTAGAGAAAATCTACTGGTAGAGAAAATCACCCTGGCAGAGAAAATTGCAAAAGAAACTTCGACCATTTATAGAATTAATTCTTTACGTCATGTTTGTAATTCTATACCAGGTATGAAAAAGAACAATCATTTTATTGGATATCCATTGGATAGCCAATTTGTTCTTGTTTCTCTTAATTTTCAGCTTTTCCATAAATACAGGTAGATGGATGTAAAAAACTGTATCTTAAAAAATATATTTGTACATTATTCTCATAATATTTTTCATTTGAATGTTCATTGTAGTGTATTATTGTTATCGTATGGCTTTTTCGTTGGGGAGACCAGAAAGTAGTTACAATTGTAGTATAATATTTTATTGGAATCTGGAATGGCTCCTGTTGAAAAGCTGAAAGTCTGCTGGGTTTATCAGGACCCTAGACTGTTTTTATTTCCATTAAATAGTTTGATTGATTGCATTCACACATACAGTAAATGAAAGAATGCCCATGCCCAAACAGTTATAAATTTAAAATAATTGATTGAACTCACTCCACATACAGTACCGCAGTACACGAAAATATGCCAAAGTCAAATTTGACTATAAATAGGAGTCCAATTAACAAAACTTCCAAAAATCTAAACTGACTCAGACAAATGAATAATTATCAAAAAACAAACACGATACATTGTTCCACTGATGACGGCGAAAAAGGAGAAGGAGGAAGAAGAAGAAGAAGAAGAAGAAGAAGAAGAAGAAGAAGAAGAAGAAGAAGAAGAAGAAGAAGAAGAAGAAGAAGAAGAAGAAGAAGAAGAAGAAGAAAAAGAAGAAGAAGAACCAGTTATCAATCAATCAGATTCGTTCTCTTGGCTTTGGGACATTTCTGTTGCTGTGCACGGATATCTGTTAATTTTTCAGTCACCTCGACTATCATAGGGCATAGGCTAATAATTCTATTCATTGAAATCATCGTTACGCAAAAATAATTCATCAATAATTAAACCACAACATTCTCACTCATTATAAATTCCAACTTTCCGGAGGCCGCATTCAATCTACTGTCATATCATGCTCAATTATTATTACTGGCAGGAAGCAACTCAATTATATTGGTAATTACTTTCTCAATTACATCCTGTTCTTCACTTGAACAAGGAACACACACTTTCAGTATATTATGTTTGCAAAGGTAATTCCAATTTATTTATATTCTCTAATGAGAGTAAAAGGTGGAATCCCAATTACGCTTCCTCAACATGACGAATAGAATTATTTAAAGCAGAGGTATTTCCAAGCTAAAGTATTCATGATATTTAATGGAAGCAAAATTGGTTGAAAAATCGTTGATTGAATCATCTCAATCCTTAACGATATCATAAAATATTAATTTTCTCTTATGACGTATTCATCTGAAGTCGTAATGGACCAATTAATTGCGAAAAAAGGATATAATTTAATATGGCTAGTGGTGTACTATTCCTCAACATATTATAGAATATTCAAAGCTTGTAAGAATATTTTTACTCCATCTGTCCTCTTTTCACTGGTTCAGTTTCGTACTAGTCAATGTTCTATTTTGTTTTAAAAGTTTTCATCTAATAACTTATCACATTTATAATTTCGATTCATTAAGTTGAATTTACACGGTACTGATAATTCTCATGAGGACTGTTTTGGGCTTAGCCTGTAGTCTTTGGTAAATCTGTAATAATGAAATATTCTTAGAAGTAGGATTATCATCTTATCAAAACAATACTGGATAAATTAAAGCGTTATCATAACGTTTCGGGAATTTCAAGTAGCCTACAAAAATTGAATATCTCTTTGTAAAAATACCATTTACATTCTATCCAAAATTCATACTTGTTCAGTGTGAGGTCTCAGAACTAGTGTGAGGTCTTGTTTGGTGTTGGTCTTGTTAAGTCATCAAAGAATTTAAGCGACAATAAAATTATCGATCGAAAAAAGATCTAGGAATATTAATTTATTTAGATTTCAAAAAGAAACGACACTTTAGAATAAAAATTAATAGATAAACAGAAATTATGTTTTCATAATAATGTATTTTAGACAGGACCTATACAAGCCCACAATCCCTCACCATCGCCTTGGAGAACGGATACAAATAAAATAAAGCTCTAGGTCGAAATGTTTTTATGATTCTAATGAGCTCACGTGACGATGATTTGTCCCCATTTGGCGATATCAAAACTCGTTCATAGAATCTGGACGAAAAAATCACTCGGAATGCGTCATGAACGTGGAAAGTAGGCTACCACAATATCAGCGAGAAGGCCAAAACAAGAAAAAACCACTGATCATTTTTATCAACCGTAAAATGCTGGATGTTATCAACACGATAGATAAAAAATGAATAATATTTATTCATCAGGAAACTTGAAAATGTTAATGACAAAAATATTGACATTTCTATCAAAACTACAGAGCATGCCAAAACAATAAACAGGAACGATTAATTTTTAATAGTCGAAAATAAAAATACCATAAGTATTCATCTTGTTTGTTCGATAGACTAGAACGCCTTGAAACGTTTCCACAGGATGAATACGTAATCATTGACAATCTTTCAATATATTCTGCAGCTATAGGCTAATAGAATGACTCAATAATTTTTGGTGACATGGTAAGTTTGAAGGGTGTAATTCGTTTGTTTTCAGTGTAAGATGACCTGGACTAATCGAAATCCGTACTAAATAGAAACACTCTCAGTTTGAACAGTGCCATAATGTTAATGACCACTAAACCACGTCGGGAACGAGTTCTCATACAAAGTAAAGTATCTTAATAGAAACTTTTCGAATCTAATTGGCTATTAGATTTGATTTTGGAACCTATTTCTCTTTACACCATCTTTCACTATCTTTAACAACCCTGTCAATGTTTTTCAACAATCAAGTTAATGTTTTTCTTTGTATAGAAGTCGACTCCCTGTGTTAGTCAATAATCGATAAACACAACATCAAGATTATAGTGACCATTATGATTCTACCCATAATAATACTGAGACATTTTACTTAGTTTAATACGTTTTACTATAACTCTCATTGGTTGCTATTCAGCCATAAGTCATGTCATTGAGGAACCTTTCAGATTACAATCAAATTTAACCGACGTAAATTAACGCGCCATTCGACGTAGACCAATGCAAACAAGCTCAGTTAGGTCTTAGATGACGTCACTCTAGGGGGGTTGGATTTGATTGGATTTCGAAGGTAGAAGAATTATCTGTGTCGAGTTAGAGTTAATCTGTGCTTTAGAGAATTGGCCGATAGAATTGGAGTTGGAAGATAGAAATCTTCACTCATTTGTAATCCAAATTCTCGTCAATGGCAAAACCCTCGAAAACCATCAATATAGCAACAAATTGGTTTCTTCGTTCAGTGAAGCCAGGAGCGTTTTTTAACGTTTTTAACAGTTTTTTATGGATTCCATAGAATAAATTATTTTGAAGTTTTATTGTAGAAAATCAGCTAATGCTATAATGTACACAGAGCCTACAGACTTATACATCAAAGTTTATATCTATTGAAGTATCTATTTGATCTATTATTGAAGTTTAGTAATATTTATAGACTACTATAAACGTTTTCCAGCTTTATCGTAGAATAAAGGTGCCTCAACTAAATAAATACAGTATTTACTATTCTGTATTATGTTCTGTAGGCTATAGATACTGAATTTATATACTAACGGGTGTTAAAACGGACGCACTTCGAGTTTGAGGGAGAATAATTTATGCATTGGTAATATTTTATCTTCAAAAAAGCTCTACTGTACTCTTCATTAAAGCATTTTACATCATCTACATGTATCAGTGACTCCCCAGTAACCATTTGTAGCCTATCTATATAGTGTCTGTATATTTTAGGCTATGGTAATGATAATGGTACAATATAAAGTGATTTCAAGATTCAAGATTCAAATAAATTTTATTCACAAAATTACAGCAGTACAATATAAAAATATCCAGTTTAGTGAATATTCCCCACAAAGACAGAAGTCTGGGAGTGGGGAAAAGTTGTAATTTTACTTTGTATAATGTTGTGATACAAAAATTAATTTTCATTCTATTCGAAGGTTTTTACAAACGATGAACGTGTGTTTATCATTGAGAGTTATTAAACATTAGGCCTATTAATAAATTGTTAATCTTGCGAACAAGACAAAGACAAGTTCCAGTAGGAATCTCTCGATTCTGAAGTTTGTCTTCCACTGGAACTTGTCCTTCAACTCTTACGTAAGATTTATATGCCTGATAACTTTGAGTAATAGAAATCGTTCATAATTTGGAAAAAACTTTAGCCTAACATGGTGAACTGATACATGGATACACATTGAATACAAATTTGGATACAAATGAATACTGAGAAAGCACTGATACATGCTGTGAGCGATATACATTTATACAATGTGTTAATAAAAAGAGTACAGAAGTGTATAACTATAACACATTACATAACTATACACATCACGTTTTGAGGGAAAAATATTCTCTGTGCAGTAAATATTTTCCCTCAAACTTTGAAAAGCGTACTTCTTGAAATACTTTGTATTGTAAAGTCTCCTAAAAACGATTTTAATGAATTAGCGATGTCCAACAAAAGTTTTATAATCGCATCTTCAGTGACGACATAAAATAATAATGACAAAAAATGAAGTGCGTAATGTTTTCAAGCGCAAGACAGCAAGAGCATGCTAATGCTAATAGCAAGGTCAATGTACCAAGAGGCTTACAGACCGCAAGATTTCTACTTTTTAGTTTTTACTTGCCACCGAATTACGTCGACAAAATCATTCTAAAGAAAGAAGAAATGACTTTCCAGATTCCAGTGTGAAGCGTTTACTAGTACTACAGTACTAGTATTGAACTAGCATGTATTATAAACATCACTTATCACTAGCTAATAACTCATCATCAAAAAAATATCATCATCCTATCCTTGAATGTGTAGTAGGCTTCGGATTCTGAAGTTTGTCTTTTACTGGAACTTGTCCTTCACTCTTACGTAAGATTTATATGCGAAGCTTAATAACTTGGAGTAATAGAAATCGTTCATAATCACTAGCTAATAACTCATCATCAAAATTAATATCATAATCCTATCCTTGAATGTGTAGTAGGCTGCGATATGCGAATTTATACGAATACTATAAGGCTAGATCAGTCAAGACAAGACAAAATTGTCACGTTTAGTCACAGCACATAGTTGCTTATGACCACACTCTGATAAGTCATTGCATTGGTTTGTGCTGCTTCATGGCAACTATGTGAATTTTCAATTGTGACTAAACGACTGTAATCTCGTCTTATCTTGTCTTGACTGCAGTACGCCTATAATAAAACAGCTTCACAAGTTCATAATCCTACCCATTTGCAATGTGTTTCTCTTGATTTGTAGCGGTGTAAGTAGTACAAGATGTTTTCGAAGGGTTTAGAGAAATTCAAGTCAGTCTTTATAACTTATTACAAATTCAAGTTGTTAGAAAAATTGGTTGTTTTCTGATTGTAAAATTTGAACAAGTTTATAAGTAGTAATTGTAGCACTGTTTCGTAGTGATCGATAGATTCAATTAAAATTTTTGAATTATATGGAACAATGTAAATGATAATATCTGAATAAGTTGCTAGATTCACTTCTTATCATGCATTATAGCATAATTACCTATTGAGAACCAATTATTGATTATTCTCAAGAATACTGCGGTAGGCCGAAAATTCTATCATCAACTAATAATCAATTTTGAATTTGTTTTGCATTAGACTTCAGTATTAGAGTTCAGTATTAGAGTTTCCGGTTCCTTATTTCTCCCAATTTTTCCCTCAGTTTCACTCTTTGCTCTAAAAAAAGCTTCTCTCACAATAAAAATCAGAAACTACATAGAGTTGAAGAGTTCGAGAATCTATATGAAATACACTAGTGACTATGGTGCAATCTCAACGTATATTATAAAGATGTATTGTTTCAAATTCATTACTGCTTCATACTTCCAAGAATGCTTCATTCTTCAAGACCTTTTAAAACCAATTGGAAACTTATTTTGGCTCAGATAATGAAGAACAAACGATTAAAATAAACAAATTTTATTCATCCATTATGATATCATCATTTATCACTTACAGTAAAATGTAACTATACTAACTAATAATTTTGCACCAGGGAAATACAGTATTTCATTCACAAAATAAATGGACACAAAATAACTGCGAAAACAGTGCAACTGTATACAGCCTTATTTTAATTGATTTTAGAAAATAATATAACTTGTATAACTATTTCGATGTTGAAAAACAAAATTGGGCTCCCATATCTGAAGTAAAAAGTAAAAATTATATTCATACAATTGCGAAAAATAGAGACACTGTAAACAACAGTAGTAGGCTACATATGTATAGGCTACATATGTGAATTACAATATTATTTCTTAACTTGTCTTTCATGACAGTTTATAAGACAACCAATGTTAAATTACATTTGAACAAAGTGAAACAGGAATAATCTAGCTGTAAGCAACTTAGTTTCGTAATAAGTCTATGTTTCTGTACTTAGTTCGTTTCCAATTTCAATCAAAGTTTTTTTTAATTCCTTGTTTCGTCCAGATTTCCTTTTTTGACAATATCCAGGTGATAAGTAGATCACATCCTACACCTCCATGGAGGACGCCCCTGCCCGACGGGGCAGATAGCTGCAGCTAGGATTGCCGCCCAGATCATTCCGCTGCCTCCGTAGCCTGAAGCACTGCCGCCTCCCATGCCTCTCTGGCGTACATGGAGCCACCGCCCCCACGGCCTCCGTATCCTGCTGCTGCCTCCGTATCCCTGCTGCCGCCTCCTATCCCGAAACCGCCTCCGCGAGGAGCCGCCGTAGCCGCCCCTGAGTAGTAGCCTCAGGAAGAGGATCAGCACTAACAAATAGGATGCATGCCGAAGCAGCTATCACGAGGAATGCGGTGGTCATCTGTAAAAGATTAATTAAAATAATTACCGGTATCCTATTAGTATTATTCTATAATAATAATTTTATCGATTAATAAAATAGTCTTCAAAAATGTCATTTTACTAATAAAAAATGTATTACAGTACCTATATCTATGCTATGCTATACGCCTCGTCATCCACTTCAACCGTTTACGTCTGAAAACGTCCGACACCCGGACAGCTGGCCATTTGATTCAATGTTAGAATTTCGGACGTTCGTACGTTTTCGGACGAAAGCGAATCCAGTGAACAGCGAGGCTTATTCACATATTATTTGTGAGCTCTTTAAATTGTTCGAATTTTACTTTCAAAATAGGTACTGTGACTAGCTATCAAGACCCAAATCAGAGCAATAATCCAATAAATAAGTCTTTAGTGAAAATCAACAAAGTTTTACAACCAACTTGGTAGTTATTAAATTTAATCACAATCTTGTTGTGTTGATCGATAAATATCTATTTATTATCATACAAAAAATATTGAATTCATTCGTGAATTATTGATCAAAGTTATTAGTAGTAAGATGTATCAAATCAATGTTTTGCCACGATGAAAAGAATACAATGAATGATCATTTTGAAGACAAAAGTAGAGGGAAATAATAATCAATCTAAAAATAATAATGGTGTGTAAGAATATAGTTGGGAGTTGAAACCGGATTTATAGTGACAAAAAATAATATTGCCTACAATGCCTAATAGAAAGAATAAAACAAGAATAGGAGGAAAACAAAATAAATTTAAGAGGATTACAAGAAAGAACGAAATACGAAACGAATGACGAAAGAATAAATGAATAGAAGAGAGTGCAAAGAATGATAACAATGGGCCAATTGCAAACAAGATTTAGATCAGCACAAAGCTTAAAAAACACGACTACTCTCTCCTGATTGGTCAGGTCAACAATTTCAAATGTTGAATTTTTAAATTCTACCGTTAGATGGCGGTAGTTACTGGGTGACGTTCAACTTCTACTGACACGCCCTTCAAGCCCCGCCCACTCTCTCCTCTGATTGGTCAGCGATGTGTTTTTGAATTCTGCCGGTAGATTCCAGTAGTTGCTGGGTGATATTCATTGTCAACTTCCTCTTCTCAAATGCTCTTGGTTTTGTTCAACGGTTGGAAACAGATTCCTTTTATTTGTGAATACATGCATTTGAAAGTGAAGTTTTTATATAGGTAATGAAAATAATAAATTGAGTGTTGAAAATGTTTTGCTATCATTGTGGTTTTGCGTTTATCAGTAAAATATTTTGAATAGGAGGTCTCTGATCCCCATATCATAGGAATCAATTATGAATTGGCTTTATACACCATATTGTACACTAATATCAATTAAAATATTATTTTTTATTGCTTGCTTCAGCCTATTCAGTGGGATCCAGTCTTAATTTTTTCCCTAATGTATTATTAAATTATATTTTCCCTTTTACGATTTCACGTTTATCAATCACTTCATTTGAATAGGGAGTTTCTGTCCCATATAAGTTTGTAGCAAGTGGAAGGAGCTATGAGGTTTAAGTTATAAAAAAACACTTTGATTTCGGAATCTAACCCATGATTGGTAAGTTTAACCAGACTAACCAAATACTCTACAGGGGCTCGTCAAGTTTGATTTGCATAGTAATTATTGGTCAGTATTATTTTTTAGTAGTATTTAAGGGGCTTTTACTCAATTTGTTATCTATTCTGAAATTATCAAATCGAAATATTAGAATAGAATTGACGAGACAAGCAAGAAAATTGATACATTCAGCCTTGTAGGACTATTAATACATATTAAATCATCAATGCCTTTCTTAAATTGAATTTTGATTTGAAAATTCCAAGAATTCAGATTTGGAACCATCAACTACAAAAATGATCGAAAAAATATATTGTTTCCTACAACTAAAGATTCGTAAATCTATGAGATACTTGTATAAGGGATTCAATTGACTTATCAAAACTTTTTTATGGTTCAATTTAGTGTCATATACCTAATCAGAACAGTAATATTATAATCACCCATTTCGAAAAATGTAACTCCCTCAAAGAATTGAATTTTATATTTGAGTTCCCATGTTGTCATTCAATCATCCCTTCCCAGCAAGTTGAAGTGGGTTCGGTTTGATTTTAAACAATCCAATTATTTGAAAATAAATTGAATCTGAATGAGAAATACAAGATTTTATAAGATAAAAAACGATTTTATGTAAAATCTTCGAGTCGTTCTGTTTACAAATTAATGGGTTGTAATATTATTAATAATCACTGGAAAAAAATGTAACTATCCCACAAGCAGATCCTTATGAGTTTAAAGGAATAAGACAATCCTATCTATCCTACTACCTAAGTAGTAAGATTGTCTTTGGTTAAAAGTTATGTTAAGGTACAGTACCGTACTTACCGAAACTGTGTTCATGGTGCTGATAACACGTCGACTTCACTTAACCGTTGGTAAGCAATCGAATGGTGACTGACTGTCTGTTGGTGAATTATTTATATCACCAAAAACTCCTTGATTAGTTTACTTTACAGCTGGGATAAACCAGGATATTCGTTCAATTCAATGCAACTTGAAATAAAAGACGGGAGCTTCAAGGAGAGCTGATGTGAACGTCGCTCTTTCGCTCCAGACACAATGAGTGTTAACAAAACAAAAACGGTTACTATTTCAGAGGGCGTGACTGGAGAGAAGCGTGAATTGGGACTACTCGAGATAATAATTCGAGAATAATAAATATTTTATCCGTGAGTGATTGAATGAAGGAGTAATACAGGATGTGCAAAACGTCACAAAAAACGTGCACAGATTAGATTTTGACATTGAGTCTTCTTTTTTATCTGACTCCCACCTCCGTTGTTACACCTGTCGCGCGAAAATATCGTCGTTTCATTAGAATGATTGCATAATGGGATCAATTTTGAACACGAATGGGTCTATTCAATTATTGTCTTTCGGCTGAAGATGAATTAAATTGCGGATCGTTTAAAAGCGCGCCCGCGACTATTAAATCAAGGTTGCGGGCGAAATTCAGCTCCTTGAGTGTTTTATTTTCAATGATCATTGCCACTGTCCTATGAGCGAGAAGTGACTAGCACTAATTGCAGACATGTTTCCGGCACTTGGAAATCCGAGTGGGCCCGTTTGTCACGCGAACAGCTACATTTGAAGACGTTACACGGAAATATTACAATTGAACCACGTAGTTGAGGGAAGTCATCTTAGTAGTCATTCTTCTAGTTTTCTTGGGATTGCCCCTCGAATGTCAATCCGATTCAAGCATGCAATATTTCTGGATAATGTTTGCACAATTTGATTGCAATAATTGATTAAACAACTTAAATCCTTGAATTTTATCTGTTAATACAGTTCGGTGTCACGCACAGGTTTTTTAAACCCATGTGACACCAAATTTATTGTATTAAAAATTTTTTGTACTGTGTAATTTTTTCAATAAAAATTTCTGATTTCTGAATTTGTTAACTGTTACTACTGGCTGAATACTACAAGTTAAAAGTAGTTTGAAAAGTTATTCCTGATAATATTATTCTTATTCATACTTCATTCTGAATTCAATTATTATGTCAATAGCCAATTTATTATGAGTTATCCATTATCAATTGGATAACTATCGAGTAATTGCAATACGTTACCCACCTCATGATTTCGTATTTAGTGGCGAAGCGTGGTATACTTGACCGGTCCTCGCCGGGTATATTTCCTTTAGGAAATATACGACGCTTCGCCACGGTTCGTGTTATATGTATGGGAAGGTATATGAAAGTACAATATAAAATTGGATTAGTAAAATAAGATTGTAAAAGTCATATCATAGATCTTGAGAGCTTCATCGAAGACTATTGATAAGACGTATTGAGACGTCAATTAATTCACGTTACAATGTTATTGAAAATATTATTCTTATACATATACATTACATACAAAACAAGAAATTATGCAGGATACAGGTGGAGTAAAGTAAGATATGCCTAATCCAAAATAATAGCCAAGAATCATATGAAAGTCAATTGCCTCAACTGCAGCTAGATTACTTTTTCTTATTATTTTTACATAAACAGTGTAAATTGCTCTTCTGCTGTTACGGTACTCTGTCTAGTGTCAAGGACCGCATTTCGCAGGATTGACATTGTCGTCTAGTCGTCTGCTACATTTCACAACAATAATATTATTAGGTTATTCTGGTTAGCGCCGCGGTCTGTTTCACAATGTCTCATCTTCAATTTTCAAATTTTCTCGTCTCCCGAAAAACTGCGAAGGCCAATCCGTGGTCTCATCACTTCAAAAATTTGTATATAAACTGCAAGAGACTTCTTGCAATTTGTCATTCAATCCTCGCCTTGCTTTGGTGATAAGTCTACTACTAGTTTATTCCAACAGCTTTGCAACTGATTTCTGTAAGGAAAACTACTACTTCTCGTGGGTTATCTTCACGGTATACAATGAACGGATTCTTCGCCAGTCTTACTGTAAGTGAAAATTTTTCATTAGAATTCTAATATTCAAATTCCGAGAAATTCGAATTTGTAAATTTCATTTAAAATCAGTAATAATACACAATACCTTAGAAACGCCATTAGAAAACTCAATTTCCCGATCTCTGCTTCCAAGTATGCAAATTTTTGACCAGTTCATCAGTCAGATAATTCTATTCTTGATCCGAATTGGTTTGAAATAATAGGTATAACGATAAATTTGTCCACTGAAGTAACCCAATAATTTGTAGGCATGATCATTGCTGTATTCTCAACCCAAAAACTGTAGTAGCGAATAGTTTTCCATGCTATTTAGCTAACGATTGAACATTGATTACCTAGTAACTTGAAATCTACTCTGAAAAATCTTTCACCCAATAAATGTAAAAAAGATTGCACTTTTGAATAGGCAAAAAAGATTTTAATTTAAAGATTCTGATGTACAATTAAGGTACAGTAAGGTACAAGTAGGCTTTATTTCTTATGCCGTATCTTAAGCTGCGTCCATACTCAACAAATGTTTGACAAACATTTTTGAAAAACATGTTTGTTGAGGAGCTCAAGGAACAAACATTTTTAAAAGTTCGGACAAACATTGTTTGTCAAACAAAAATTATAGCAGGATTCTTTTAAATTGTCAGAAACAGTTGATTGATTTACGCTCGTTTACTAACGTTAAACCAGCTGTTTTCTGACAAGTTAAAATTCTATTTATTTTGCCAAACATTTTCGGCGTTTGCTGTGTGTGATGATATCGAATCATCATAATATGTTCTTATGTTATCATATTTTCTTGTGTTGATTTTGTATTAATTTTAATTATTAATTAAATTATAATTATTAATTATTTAATTATTAATTAATGTAGATTTTTAATTTTTCAAAGATTACGTGATGATTGTATTAAAATTATTTTAAGTCTATTTAATTTGTATTTATCTATAAATTTTTTCCTGGCTACGACCTTGTTATGGAAATTGAATATACTAACATCACTTGTTGCTATGGAAATTTCAAATAACAAGCTATTCATGAGCGCCATGCTAAAAAAGTATACTCTACAAACAGTTTGCTAGTTTTCGCTACCAGAGCAAACATTAATAGTCCAAACAAAAATGGCGGCGCGACACAAAATCTGTTCTACCCAAGGAGGATAGAGAGTTTTCATAATGTTCACACTGCGCAGATCAAGATGCGCGTAGAACTCAAAACGCTCTCCATGGTTTTCTTCCTCCTTGGCACACAATGTTCAAACATTTTGTTTGTATCGCGTCCACACTGGCCACGGACAAACATTGTTTGTAAAACAAAATAAAATTTGTCCAAACTGTTTCAACAAACATGTTTGTCAGAAGTTTGTTCAGTATGGACGCAGCTTTATGGTTTCGGGAAAAATATTAGATACATTTGAAAGAAGATGAAGCCTTTAAAATCCGATAAGAAACAGAATAATACAGTCATAACTGCTTGTTCGAGGCTATCGATGAGGAGATTAGACCCTCAGTTCTAGATATTTAGTTCAAGTCTTATTATTTTTAGAATATCAATTGTTTCCATTTCAAAGTAAAGTAATAATAAAGATTAATCTTTAAGAATTGCAAAGGAAGCCTGAAATTACACTAAAAATAATAATCAATAGAAATGGTAATAAGAAATGACATGACATGAGTGGAATAAGTTAATATAGAAATCCTTGGAGCACTTTTATTGTCCAGGAGTGTCACTCTTGATCATCCAGCTTGTGATTGGTCGAAATTATAAAATGGAGGATGCTCAACGCATCGGCCAATCAGGTAGCTCTTTCAATTTGGAGGCGAACTACGTCACAGTAAACACTTTCTTATTGGTCAAAGGCGTTATTCGAGATACTTCAAAAGCATTCATCTTGTTAATTTCCAATTTTTTATCGAGAATAATATGAATGACAAGGAGACCTACTGCATTATTAGGCCTACAACAGTATTTATTAGGACTTCATTGTGTGGAATAGTTATTATATATGAATAGTTAGTATATGTACCGGTATATATCTAGGAACAAAAGAACAAATTTCCCTCCTGAGGGAAACAGGCGACAATTTCTTGAGGGAGAAAAATTAATTTAGCCCCGTCACTGAATAGGTGTACTGTCTCTAGTCCGTTGCCCCGTATTGCACACAATAGGTTTTCCCCACCCAGCAAAAATACACTATCAAACTCGTTGAGAAAACGCTATCTCACAATTACTCAGTTTACAATCGAAATACAGCTACTCATTTTATATTTCCTAAACATGAATATTCCAAAGATCGAAATTCAGCAGTTTTGTTTTCAATTTCCTGTACTTACGATGCAGTGTTGTCATATTCTATTCATCGATTGCGGCTTTGTTGAATGACTTCTCCCCATCTTATTCTCATGGTTTTACTTTCACTCCTTCGGAACTAAAAGTTTAATCACTTGTACTGGAAAAAGTGAATGGGTTAGACCTATAGGGTATCGTTTATCTAAATTTAGGTGGGAAGCAGTTTTGGACAAATGTCTATTGATTCTTTCCACATTGTAATGTATAGCCTATTTTAAATGAAAATGATTGATTAAATAAAAAATAAATAAATAAGTAATATCAGTGGTCACTCGGTGAGAACGGTTGCTAAGTAATTATGTGGTTAAGTAACAAACATTCGAGACCGCTCTCAAAAAAGACACAAAAAATTGTGCATTGAGGCGAGGTGGAACCTACCCTACCCGTAAGGGTCTCCTCACCAATGAAAGCCATACGATAAAAATAAATAAATAAAGAAATATTTTAGTATTTGATTCCAGGGGGAAAAAAGCAATTTTAGTTTGTAGGTGGAGGAAGAAATATTTCTCACATTATCGTGAAGTAATAATCAAGTTAAAAACTTGAATTTAAACGCGTTCTTCTTGTATTGGAAGCAACTTTGTTTTGGATAATTTTTAATTCGTCTAGGCTGCTAGTATATTCATCCATTTTTGCCAGTAGAGGGTAATAGTCGTAGCCTTAATTCAAAACACGTGAGCATGCAAAGTAGTTATTTTTAAAATCGAACAAGGTAAGCCCTAGAGGCCAATAATTGCAGAGACCAGCTCGCAGACTTAATAAGATGTTATTAGGACTCAAGTGTGAGTCGAATGAAAATAGAAGACAATAACAGAAACGAGAAAAACCGGCGGCTATAATATTGAAAGCGTAACCAAGTCAACTGTAACGTGAAAAACACCAATGTAACTTAATATCAGTAATAAGAATACAGAAAAATAAAAAAACATCTTCAATTACGTGACCAGCTCAACAGCAACTTATCCAATTGACTCAACTGAGATCAATTGACTTTGATCTTCAATGCTCTATTCTATTCGATCGTCCAAGATAGGTTATTACAACTTTCAATGTTATAAAGAAATCAGAAATGTCTTCCAGTCCTGATAATCCAAATTTATAATTTTCAAATGAAATGAGAAGTGACCTCCAGTATTCCTGATAATCCAAATCTTCAATTCGCAAATTATTTCAATTAATCTTACTGCATAATAACTTACTCGTAAGATATTCATTTGTTTTCACAAGCATAATTTATGAGAAACAGAAGAATGAATAATAATGAATTCATCTTCTTATTAAATTAATCGGTTAAACAAATACAATAAGGTTATTACCCATCCACTTCGAAACAAATTTGTCACTTGAAAATAATAAAAAAACAACACTGCGGTTTAGGAAGCAAAATCTTATAAATCATTACACAGTGTTAGGAAATCTACCATAGAGATCATTTAAATTCCATTGATCCAAAATAATAATGTTATCAATTGTTTTTGTAGTGATGTACTGATTGACATTTTTGTGATAAATTGATTGAAATCATCAACTCAACACAGACCAACACAACATGTTTTTTTCTGTGCTATTATAGAACTCTACATAGTCTCTCTACAGTACTCTGCAGAGTCTCTCTACAGAACTCTACACACTCTCTATAGAGTTCACAATATTAAAGCTCATAAACCATTATTAATTTATTATTTATCTGCTATGTAATATTGAAGATTCTTCTAGATCTCTATTTTTCAATCTCGTTCTGTAATGTTACATAACTCTTAGATGTGTTTGTCTTAGTCCTACCATTGTATAATATTGTCAACTTGAAATAGGCTGGAGCGTCGTAACTTCAGTCAACATTAAATTTTCACACTGCGAGTGTTTATAGGTTCGATTCCCATCATTTCAGCTTATCATTAGAACAAGAAATAGAAATAATACAGAATTTTCCTATATCATTTTTGTATCTTTGTTCAACAAAAACACTTATTCAGATCTACTAAGTCGCTTGTCATAGTATGGTCACAGACAACAATATAGTATAGACAACAGTATAGTTAGTCTATGGTATGGTCATTACGATAACGAAAACTACTAACGAAAATTTATGCTATACTCCCTACAAATAATAGTGGTTGTTACCGTAATAACCATACTATTATTTCATGTAATGGTATATTATCCTCTAAATATCTTATAATGGAGGATGAAGTGTCTTAGTAACTCACTTTAATTAAGATCGAATACAGTTGCCGGAATTGATTTTGACAGAAACGGCCACTCCCGTCTTTCGGAGGAGATGAAAAGCCGTCGGTCCCCACTGCCTAAAAACAGTCGTCATCTCTCATCATCACCCCTCTTATTACCCACGCACAAGCCTAGAGCTCATGTGGGCATCACCCTAAAAAAAAATGTACGTACCTACAGATATGCGTACTGTACAGTATACTGTATAAACTACAGACGGGATATCTGTATATTTATTATTTTTAAGTGGATTGACAAAGAATGAATATCTTGCAATAAGCTACATGAGACGCCATACGCTAAACGGCTAAATAATAATTATTAATACCACTATTATCCTACTTTTTGTCCTTTCTCAATTTTTTTTTGTGTTTTGCAGGTAGTGGCAGTGATAGCAGTTTGCGTCTCTGGATTTCCAAAAGGCGGAGGCGGCGGAGGAGGAGGAGGGGGATGGCCCATGAAAATGATGGGTGGGGGCGGAGGAGGGGGAGGTTGGCCGATGAAAATGATGGGAGGGGGCGGAGGAGGAGGTGGTTGGCCCATGAAAATGATGGGAGGGGGTGGAGGCGGGGGTGGTTGGCCCATGAAAATGATGGGAGGGGGCGGAGGCGGGGGTGGCTGGCCCATGAAAATGATGGGAGGGGGCGGAGGCGGGGGTGGATGGCCCATGAAAATGATGGGAGGGGGCGGAGGAGGGGGTGGATGGCCCATGAAAATGATGGGAGGAGGAGGAGGAGGGGGCGGTTGGTCCATGATGGGAGGGGGAGGAGGTATGATGGGTTGTGACTAGTGGAGCAGCAGATAATTTTTTTTTCAAAAAATTGTATTTTCTGGTATTTTTGTACTTCAAATCTTCAATCACCTTAGTTTTATAAGTGTGATTATGTAAAAATAGTATAACTTTGTTACTTTTGTACCTACTCTAAATTAATGTAGAAATAGGAATTCACAAAATAAAATATTGTTCAATTGCATTTTTGTTCTCATTTATTTAATGCAAATAAAATTCCCGCAGTAGGCCTAGTAATAAAAGTTTTCAGCAATTTCTTATTGAAATTGATTCACAAACAGTACTGGAAGAAAATGATCAATAAACAACATGATAGGCTCATGTTCTACTAAGAATATTTTTCTTAGTTCTATTTTTGTAATAATAAAATGAAATGTGTTTACTTATGTGTTTAGTTATATTCATAATCATTGTGAGAATCTATTCAAACGAGTCATTTAACAACAAATTTTGAGTATTAAAAAAATATTGATGAAGCAGCACATCGCTGCGAAATGAAATGGCCACAACACAATAATTTGTGAGTGAGTTCCTACTTATTAAGTTATTTCACTTTCTATATTATGAAAAAATAAGATTGAGCTACAGCAATATAATTGATACCTATTTTATATCTATTGATTCACTTATCGCATCTTTAGTGAACTGAGTAAAAGCACAAGGTCTGTAATATTCTTTATCTGCAGTAAAAGGAACTAAGAAAAATATTTCAGGCTCATTCATCCTAAATTTATTTACGGAATAGAACAAGTAAGTTTTGAAATGACTCGAATGTTTATCAGATGTCTGATAATGCCTGAAAATAATCATAGGCCTACTCTAAACCGATCTGAGATTCTTGCAGAAGAATGCAGCGAGGCATTTTCTCATTGAAGAAAAACAGTATTGAAACATCTATTACTATGAGTCATTAGTCATCACCAACAAATATATTTAAATTTATTGATTAAGAAACACGTGTTTTGTAGTGATAAAAACACTATTACTTATGGTATACATGAAGTCATTCCTGTTTTTAAAATAATAGTTCAAGAATTGATAAAGAAAAAAACAATCAGCCAGTTTCAATTGCTGGTCGATTATTCAGTACTGGAAGAAAATAAATGTCTACTCAAGTTTTTATTTCTTGCAGAATATAGTGTAGACTCGTCAGGATTCAGTCATTTAACAAGGATAAAATATCCAATAATTCTGCAGAAGATTAGTCATTAATGAGGATAAAACATCCAGTAATGTTTTAGAAGATGAAATGTTTTTTTAATAGCACAGGATGAACGCATACAAAAATAAAATGATTTTGAAAACTGTAATGACTATTGCCGCCAATAATAATCAGGATAATAATTATTGGCATTTGGATAGAAATATGGCTTTTTGTTGGTCATCTGATTACTGGAGAATGGGGTCCTCTCATTTTTCTGTTTATTGTCTCTCAAGTTTCTGTTCCATGTGATGTAAGTTATCGTGTATGGTGGCTGATACTTGGTTTTGAAGTTTTCGTAAATCAATTTGTTCTTATTATCACTCCTCTTCTTCAGCTCATCTACTCTTTCTTGTTTCAATCGATTTCGGTCTTCCATAATCTGTCTGTGCCTGAAATGGAAAGTAATGAAAAATGAGAAAAGGAACAAGTAGGTAGTTATAGTTAATTCTCTACTGACAATAATATTTGAATAGAGATTATTAAAAACCTAAAAAATCTATAAAACGCCGGTAATGTTACATCGCATAGAATCCATTTATTCATATCCTTTATCATTAAGTTTTATGGCACTTCTCTAAAAAGTCTACGAAATTATCAGGTTTGCCTATTAAGAGAAGTAGAAACAAATAGAGTTATTTTCAAAAAGTTTAAAAGAGGGTTTGATTTCAATTAGAAAATAATATATAAGTTATTGGAATTTAATATTATTATTAGTTCAATATACAAAACAAATTCCATAGCTCTACAAAGTCTATTCAAATGTGAAATTCAGGGATTAAAATAGATAAATAGAAGAGAATAAACTCCTTTATTAATTTTTATAAATTTAATTTTTTCAAGAACCGTATAAGGTACAACAGTGATTCAAGAATAATTTGGTTACAAATCAAGGATAAAAGTAGCTGTAATAAAATTTATCAATGAAAATTTTTTTCAGAAATTTTATAAAGTAGCTTTCGTTTTAAATTTATTCCTCTTGGGGACCAAGACATTTAAATGTAAGCTCAATACATAAAACTATCCATTTAAAAGTCAAAATAGAAAGAAGAAAAAGAACTACTGTAGTCAAGTCATGTGGAATACTTAACTTTGATTTAAAAACACAATAAAATTTTGAAAATCATGTGAAGTGAGTTTACCCTACTCAAGTGACATTTAGAAGCTCAAAAACCCTTAAAATCATTTGCTGAACAAAGAAAACATCCTCAATGACTCAATTACTATCTTGAAAAGGTTTGTTTACAATATTATATTCAGTTTCATTAGTTGCTTAGATTCACATTTTTAGTAGAATTTGCCATAAGGTTGACAAGCAAACTTGAAATTAAAAAAAACACACTACATAACCTCACAAAAAACGGTGGTACAATTGCACAAAAGTAGATTAAAGTTGTAGTACTTTGATTACTCATTGGAGTTCAGCTTACATTAATAATCAGAGATATAAATTAAGCTTAACATAATTTTTAAAACTGTTACTAAATAGTTTTTAAACATGGCTTTATCATCTGCGGCTGTATATTAGCATGTAAATACTATCTACTAGAATCTAGCATGTATTAGCATGCAAGCGAGGATGGGGTGGCTTACATCAATTCACTAAGAGGAAATCACACTGCTATGACGAAAAGCTTTTATCCATTAGAAAATGAAGTCAAATGAATCAAATTAAGGACTTTCAGAAATATACGATTCTATATAAAAAGAGTCTATATTGAGAGTTTTCAATTCAATATAAATAGACTACCTTACCTGAACAATGGTCTGAATCCAATTTGCTCGGATGTTTTCATTATTTCATCCACTTCATAAATATCAATTTCATCGCATGCTGACACACTCAATGAGCAAGCTATTATTATCATGGCGATGCTGGTAAACATAATCTGAAAGCAGTGTTTTACCACATAAAAACAATCTATAGTTCCAGAAACGGTTTACATCAGAAATTGATTTACCGTACCATATTCAAATGAGAACTGATTAAGAATTGAAATGAGAATATTAGTTTTTGGTAAAACATTAGAATTTGTTTGCATCATGATTTCTTTTAGAAAGCCATTTTTACCAATATATTATAGGCCTTTTTCCCCTTTACATAGAGTAGCATGCACCATTTTTCATATCTCAAGACTGCAAATTTCATTACCTCTGTTAAAGTGAAAATAAAAATAAAAAACAAAAATTTTGAGTACCTATACAAAGTATGATTCTTGAACTTCATATTTTGAGTAGTATATGTGGGAAGAAACATTAAATTCAGACCTCTGTATGTGAACACTATTTCACTATTTTTAGACCTTCAAAGTTATTATAAAACAAAATAAATAAAAATATGTTCCAGTATTGCACACGTGTGCAATATATCATTGATAGAAAACTGAATATGCAAAACTAAATACAGTGTATGCAAACTGAATGATGCTGGAGTGAATCCCAGATGAAATTGAAAACACTGCTCATTGAAATCTATTGAAATAAATGTATGAATACTGATGGTATTGACATTTCACATAATATATATATAAGTAGGTACAATAATTAATATTAGAATACTTATTACTACTTGTCCTAGATAAAAGCAAAATATAATGGAAAGGGTTTTAAAATATCTAGAATGAAGAGTATATGGGAAAGATGAAGAAGAAGAAAAATAGAAGATAATAATTATGGCTGATAATAATTATATTGAATATCGGGTCTTCTTGTGTAATAATTGAAATCAATTGGGTAGGCCTATTATTAGCTCAATGAAAATCAATATGAATTCAAATAACTGAAATTTGAAGCTTATAAAAGTAAAAATTATCTCGATGCTCCAGTAATTGATGAGTTACTTGTGATGCTACAATCAATAGATAATTATTTGAAACATAATTTCTATCCAAGATATAAAATTTGTAGATAACATTGGTTTTTGGGGAATAATAAACAATAAATTTCAAAACTTACTTTGCCCACATCCATATTCGTAATTCTGATCTTCACTATCCTCAAATTTTGCTCAAAAACTATAATTTCCAATAAAAAATTGCGATCCACTTTTCAATAACAAATCAAAAAACTCTTCTATTCTAGTCCAGGAAATCTGTACTGAATGATTTCCGGCTTCGTCGTTGTAAATAAGCCCATACGCGCTGCACTTTTAAAGTATAAGTTTCAAGATGAAAACTTGAAAACAACAATAGAATAATTAGCACTTGAGTGTGAAAGCTCCTCATATAGATCGGTGACGGTTTCTCAAGTTCAAAGTAGTGCGTGAGACAGAAATAATAGTAACACACATACATATCTAAATATTTACTCACTTTTAAAATGAATATCTCAGTTGAATTCTAGTTAATTTCATACAGTATTACTAATACTGTACTTCGTGTCACCAATCACATATAGGAATAGTATTTAGTAATGATTCATTATTTGTTGTAAAATATTACATTTTATATAATCTTCTAATGCATTGTGTAATCAATGAATCACGTATGAATAGTATTCAGGGTAATGGATTGTTCATAATTCCTTGAAAAATATTAATGCTGTTCTCAAAAATATCTTAAGGAAATAATGATTCCCTAAAGATTATTATTTCGATAAATTAGGTTTAAAAGTATTTTTTATTCTATCAAGCAATATTCATTCAACATAATTTACTTTCCGTTCATAATATAAAATGATCATATTATGATGATATTGTTGAGTTTCAAACATATTGGGCAACTAACTTATTGATAGTGCTTTAATAAATATATTTTTCTATTCCAGAATACTGTTTTTCTGCTGGCAAGAAATAATTTTTCATCATGCCTTCCGATAGGCCTAGTGTTGGCAGAGCTATAGGGAATACTCTCCTTCAGGTACCATTTGTGGTTTTTTAATGTTAGAGTAGATTATGGTCAGCTTTAATAAAACTTGGCGAGCTTTGCATTCATGTTTTTAAGTTGCCAAGGGTAGTGGGCATTTCATATAGTTTTCTTATATTCTTCATATTTTTTGTATTGTTCTCATCAATGGGTTCATTATCATTTCTCTTATTGTTGGAATATAAATGTTGGGGCGCGAATGCATACTTGCATGTATAAAAGCATTTTGTATTCACACCCTTACAATAGAATAAAGAGACACTTGATTACAAATGTGCAAATATTATGTACGGTAGTCTATTAATATAATAATCATCTGTGTTTATGTCCTGAGCAAAGGTCTAGGGCGCATGCTATGCATTAGTTGTTTTATGAAATAAGTAAATATATTACTAACAAGTAGTTGTTTTGCATAGAGTGTGAGGTTTCAAGAAATTGATAACATATATCTTTTTTTGGTTATTATTGTCATGTGAAAAAATTTTTAAATTCAAATTTTGTTAAGTGTAGCGTAACTTCTTCTATTTTGTGTTCAATATCTATCATCCTTATTCAATTAATTAACAAGCATATCAGTCTTATTATATTTTTGGATGTGATTTATCAATTTCACTATTATATTTTGATGTGAGTTTTCCCTGTCTTTTGCAGATAGCCCTACTGCCATTTAACTTTGTAATTTGGTTGGTCACAAGTCCTGAATTGATAACATTGCTCTGTATACTGTCAGAAATTCTGATCGAGCTAGTTGTATCAGCTGTTATGGCGGGAGTGAGCATCATCGTATCAGCTGTTATACTGATGGAAGATGATCCTGAGCCCACATTGATCATGACCCCACCCTCTCACCCCAAAAAGTCCTTTCTTCATGGTGAGTGCAAAACTAAATTTGAAAAACTTCTAATACTAGTTGCACCCCCCAAAACATCTATTTTGAATCACCTGATCATACCTCATTAGCATTGTGCTGCTCCTGGAGCATGTAGCCTACATGTACTCTATGATAAGATAAATGAATGTATTTTATTTTATTTTATCGTATGGCTTTTTATCGGTGGGGAGACCCTTACGGGTAGGTTCCACCTCGCCTTATTTTTTTGTGTCGGTCACCCACCCAAGAGCAGTCTTGAATGTTTGTTACTTAACCACATGATTACTCAGCAACCGCTCTCACCGAGCGACCACATGAATGTATTGATATCATACTATGATGTGCGGTACGGTATTAAAATGTTCTTGATTGAAATTTATATAGCTTTCTGTAACCCAGCATAATATTACATGTACCGATACTTTATGATTGGATGAATGAATTAATTAATACTATATGATTTATTCTAATTTTCTAGATGGATTTCAAATGCAATTAATACAATAAAATGAATAACAATAATAAATAGTTGAATACAGTAGGTCTACACTAATGTAGGTCTATACCATTCATCAAGAATTATGCGACATATAAAATACTCATTACAATGACTTCTATACTGCTTTAGTATAAAAATATGGAAAAGAACACAACTTCATTGAAGTTGTGAATGCCTTGACCATCACGAATAACGGCAAATTATTATTATTATCACTTTATACCACGTTTGAGAATGTTCATACAATTTCTTGATGAAATAGACACAGTTTATCATGTTGTAAAATATTTTTATTCAGTTAAGTAATATACCCAAGAATGAAATATAGTAAAAAAGAACCTTATTGAGTTTAAAGGACTGAAAATTGTATAAGAATAATTTTAATTATTATTTAATTGATTTACACTATTGCAACTGAAACAAGTCTAGGATATTAAAGCCTGTCTTCAGCAACTTCTCCGTGCGTTCAGAGAGAGTTATTTTCCCTCGCATGAGAGTATTTATTGTCAACTGTATAATTTTTTTTATTATAAATTATTCGGCTGAGAATGCCAAGCCTAGCCTAAACTGTTAATTGCTGTCAGTTTACTTTCATTTAAAAATTTACAAGTCTAGTTCAACTTTCTTGTCTCTCTTTTTCATTTTAGTTCTTATTGTTCCTTGTTAGAAATAGAGCCGATGTAAACTTTGTTAAATAAAGTTCATTTCTTTTCTATATATTATTATCTTTTGTTAGCATTGCTTCTGGCAATAAAGAGTTTCATTATCATTTTTATTATTCACAGGAGGTGATCCAACATGCATCACTGTCTCTGAAAAACCCAAGGATATGAAGGAGCACGGCGATCAGACAGGAGAATCTGCTGACGACAGAAAAAGCCAGACAGAAGATTCTGCTGAAGACAGAAAGAGCGTCGACAAAAGAAGCCTCCTGGATCGCTGGCTGCCTAAATATGGAACGCCCAGAGGAGACACAACTCCCGACCCTGCCGACATTGAAGTGCCATTGGTTGAAGGAAGCGAACCCGAGTCATCGTATGTGACTCAGGATTCCGGCGAACCACGCACCGATGAAGCAGAATCCGTCAAGTCAGGAGAATTCGATGATAAATCGTTCAAAGACGTTGCTGGGGACGGTAGCAGTGTGACTGATACTGAAAAAGCAGCTGATAAGGCAATAACTGACATTGAGAATGCTGCTAGTGTGAAGACTGATGATATTGAAAAAGCAGCTGATAAGGTAATAACCGACATTGAGAATGCTGCCACCGGTAGTGGTAGTGAACCTGTACAAGAACGGTTAAGTTCTATCGGTTATATATCTAGCAAGACTGAGAAGTAACCGCCATTTTTTGTGAACAATGATTTAAATTAAAAATGAGAGGATTATACCGATACAACTGAATTCTATAGAAAAGGAAATTTTTGTCAATGGATCTCAAATTTCAACAATAAGTTATGCATATTGATGCGCAAAAATTAAATTGATGATGAAAAGTATACGTGCGATAAAATTGTACTAGTATTGAATTTCGATGGAAAAGGAATTGAAAAAACAAAAAACAAAATATTTTGCATATTTCGTTGAAAAACTAATACTATTGGAGTATTCGCTGGCTATTGAATTATTTAATACAGGAGGAAATTTGTGTTTGTGAATCTAAATATATCTTGTTTTGCCGTGATTATTGTAATTAGGAATTAGAACGATCTCTTAATTTTTGAAGGAAGAAATTAGAATCTGTAATTTTAAACGTCTTGCTTTGTGATTATCATACCAAAGCCAATTGGTGGGAAAGTCAACTCTGTGTAACATTTTTGTACTCAAAATATTGTGAATAAAATAAATTTGTAGCGATAAATTGTATTTATTTAGTAAAAAATTATACATACATAGATTTTATGATCAATTTTTTAATAGAAACTGATTGTTACTTATATAATTATTGATGGACAACTACATACATTTATAGGCACTGCACTGCAGTATTACATGTAATATAGTCGTTCATCTGTACAGATGTACGACTATATTACATAATAAAGTGACAGATCAGACCAACAAAAATAACATGTAACCACTGTCACAAAAATTTATGTAATTAAGCATTATTATTTGATAGCAAAGCTGTAAATGTCTCAATCAATAATAAGCCTTTTATCTTCATTCCATTAACAAAGTTTTTTATCTATATATAAGTTGAGGTCGAATCATATAAAATCAAAATCAGGCGATTTTATTAATTAATTTCTCTGAAGAGAATAACTTCTACTGGGATTGATCGACTCTGAATTTTGAGTAGGCTTCCTTCACCTCTTTCCATACTTGCATTGTTGGTTCTGGACTGAAATAAAATAAAATGAATATATTAAAATGTGTTCTTCAAATTCAAATTTATTTGCCATATACAGTATACATGGAATGAAAATTTGTCACTCAAATAACATATAGGCGTTGCCTGCAAAACCTATGTTTGTGTGCTGGCAACGAGTATAAATAAGAAAATAAAATACATAGAGAAATAAAAATTAATGACCAATGAATTCATCTAAAAATCCATGTACCAATAAATGAATCATCCCAAACAAACCTGTTGATTGTGAAAAAATGAACTTGTTGTACTTCAATTCCAGATTTTACTATCTCCAATATGGTTTCTTTGGCTTTTTGAATTCCAAATTTAATTAAATTCTCTTCAGAGTCCTTGTAAGTGATCAATGCATTGTAGGTGTCCTCGGTAAAATGGAATTTGCATCTATTATCGAGACTTAGAAGTAATTTAGCATTCTGTAATAGAAATAGACTATTTAAAATCAATGTAATAAGTTATACTATGCTTTTTTTCATGAATACAAATCCAGAATCACACAAATATGCTCTTGATTTCATAATAGGCTTATGCATAACGTAGGTTTTTTTTCTAAATATATTCTTCCTATTTATAGGAATTAGGTGAGAATTGCGGCTTTAAATTTGTTTTCACACTTTTTTGTAATAATCATACTTAACATAAAAATCACACTTTTTTATTACATCTATCACATTTAAATTACACTTTTTTTGTTTATTATTGCTTCACATTATAACTCACTACACAGAGTTCATCAAGTTAAGAATTCAAATTATGTGAGAATGCCAACTTAATCTTGTAATAGTTTTAGATTCTCATTTATAACTAAAAGTAATAATGGTAAAATGATCCGAACAATAATTTACTAATAAATTGTTTTCCAATCAATTATAACATTTGTTTGTTCTCTATAATGTGATAAATGAATGCGTGAATACACCGCACCGTATTGAATAGTGCCTTACATAATTGAATAACAATTTATTATTCATATTCATTTATAAGAACAAGAATACTATGTCAAGAGAAGAAAAAAGAGGCTGTGTGTTGAATATTGGAAAAGGGACTTACAGTTTTGAGCGTATAAGCCTTTTGGACCTTCATCCATTAAGTATCATTTGTACATTATTTATTTATTTATTCAAGCTAAAGTTCAATTAACTCATAGAATGAAAACACAGACACTAGATTTAATCCAAAACGTCTTCTTTTCCTAATTTTGGTAAATATTTCAAATGAAAGTTTATAGAAAATGAAGTAATAGAAAATGAATATTCTATTATAGGCGTACTGAATAGAATATAAAGATGAATCTTACTTGTACTGGCATTATTCCTGGGATAATTGGAACATTGATCCCAATTTTCCGGCATCTTTTGACGTAGCTTACAAACTCTGATGCATTGAATACTGTCTGAGTAATAATATAGTCTGCACCAGCATCAACCTTGGTGGAAGAGAATGGATCCAATAAATTCATTTTTATCTCAATATTGACATATAATTTCCAGAAAACAATACAAAAACCGATACAAAATAATATATATAAAATACAAAAAGCAAAAAAGTAAACAGTAGTTAGTAGGCTGATTGAAGAATCGTGTTGAAGCACCAAGCATTTCATCCCAATATTATCCTGTTACATAACTATAATGCTGGGGACATTATCAAGTTCATAGTAGCCTACTTTAAATAATGATTTTTCAAAATAGAATCTGAAAGGGCATAAAATTTCGCAATTCCATCATTTTTTCAAACATGAAAATCAAAAAGTGATCCAATTTTGTAGTCTAGCTACCTAATTACCTGTACCGGAAGTTCGCCAAAGATACAAAGTAGTCCTATAGTGAATTAACTTTTCCATTGAAAAAACTTATTCCATTGAAAATTTTTTCATTCAAGATCACCACTTCTTATTTGTTTGAATCAATTTACTATATAGATGAACTCAGTAATTAAGACTCAATTCATTATGTTATTAAGATTTTCACATACTGGTATATAATATACTGTACTTTCAACCTCATATCTCAATATTGTACAACATTGTATAACATTAGAGCCAAACTGTTAGTGAATCTCAAGGCTCACAAAATCTTTAGAAGGAATTCGAGAGAAAACGTTTTATTACGGTAGGCATATCTCTAGAAAATATTCACAGTGTAATTTTCAGTATTAACAGCCTAATTAAAATTGATTGGGAACCTCACCTTGTCCTTCAAGTACTGAATTTCAATATTCCTGTCGAGCCTCTCAGAGTGACCCGATGGATAGCCAGCCACAAATATTTTAAAAAAATTTCCAAAGTTATTTCTTATGAAAAGAACCAAGTCTTTGGCATAGGAAAAGCACGCGTTGTTTGTTAGATCATTCTTATCTGTAGGGAGAGAATCAATAATTAACAAAAATCATTCTCAAAACATTATAATAATCATCATGAATAAACAAAAATGAAGATCTACACCACGATTGATTCTTATTGCAATTATGGTGCAATTACATACGTTACTATGGTGCATTGACTAACGTTGCTAGCATAATAATGAAGTTGCAGTCTAGTGAGAGGAAACATGCACTGTCCAATTTACTCAGGCACTCAGGGTAGAGGGGTAAGGTGGATTTCTGCCCTGCATGTTCACACTTTGCTTGAGGCAGATGCCAAATATTTGGTGCTGGCATGTTCACTAGCACCAGTAAATGCACCATTTAGATGAAGTTAATGAAGTGAAGTCATATTAAATGTATAAAATTCAACAGTGACGAGAAGCTGTTGAGGAGCAGTGAAGAGCTAAAGCTGGAGTATGCAGCTCTTGTTTGGGAGCCATTCCAGCACTGTCATCAATGATTCAAAGATAATTCAAAACAAATAATTATTGAGGTATTTGTATTTTAAGAAGTTTAATACATTTTGTCCAATGGCTAAGGACAACTTTTGATGTTCAAAAATTGAGAACTAGAAGATCTGTCAGAGCCTGATTGTTAAATGAAATATTGAATGATAAACTTAATAAACTCAACTTTTTACATATTTCTTTTCTGTTTCTTCTTTTTCTCAACAACCTTTAGAGTACCTATTGTATCTTATTAATATCTTCCCGAGATTAACTTTCCTCCACTTCCTCACAGATCGTCTCTTCTAATCTTGTCATTGTTTAAATTCTCTTATTTAGTGAAGTTCTATGAATTTATTAATTTTATTTTTTCTTGTCCTGGAAAGTCAATAAAGGCTTGTTATAGACTTGATATTATATGAAATGAATAAATAAAAGTTTATCCATAAATTTAATAAGTCCGCAAGTCTATAAAGGTAAAATTCCTGTCACTACAGTAGTAGAAAAGGGCATTCATAAAATGCCAATTATAGAATATAAAAGCTTGATAAAGCTTATCATTGAGTTATTGAAGTTATCAAGTAGATTTAATTGCAATCGACTAAATGAGTTGCAATATTAGGAATAAGTGCATCTGATGGCTCATGCATGATTCATAATATTAATATCCATGTACTGTAAAGTATCCCTCTAGCAGACCGTAAATTGTATCTTACGTTCTGGAATGTAAATTTTAAATAGTTAAAAATTATTCTGTATGATTATTATTTTGTTGATTTCTTGGTAATGATGTATAAACATTTTTCTTGATTTTTGTTGAGAATAAAAATTCAGTTCCATTCAACACACCTAAATCATTACCGTACGGTATATTATTTTAAGGACTCACCTCCTCTAAGGGCAAAAATATGTCTTATCCTGTTGTTCTTCAGGTAATGTAGAATTTGTAGTATTTCGCTTTTTGTCAAATTCTGAGGCGTCAAATGAGCGATAACGTCTACGCCACTCTCCTGGACTTTGCGAGCAAACTTTAAAATTGGACAATCGTTCAGGTCAAAGCTCGAAACATGCCAACTGACGGCACAGAATTTAGCATTCGATGCCTTACAACTTGCAATTGCCCTAATGTAGGAAAAATGAGAAAATTTAGAAGACTCAACAATGCTGGTAAATAGATTATAAAATAATGTTTATATTAATAAATTCTTATTCATCTAATTTATTTTAGTTGAATCCACATTTAAAAAGAATTGTCGAAATAGGTACCGGTAACCCGGGGCGAAGTCGATCAGTATGGGTGAAGTATCACACCTGACTTTTTCAAATAAACTGCTTTTCACCCTTACAATGAAGACTGAAGACTATAAAAACTAGGAAAAAATATATATCTATGAAGGATATAATTCTTTCTGAACTTTATTCACTAGAATAACAATAATTAATCCTCCTATGGATGCTGGAAAAAATTCCAAAGAAAAATGAAATTGATAATAATTGATCGAAATCTCCTCATGTGTGGAGTGAAGTCGATTTTACACTGTATTATAAATGGATGATCAACTTCGCGCCACTATATGGGGTGAAGTCGATCAGTCTTCAGCAAAAAAGTAAGGATTGTTTAAAATGTTGAAAATTATGTTCAAACTGTAATGATAAGGACAAGACTGGTAGAATCAATCCTATTTTTTTAGAATTTTATTAGGGCTTCTAAAGCAAATTTATCACAAAAAACCGTAATTTTTTATCAGCTTCGCCCCGGTTTACGGTAACTCAGCATCAATAATATGCGTAATTCACACACTGTACGGCTTGAATTGAGAATGCGTTATGTAATCTATAAAAAATCTCTATTTCAACATTCTAACGAAGTAAACAAAATCTTTGCATGAGTACCTAATACCTTTATTTATTGCAAGACGCGAGTTTGTACTCTCTACAAGCAATATGAAAAAATTATAATAAATACGGTACCGTAATCAAAATTTTATCCTACTTTTCAATGCAGGCATCCAATTGAGCAGCATCCTTGAATGTAGAAGACCATTCCATTGACATGAATAATCGCGAATTATTCTCCTCATTGTTAATTACCTCCATTATTCTACAAAATTAACAACTGACCGCTTTAATCACTGACATTTACATTGAAAAATAAATCATTCAAAAGATAGAATCATTCAGCTTACTGGCAACAACACATCTTAATTTTTATTACAAAATATTGTATATCTATATTGGTTCTAGTCAACTGCACTGACTCAAATTATAATGTTACCTTACCGCATATAAATCGTACTAAAATTATTTACAATTCTTGTCTATCACAACACACCAATATTCATAATTTTATTCAGAACATCGTGTGACGTTATAGAGCATTTTCACACACACAAGCCTTATCTGATGAATTTACGCATACCGTACCTAAAACTAGACTATATATAGATAGTATTTCAATCATTAATAAAGCAGAGTTTATGACTTGTGATGACCTTGCTAATGCTTTCTAAATTGGCTCAATTGGTTATGTAATGTGGTGAGTCGCACATGGCGATATTTGTCTGCGATGAGAAAGTATTTTGCTTTTGGCTACAATATCATTGGTCTATTTATATTGGATATATATTTATTAATATATAGGTATTTATATCCAATATTGATATATTGGTTTACACCAATACAATATAAGCAATGAAGAGTCCGTTGAAATGAAGGGAAAGTAGGCTATATTTCAGGAGAAAATATTGTATTATTGAAAGAGATTGACGATACGGTATTTTTTTTGGAAAACGTTCCTACCATAACAATAAAATATTATTATCACCGAAATGATAGAAAGTTTGAATTAGCTAAACAATCTCTCACGATAACTTAGTGATCGACCAAAAATGAGTGGAACCTGAAGATATTGGATACCAGTCTATAATTAAGAGTCAATTGAAAGTTTTTTAACAGAATTTTATTACTTATGTACAATATCAACAAAAGAAAATAACAAATTTATGAAATACATCTTAAAACTATTATATTGTGAAGATACATTGAGCTATAACATATTAATTGTAGATGCAAAAGCTCGTTACAATAATTATTGTAAATCAGAATAATTTAAAAAATATAATGCCTTGTGAAAAAGTATGATACAGTTTACAGTTTATTAATGGGTGGAGTGATTAAAACGTAGTGACTACTCAGTAGTGACTACTGTGTAGTGATAGCGTTAGCTCAAATCGGAGTGATTAAACAAACGCTACCACTTCGGAGTTGTAACTACACCGGTCCGAAAATTCGAGTTATAGCTATGGGTAGTTATAACTCCACTTTTAATCACACCACCCACCATAGATACAACTCCAAATTCAAGCTATCACCTGGCTCCTCTGTCGCTCTGTGATTTATTCTCTTTCTCTTATGATTCGCTCTATACTCTCAGTCGCGAGTGTCGCGACTCTATCATCCAGCCAAGCCAAGCCAGTCGTCGGTCGTGATCGAAAACAAGCTTTACCAAGCTAAACCAATAAAAAGAAATTGATATAATAAGAAAGATTTGAAAAATACTTGTATGTATTTAAACTCAAAATACACACAGGGTAGGCTCAGGGTACCTAATTTCATGATATATGTTTTGTTTTATTTAAATTGTTTTGTACACAGTATTTGATTTGTTTTTTTTTTAATTTATTCATTTAAATTGTTGTTTATACAGTATTTGATTTATTTATTTCTTATGTATGTATGTACGTACTTCAAAATATTGTGATTTTTCAATTTTAAAATAACAGTATGAATTCATTAATGAGGAAAGAATTTTACAATCTTTGACATTTAATAAAAATAATTTATGTGATATTCAAATTTTAATAAGGTATTCTGGCATATCTGGAAGTTTTTAACATTGAGACCCATTCTCGTATTTTCATCTTAAAAAATAACGTTTGAAACAATAAACTACGAAGTTCATTTATTTTTTATTTTGCCAGATGCAATTAAAGACCTTTGTTTTTATATTTTTTGCAGTAGTTGTGTTCGAAGTAAACTTTTTTATTGTCCTATAATTCTATAAAACAATTTTTAAGGAGATAAATTTACATCAAGAATTTACATGTTGAGTCTTATTAAGTAAAAATTAGAAAATTAATCTCAAATTTCAAATGAGGAAAGGGCGTAGAGAACCCTGTCTGTATCCATTTCCTAGGCTAGGATTTGATACTTCAAAATTTCTGTAATATGAATTTTAGAATTTTGATACTCACACAGAATGATAATCAATATTTTTTGAACATAATGATGTTTTGAAAGTGAACATAGGTTAAATACTTTTCGGATAGCAGCCAGTTGAAGACAAGCTGACAAAAGTGGAGTGCGTAGATGGGCACACTCTAAAATTGTGGAGTTATAACTACTAAAAAGTAGTGCTATCTAAGTTTTAATCACATCAAAAGTGGAGTTATAACTCCTTTTCCGGAAAAATCGAGTTACAACTACAGGGTAGTGACTACTCCTGTTTTTAATCACACCAAACGGAGTTATAACTCCAAAATGCTGGAGTGGTAGCGATAGATAGTTTTTAATCACTCCACCCAATATGTTCCAGCAAAGGCAATTCTATCTCAATAGAGAATATCAATTAGAATTGTATCTGGTTTCAGGATGAAAATTTGTTGAATAAAATTTCAAATATGAATTCAATTCAATCAAACATATTTAACTCAATTTTTTAATATTTCTGATTCACTCCAGCAAGTACGATAAAATTTCAACAAATCTTAGAAAAATCAAATCTAGAACAAATATTTGAACAAAATTTCAAGCTGGATCTTGTTTAATTCAGCGAATAATACTAATTCATTCAGAAATAATAATAATAATTCAACAGAATAATAGTAAGAAAAATAGTAATTAAAGTAATATTTTTACACTATATTCTTGGATAAGAGGCTTGTTTTGTGTGTATAAAATCAAATTCTTCATCCAATGAAATAAAAAAGCATCAAAATATTGTTCAAGTCTAGACAAGACATTGGAATGATTATAAACTTAAATAGTATTGTCAATCAACTAACAATATCTTTTATTTTATTGGATAAGAAATTGTGTACGAATGGCTTGAAAAATATATCAACACAAATTACCGGATGAGTCTATTTTGAGACTCTTCATCACAACATGTCTTCGATTCATTTTGGAGTTTGGAAAGTTCACTCTCGCACTGATAACAGATCACGCTCATCCAGTGATAAGAGCTGTCTTCACTCCGACGATTTTTGCATTGATCAGACGGTGCTTGTGGAGGAGAGCGTTGGCCGTTTTAAAAGCAGTAATACCATGGATGGCTCCCAGTTTCTTGTGGATGGGATTTGGAAGGATTGGAGTGGCACTGCTCATTTCCACTAGCATACATGCCATAACAGCAATCTGTGAAAAATAGAAAATTATATTTTGAATTTGAATTTATTGAGACACAATTTCAAATTTATACATAACATATAATAATAATCGCAAGGAAAGTCCTGTGCGCAGGTATGATAGAATCTTACGACTTAATCGACTTTAAATACAATTTTGAACGACTTAGCAGCAGAGATAATTAAGAGTTTCCACTCCTTTTCTGTGATAGCAGTCATTATTCTGACTTGACGATCGTTTGGTCGTGGTGTTGAACGTCTTTGATATTTGTGAATAAAACTTAACTAGCAATTCGTAATGGAAAGTGAAATAAAAGAGGATAATATAACTAAATTCATCACTTTCCTATATAGAAAAATTATATAATAATAAATTTTAAATAAAATTTATAAATAAAAAATAATTTTTTACACTGGGTAAAAAATTATAGTGTCAAGACACAATAATCAATTGTGAAAAACATCCTGTCAAGATGAAGAGATTTCTCTAAAAAGCTTATCTTGTGATATGTTCGTTTGTTAAACATTCTATCGAGTACGTTACCAATTACAAATTTCTGAAATAATTATTAGTTTGAAGAATGAATTGTTTGTTTTTTATTATAAATGTTTTCGGGCTCCTACCCAGCAGCTCAACAGAAGAACTGAAGAGTAACAAATCAAGTTTTATATGAATATGATTTACGATATTGAAATAGTAGTTATGGATTAGAACTTGAAAATAATTCATTTTTGTGGTAACTTACAGCAAGGACAACGACGATTTGCCTCGATGTCTTCATGTTTGAGGTAGGAAAAGTCAGTAGATTTCCCGAACACAAATACTGCTGAAAATAATCACTGATCAAGAGCGGCTTCTATCGTTGACAAACGAATAAATTTCTATTAGATAAACGCTCCAGTTTTATATCTTCAAATGTATCACGTAATTACTAATTGTGTGTTCACAAAGGGAGCATTGGGTTTCATTGACCGGTTCTGACGACAAAAGTCTCGTTGCTCCAGGCATCAGCGTTACATTATTACCAGTGTAAAATGCCCAATAACAACTCAAACATATTTCCTGAGTCATTTGTAATATTTCGATGTTGCACAATTTGGTAAATTCGGGTGTTTCAAAATAGATAGGTGCGATAACACATAACACTCTGTCACGTTCACATTATGTATGGTATAAAATAATATTTGACAGTTTAATTTGATTTCTGTATAGTACGAGTAATAAATGTAGCCAACTATTTGTAACTTATAATCTAACAAAGAAAATAATTGATAATGATGGAAAAATGATAATGTTATGCAATCCAGAAAGAAAACCCCACTTGTTTTACTTTCTCATAAAACCGACAAATTCCTATCCGTCATGGTTGGAGTAGTAGTGTGAGCTATTGAAAACTATTACATATATTCTAGAATGTACATCTCATTAAGATTGAATTATTGTATCATTTTGGGTGCTTGCGTTTATTTTCAAAGTAAAATTTATGATTGCAATGTAAAGAAATCCTATGTAAGAACTTGCGTCAAGTTAGCAAAAGCTAGTAGTTATTTTTATTCATTTTGGTTTTTATTTTATCAAAGAGATATGACAATGGATAAAGCATATTATTGAGAACTAAACTCAAGATACTAGCGCCTGATGGTATGCACCATCTTCGCTTTAAACTTAGTTTAACAAAATAACGTAGTTTTAACGTGGCTTAAACTATAATAAATTCAAGTTTGAACAAAGAGAAACCACAGTTTAAACTTCGATTGGTGAACCTTGGTTTTAAAAACGAAGATAAGGACCTAATAGCGTAACAAAACGTAGTTGTAGCTTGGTTTAACACTATAAATTAAAGTTAAAACGAAGAGAATATAGGCTACAGTTTAAACTTCGCTAAAAGGCGAAGAGCAAGCGAAGAAATATGGTTAAAATAAATTCAACAGTAAATGAGAAATATGAATAAATTCACCGGCCGCACACCGGTAGAGAAACACTGCTCTAGACTATAATAATTATATAAATAATTGTATATATTCAATTTTATATTCGTTTGTCATTATCTAATTTAGGTAATCACTATTACTTTGAAAATTCTTGGTACTGTATAAAATAAATAAATAATAAGATGTAAGAAGTAGATTGAATAACAATGAAACACGTTTTTGTAATAAATATACAATATAATATTAATCAAGTGATAAGATGTTATACATAATAATATTTCATATGATTATAAATTCTTATAAAATTAAACTGGGTACAAGCATCTAATAATAACACAGACTTACTATAATTTATGTTCTGCTGATATTCTTTGATAAATAGTTAATTTATAAGTAATCAGTTCAATGTATATAAATAAGAAAGTTCATCCTTCCCTCGGCCAGTTGTATGAAAATCCAATTGAATAATTAAACTCAACAGCTGTAAGATGACATCAGCTAGGGATTTCATTGCAAGGGTTCCACTAGATGACGACATTTTATGGCGATTTAATTAAATTGGTTTTTGTACAATTGGCCGCTTGACATGGAAGTGATGAGGAAATGTATTAGATAACTATATAAAATTCATTTTTGGCCATTGCTCTAGAAATTTGGTACCATAATAATGTACCGATAATATTCGAGGCTAGAAATTCGGTGTGCGTTTCGTGAGATATAGGCGAATAGCTCCATGGAAAAGTGTTCTTTGTCAGTGCATGTCCCACAAACAGAACGATGGCGTTCATACCTTCAACAGAAAAATATTTTTACAAAAGAGAGGAAAATAATCCAAAGGTTGAATTAATCATGCAGCATCGACGATAATAATCTAGGGTGGGCGGGAAAAAGAGTATAAGTCTGTGGGAAAATGCATTCAAAGATTTCAATTTATATTGATGACTAGAAGGTCACCCGTGCTGTTGGTCAAAATAGAATAAGTCACTTTCTGATACCCGAATAGAGTTTGAGTCAGTGGCTCTAATAGTATAACTACTGTACTTGTCATGTTTGTGCCATCTATTGAACAAAGACAGACTTATTCTTCAATGGCTCTGATAGTATAACTGGACTTATATTTTTTGTGCCATCTATTCGAAAAGGCAGAGACTTATTCTTTTAGTACCCATTCACTTTAAATGGGCATAGAAACATATTGACTTATTCTGTTAGTGCCAGGTTGTAAATAATGCACTATTTACATGAAAAACCGACTTATCCTATTTTTGCCAAATTTTGACTTAATACTCTTTTTCCTGAAAAATAATTATTTGAAAATTCTAACCAATAACCAGCAATGTGTATATTACTAAGACTTATGCTTGAAATTCACTTCAAATCATAAATCCAACTACTAAAATAATAATAATAATGACATGATTCATTACTGAATTATCATTTCTAACTAAAACCGTAGAGAAAGCATACGCAAGTAGATTACCCATAAGATAGGGACGGCTGTTTACATTTTTAGTGTACGGCGAAAATAGTTCGTGGCAGGCGAGTAGAAAGGTCTCGCCGATCGCCCACTTGATTAAGGCTAGGCGTACACCGGTTAGTCAAGACAAGACAAGAGGAGATTAGTCACAGTAATTCACATAGTTGCTTATGAAGCAGCACACACTGATGCAATGACTAATCGGTGTGTGTTGCTTCATAACCAACCATGTGAATTACTGTGACTAAACGTGACCAATCTCGTCTTGTCTTGTCTTGACTAACCGGTGTACGCCTAGCCTAACACAGCAAGTGTTTGAAGTACTCTTGAGCCCCAGAGATATCGCCACCATCACGTCGCTTTTCCGTTGTTCACCATTTAATAAATAATCCACTTGCGTATCTTGTTCTATGGTAAAACTTAATTGAATTGCCTAGTGAAGCTCTGAGAATTATACTCATTGTTAGTTAATATCAACAGCTATTGATTGAGAAACTTTACCAGTATTTGCGAAATCGATTTCATCCCAAGGCGCCCAGTGGTCGAGGATGAGGAACAGAGCAGCCATCATGACAAAGGCGAGTGCTGCAGTGACGCACACGAATGACAGCGACCACAAGTTCTTGTTGATTGGAATGAGGCCTTCCTCTTTCGACCATCCACACAGGCAGCCCCCAATCACACCCTGAAATAAACCGATAGAATAATAGTTTTTTTCTACAACTGCTTCTAAAGCACTTCTTTACGTACTGAAAACTCATCGTTAAAGGTGGGTTTTCGTTACTGCGACCGAGTGCCGCAGCAGAGCCCGACCCAGCGTTGCCAGATGCAATTGATGAAAAATCCCCACTATAAATAGTTGGTATTTTTCATCAATTGCATCTGGCAACGCTGAAAAATTGCCACTATAAATAGTTGGGATTTTTCATCAATTGCATCTGGCAACGCTGGGTCGGGCTCCGCTGCGGCAATCGGTCGCAGTAACGAAAACCCACCTTAAGGGTCGATTACATGTGGCGAGTTTACTAGCTATAGCAGGATCCATTTAACTTGACAGAAATCAGCTGTTTTGGTAATAATAAATCAGTGACTTCGACACAATAATCAAAAGGCTTAAAGTCTTAAAGACCTTTAAAGTCTTCAAAATACCTTTTTCAAGAAGACCTTTCAAATAATAACTTTTTAAAAGACCTTTTCAATAATCTGCGAGATTCAGCATTTGTAGGTTAAGTATTGTGATCATATGCTCGTAGATCATATGTTTTATGACAAGTTAAAAGGATCCTGCTATACTAACCGGCTTTTTGGGGAGGCCACCGTAGCATGAACAACAAATGCTTAACCTACAAATGCTGAATCTCGCAGATTATTGCGAAGACTTTAAAAAGGTCTTTTTAAAAGGTATTCTTTGAAAGGTCTTTTAAAGACTTTAAAGGTCTTTAAGACTTTAAAAAGTCTATAATACATCGACGTTTGTCGATGCTACGTCGTGTTGACGCTAACGTTTGTCGATGCTACGGTAGCCTCTCCAAAAAGCCGGATAGTAGCTAGTAAACTCGCCACATGTAATCGACCCTTAAAACAGCTGAATTCTGAGTCTTCAGAGCTGAATCTTCTATTACGCTCGCTAAACTGTAGCGCACGCACAGTGGATTTACTTCATGATGGCTAAACCGCCACGCATGCGCAGTACGTTTACTTTACGCTCGCTGAAATTCGGGGTTATGATATTTTCATAACCTCAAAAATGACGATTACAGCAATGGTCATGAGCGAGGCTGAGGTTTCGCTCAAGAGTTAAGGTTTCTGGAGAGTGGAAATACTAGGTCAATAAACAGATAAATTATAATAAAAGGAAATTCTGAATTATGATAGAGAGATAGAGAGCACGATTAATTCGTTCACAGACAAATACAAATCAGAATACTAGAAATACCAGGAATTTGCTATCTTTCATGGTCTCATGGTTGAAAAAGGAAAGCTGTTACGAATAGGCTATCAAATAAATGAACAGATACGAGATTTAAATCTATACTCACACAAATAACCGCATAGCAAATCCATCGCTTGACTCTACTGCTAGTAGAATTACAGCACAGAATAACTCTTCCAGCTGCAACTCCCAAGTAGACAGTTAGAACTGTAGTTAGAACACCCAGAAGACCTATTCAATTAAAAAAGAAAACAATCAGAAAAATTGAAGACAGTTATAATTGTAGAAAGAAAATTTAAATATTATGTATACTAGTATACATCTTGAAAATGCATGTACAGTATTTTACATTCCAAATTGAATCCCCGTTCTTGAAAATCCGGGAAAATGTAGGTCTGATAATTTCCCTGTACAGCACTTCATTCCGTTATTCAATTGCATTGACTTCTCTTGTTTTGAAAGCTATGTCCTTTCCAAAATGAAAATTCATTTACCTACCATGTCAAATTATTACCACAAACTTAATTTTACTGAAAAGTATTAACAAATTAAACATGTTTTATTTGAGACGACCGCGTAGAGTTGTCATTGACCCGGTTCAGCCTAAAGGCTTTAGCAGCAATGTGATAAAGGTAGTAGCTATACAGTAATAGATGTATCGCTAGCAGCTAATAAAGTAGTATAATGACTCAGGCTTAAGGCTTTCAACCCAGTAGCCACCTAGAAGATAGCAAGCAGCCTGATCTTCTTACATGAGCATGTTGTAGTTTGATCAACAATAATAAATATTATTTAACAAATTATTCTTCTCAAGTATGTGACATCCGAAGATTTGTAAGATCTATAATAATACATTGTAGGAACAATTTATTTCATTGTATTCAATGTGCCTAACCTTCCGGGTCGTATGGAATAGTTGAATGGTAGACTCTCCTTGATGTTGGATGCTGGTAGATATGATTATAACCAAACACTAGTCTGTCAATGTGACCAGAAGCTCCCCCGGTGCAATTGAAATGAGAACTGAGATCATGCAAACCTCCTGGTCCCAGGTAACCTGTTCAAAGAATCACACAGAAAATAGTTTGAATAAGTTAGAGAAGACGTTAGGGACTTATTTAATAAAAGTTTAAAGGTCACGTAAAACAGGAAAATTGCAAACTCAAGTCCAAAGTTAGTTTATGCCCAACATCTCTTGTTCACATAATATATCATTTACACTCGAAAAAGCTAAAAAGAAGCAGATTATCGATTTTCAATCTAAAAAGGTTGATAGACAAGCCGAATTAATAATAATTAGAAGCTATTGGAAATATTCACAAATATGGAAAAGCTATACAAGACCCCTAAACTTATATAAAACAGGCCTCTGGTGCTAGAAAATAACAGGGAATCAAGATTATCCATCCAGTGAAACTGATAAGTTTAATCAACAAAAAATATAATATAATTCCAAGATTTTGCATATGATGGAGGCCTACTACATTTATAAGAATGTATTAAACGTGAATTCTGACAGAGCAATGTCGGAATGATTTTCAATTACTTACCTGTGGGACAGCCAGGAACTGGAAGGTAGAATGTGATAGCCGTATGCGAGAGAGTAATGAGAATAACCACAACCCACTGTGCCCATGAGTCCAGAATATCTTGAATTACTACCCATCTTCCATACTGAAAACGGAAAATTTCCATCAAAATACACAAGATACGTTTTGTTTTCATTCGAATCAAAGAGACCTGATTATAAAAAAGTGATAAATAGGCTCTAAATAGAGATAAAAGAGATTTTAGTCATTAGTAATAAGAATGAAAAAAGGAAGAGCTTACTTGGAAATTCGGCTGTCTCTTCATCAGAGTCACTTCGAGGAAGGTCACTAGAAAGTAAGAAACGCCCAAACGCTGCAGTACTCCTGGATATCTCAGTTCTTTGTAGTTATTGCGGTTGATGTTTGAATCGAAGATACCAAGAAGAACCAGTTTGAACATTCGAATGACAGCTTTTCCAATGATTTGCGAACGATGCCTTCCTGAACGTAGCTGAGAACGAACTGACAGCACGATTCCAACACCCATAATCCATGCAAACCTGGAGCAGTATATATTTAAAAAAGGTAATTCATTATTTAATTTGGCGATGGCGAATAACTTTCGTTTAACATTTCTATGCTAACTGGTGATGTTTTGTTGATTTCTTTTTTAAATATGTTTTTTACATGTTATAAACAGTACTTATATGAGAAAAAATCAACTCAACATCACCCGTTACCTTATAAATATTAAATGAAAAAGTTATTCGTCATCCGCCAAACTGAATGAATATTACCAAACATTACAATATAGGAAGAATCGACAGACATTAGTCAAAAACTTCGTCTATCCCAAATTTAAATAAATAAATAAGTTTATTTGTTTTGAGCGCACGCTCATACAAAAGAGTTGCGATGAGTTATCAATTACATTATATACATTTTTATATTATACAACAAGGATAACACAAAAAATTCATTCAACAATAAATTATAAAATTTTACAATTTTGAAAAAAGTTCTATTGATTGATTGAATAGAATTTAAATAAATAGTCCCGAGGTTATGTTGATGGTCATCTTAAACTAAAAATCTGAGTCCAAAAAACTATCAAGTAACAATAATTTTGAATTTCTAAAATTACAAATTATAAACAAGAATAATACTAAAACAGTAAATTTTCACTCTAATTTTGCGACAAAAAAATCAAATATGAGGGATTTGAAAGGTTCTAACGTACAGAATAGTATTATAAATACATTTTAAAACTGATGATCAAGTTTCGAATGAATTGATTAATATATAGATAGATAAATCAATGGTATAAAGAGAGTAAGCTGTGGGTTTGAGAACAGAGGTTGTATTGTTAGTGGGTGGAAATAATTGAAGGCTCCAGAATGAAAACCAGATATCAACCAAAAAGTAAATTTTACATGAGAGCAAGAAAACCTATTCTTGATGATCTACTTATTTTCAATGAAAAGTAATTACATACATTAATCTAGTGGCAAAGACCAGTCTTTCACAGTACATTATTGTTGAGAAAAATTTCTAGTTTCTGAGAAAAAGTTGAAAAATGGGTTTGGATATACCTGGTTTTCAATCTCAATGGCCTTTTTTCAAGATTTTAATGAATTTAATGATATTTGATGATATTTTTTGTTACTAATTCATAAAAACAAAAAGATTTATCCATTTTTTACTTGTTTTATTACTGAAATTCAGGGGTTAGAAAAAATTTTGAAATTGGAGATATCTTGTTTTCATTGTCAACCACTCATGGAAAAAAAAGTGGACAACTTTCATACAAAAAATTCACTCATCTGGTCCACTGTCAACTTCATCTCCAGAAGTCATTTCATTTTCTTCTTCGTTGCCTGGTTTTAGTCCATTATAATATTGTTTGTAGCACTGGGCCACCTATTTTTCTACTAGTTTGAGAACATCTGATGGTGGAAATATCAGATTGTCATTCTCAACCACTGTCTGTCGTGAAACAACCAGATATGAGCCAAACACATCAGAGCACTCTAGTGAGCAAGAGAAGCACTAAACTTATCTGGTTTTCATTCTAAGCAATTCTAATTTTTTTCGTGATTCTGAAACAGTTAAAACCCCACTTTCAGCCTAAGTGGTCAATATCTGGTTTTCATTCTGAAGCCTTCAATTATTATAGTAGGCTAATGAGAATTTTCATTAGCTATTCAACAAACAAGATAGGTAATATAGCTTTGTCATTATAATATATAGAGTGGCGGAGAGCGAATGACCACATTAAATGTGGTCAAATTAAATTACTTCTTATTCACAGGATTTGCAGGGTTCAATAAGTACCATGTATTACATTTTAGTCTATGCATAATATACTGAAATCATATCAGAGCTCAGAGAGGGATTCCATGTATTGTTAGTGGAATGTTGATTTGAGTGACATCAATTTCGACAAAATTGTAAACGACTATCAAACAATAAATTGTCAAACGACTATTTGATAGGCTAGTCGTTTGACAATTTTGACGAAATTGATGTCACTCAAATCAACATTACACTAACAATACATGGAATCCCTCTCTAAGCTCTGATATGATTTCAGTATATTATGCAGGGCCTAAATTGAATACATGGTACTTATTGAACCCTGCAAATCCTGTGAATAAGAAGTAATATGATAGATATTGAACTATTATAGATTTGGCATATTCGACAGAAGACATGTAGCATGAAAATATACGTTGTGAAAATTAAAATTGTAGAATGTATTATTTTTGTAAGTCAAACTTATTTGCAGTCTAGGTTGTTCAGCCTTTTTTTAACAAATCAGTTATTTCAAATTTTCAATAGAATACTATCTAGTCTAGGTCAATGTGCTGTTTGATCCATAAAATACTAGAAAGAATTGTATGTGAACTTACCATGGAAAAATAACATCAGCCACAGTAAGTCCATTCCATGAAGAATGCTTGAAAATGGAATATTGGCCTCCTCCATAGTTACAGAATATCATCAAAACTATTGCAATTCTGAAAAAGAAAAACATTTTTCATTATTCATACTGTATTTATATTCATATTTTTGGTGCTTTTTCAACTTTCATATCACCCATTTAAATTCTAAATTGATTATTCATACTTTTTTATCTTCAGGAGTGGTAATTTGTGAACATTTTTGTGAACAGGAGCCTGATGTGAACATTTTTAATATATTTATCAAAATTAGGAAGAGAAGACGTTTTAGACATGGTGTCTGTGTTTTCATTATACATTTTCAATTAATAAATTATTTACTCCTCCTCACTTTAGGTATCACTTGTGATCGAATGTCTATTATTTGAAAACAGGTGCCTTATTCATGAAGCTTAGAAGTCCAGATATAAAGGTGGAATGGCTATCGCACACACATAGATCAGAAATAGATCGATCAGATGGATAAACTGATAGATAAGCTCTTTAGTTGCTCATAGAAACATTTTTCGAGTTATACTCAATAATTTCAATTTTCTATTGTTAATTCAGTTTGTCTATCAACCTTTCAAGATTTAAAATCGATAATCTACTTGTTATAAGTTATGAGCTTTTGCGAGTGTAAATTATTTATATGTGTTGGGCATAACCTAACTTTGGACGTTTGGTGTGAGTTCGCCATTCATCCTATATTTCTGGACTCCGAAGTTCTATGAAACAGGCCCCAAGAATATGGGCACATTGGATAGTGAAACTATTCGCATCAAATTTAATAATGAAAACGAAGTTGTGAGATTACTCAAGTTAAATGCTGTATTTATACACAGAAAACAATTCCTTACCCTCTGAAAGTGTCCAACGACATTATTCTAGTTCTCTGAACTCGTCTCGTGTCTGGTATCAGTTCAGATTGGATCATAGAAACTATTTCACTGTTCGATACTTCATTATCCTGTGGAAAAAGATGAGCACATGAGAAGAACCTCAGATTTTAACGAATAATGACAACTAAATTCATACAATACATTCAAAATTTATGATTTAAAATTGCATAATTATTCTATAAATTTCAGTAACAGATTCAATTAGAATAGCTTTAGTTTCGACTGAAGCATTTCAATTTTACTCAACAAATTGAATTATTCAAGATTAAATTTACTCAACAGTGATAATATTTTAATATGAGATAAATAGAAAAATAAATAATCATATTCTGACACATGTTTATGATATTACATGAAGTTTGGCATCAACTACACCGTTCTCCATCAGCCAAAAATAATAACTGACCAATTTGAAACAAATTTTCAATGGTATAAAACATACTTGTTGAAATTCTTGGAAAATTATACACTTCAAAGTGGCAAATTACTCACGTTTTTTGAGGTAAAACAATTGTTTAGTTCAGGTATTTAATTGCAAAATATTTTGTATGCAAAATACCAACACGAAACAATTATTGTCATGCAAAAGACGTGAGTGACTTTTCACTTTAAAGTGTACATTTCTTTCAACTTAATATTATCAGTGAAAATAACTATAAGACTACCTACTGTATAATAATCAGTGATCAACGACTATACAATAAATACTTATTGCAAAACATTGAAAACATTATTGCATTTGGTGTAGGTACAATCCAAAATGTTCCATTCATCTCTTGAATGATGTTTCTACCTTGAAAATAATTTTAATATAGATCTTGAATCGTTACTTAGAACTTACATTCTCGGAGGAGATATTTTCTCGATTTCTCGGCACGCAGTTTATCTTTCTCAGTATCACGACCAGGAATCGAATCAACACAAGCAGGAAAATTAGGAATGAGAATCCATAAAGAGCTGTTGAAAAAAATCAAAATATTATTTATAGACACGTGAATCGAATTAAGGTCATCAGTGTTCACTTTTATGCTAAGGGTGATGCCTCCCACAAAGGCTTGTGCGCGGGTAATGGGAAGGATGGGATAATGGAACTACAGTTTTAGATGGATTTCGAACCATCGAGTTCATTTCAAATTGAGATTTCCTACAATATAAATACAGTGATGGGGAATAATTCTACATCTATGTGTTAAAATTCGCTCCATGATCATCAGAATAATGAATGATTTAGAACACACCTCCATTTTTTCAATATTAAAATTTATTTCACGATTTTCAAAATTCGGTTAGCAATTAGATTAGCAAATAGTTTTTCAATTCATCATAATTTTTTTATCAGAACTCAATCAGGATCTCAAATTCAGAATAGGAAACTATTTTATTTGATTTATGGAATGTGATCAAACAATGAGTTATTTCCTGAGAACAGATGAATGAATAATGAGATAAGGGTTACATTTACCTGTTTGTTTTAATGAGGCTTTATTCTACAAACAATACCACTAATTCAGAATGAGATACTTTATTTAATCAAAAACTGCCTACATGGGTTTAAGATTGATGTTAGTATTTCCTGTTAATATTGACAGTTGTGTTTTTTTTTGCTAGGGATGATGCCCACATAAGCTCTAAGCTTGTGCGTGGGTAATGGTAAGGACGATGAAAAAATGAAGGATGATGTTCGCTTTTGCGAACAAACAATTTTTAAAGCATCTATTTTTATCCCAGTACTCTATTAAAATGATATTTACGAGTACTACCAAAAGCATTAATTCAGTCAAAGCGACATTTCAATTATTCAATCAACAATTCTCAATTATTCAACGGTATTGGATGATATTTTTAATACATTTTCAATTTTCATCTATTCAATTATTCAATCAACAATTTTCAATTATTCACCGGTATTAAATAAAATTTTCATGCATGATTTTCAGTGGCAGTGATTGGTTTCACTTACGAAGGTATGCATTTTCTGGACTTGTAGATGTGTAAATTGGAGAACAGCCATCGTTTGAGATATTCCAGCCATATATTCCATGCTGTTCAAACGAAAAAGATTGACTGGAAACAATAAAGAGCGATTAGTAATCATGAAACTTAATCACGTTTTCTGCAAAGTCTTTACAGCAAAAAATCTCAACAATCATCATGAAATGTGCAACGCTACTTTTTGGTTTTCAATTCCCACTCACCCTCTCCAGCATGCTCTTCAGAACGAATCTAACCTGCATTTATCCTATTCATTTCATCTTATCAAATGCAGAAATCACGCTCTGGAATATATATATTGAATTGCTCAAGAAATTGAGATCCAGTATTAAATAAAAGAAAATACTGTACTGTGATGTTGTTCATAAGTTTATTCCAGACCACACTTGGATCCAGCTTAGACATAGGCCTGGCAGCATATTATTACAACAATCAAAAATGGAAAACATCAAATTGTTCAAATAATATGTTTCAAGTTTTTTTGACATGTTGGATATTATGTTTCGCATAACCTTACAGGACACAAATTATAAAAATGAAGAATAGAATTACAATTGAAGGGTCTGGATTGGAGTTAATCTACTCATAATAATTGACAACGTTAACCGAAGCTTAACAGACCTATGTGCAACTGGGACTTGCAATAAAATTAGTATTGATATTGTGGAGCACACCATGATTGCTATTAATTGAGGTGTTCTTATGAGAGTATACTACTAAAAAAGTGTTGTCTATGTAGAGAAACTGGAACGTTGTTTGTACCTTTGGAGAAAATGAAACAGGCAACTCAGATTATGTATTGCGGTACAAAATTTTTGAGAATATTGTCATGGCTATATTTTTGGACGATTCAAGGAGGATCAAACTTGCTTGACGTCAGTGTAACTGGGCATCTTTCATAAAGTTTTAGAATCTTGTTAAACTGAAAAATAACAAACTCCCACTACAATTTAAAGTAAGATTATGTCTAAAATCTTTTGTTTACAGATATATTTACAATCGACAAAGCTGAACAAGCCGAATTTGTAATAAACAATTGAAAATATTGTATGCCCAAATATGAATAAGTTGAAAAATTCTTACTATGAGATATACTATAACTGATCTGTCCGTTTGGTGTAAGTTCGACACTCTCCTGTATTTCTGTCTCAGTTTTGAGAAGATAATCTAATATGGAGCCAAGAAGCCACGAGAGGAATCACACATGAGTACAGTGATATTTTTATCATTCATTGTTAATAGTTCTAAAATTACTATCAAATTGATGTATGTAAAGGAAACTTTAGATAATGGTATTATTTGTAAAGAGAGAAAATTTTGATGATTCAAGTTTGTTTTATATTCAATTTGAAATACCTACTTGCAATTGGCATCAGATCGGCCTTTCAAATGAAACTGCAACCGATCTATTGTACTGACAAGTAGTGAGGTTGTTCTGTTTTGTGGAAGTTTCGCCCATTTTGTGAAATCGCACTAGAATAAAGACAAGTTTTAAATTTCTATTAGAATCAAGAAAAATTCTTTGACGATCAATACTAGTCTCCAGATTTCAATAACAGTGAAGTCGTTGGTCAAGCTGAGCTCCATGATTGATTGAATTATTGAGATGAGGATGTTTTAATTAATACAATAATTAATACAATATATTAAAATCAAGAGACCAACCATCAATGGAAGGAGATTAAACTTGTTTGAGTAGGCTGAACTTATTTCGAAATAATTATTTCTTAGCATTTTGTCCTAATCATATTTTCTAATTCTAAATTTTCAAGAATTAGATAATGAACTAAGAAAAAACAGTAGGCTATTAATTGTCATAACTTATTAATAAAAATCTATTATAGGCTATTAATTTTAAAAATTCTTGCGCATTCCTTTCTACTGTGTTTCTAGTACTGCGAGATTTGTGAAACCTAGAGCAAACTCACACTGATTGATAAAAGTCTGCAATGATACTGCATTCCTAAACGATAGAGTGATCATCAAGCAAGCGGCGCTTTGCGCTGCAAGGGGTAAACTCGCTGATCATTAATTTGTCTTTTGTGCATCTATATTGTTGTAAAAGGATTATTTAAAATATATATTACAAATTAATAATAATTCCGTGTAATTAATAAAATTTTACAAAGAAAGAAAAAAATGGTCATAGTAGCCTGAATGTTATTAATAATGTAATGTCGGCTAATAATAATAATAATATAAAGAGGTGATGATGATAATAATAATATAATAGTCGACATGCAATAATACGTCTAATATTATACTGCAAAATAATTTATATGATTAAATGTACTATAATTGTTCCAACTTACCTTATAGCATTCTTCAGTCTTAACGTAGAGATCAATAGGATGTATGATGTTATCAGAATTTATGTTAAGACATGCCTGGTCGAATTGAAGAACGGTGTCACTCTTGCAATATTTTCCAGCCCACATTCTGCGAATGATAAAAGAATTATAGTAAAGGATATTTTTGGAAAAGTTAAGCGTAAAACTAAGTTGTTGATAGCCTTCATAAGTTGCGTTATTGACTGGGAGCATCAATTTTTCTATTATGGTGCAGGGGAGTCATGCAATTACATGTTTGGCTGTACTGTGAATTACAAACCTACATTGACAAAGTCAAAGGTCCTGCACAAACTTTTAATAACTTAAATTTTAAAATTAATGATTAGTGAGCGACAGCTAATCTTACATGGTTTAGAATAACGTTTTGCAAGGAAATTTGACTCCAGCAAGCTGGGCCGGTATAAAAGCCAAAAGTTGTCAACAGAGTTGTCACCTCAGAGCCGTTTTTTGTAAAGTCCGATGTCCGATTCAATATTAGCATTTCAGATGATCGGCTACAGTTTTGACAAAGACAGTTCTGGTGGTGGTTCTTCACAACAGTGACAACTTGTTTTGATTCAAACTAGAGAGGGTTATAATTATATACAATCGGCTGACCTTATACTCTCTGTATTTCAAACTATAGCTTTCTCAGCTGGAAAGTCGCAGCCTGGTCCAGGAATAACGCGATATTTCATTTGATCAGAGACAAGTCAAAAGTGCAGGACCACCCTATAACAGCCTAAATTTTCTGAAACCTACAAATGAAGATGACAACCATCAAGATAAAATTACCGGTATAATAAAATGAAAGATTTAAATAATTACCTGCAGGTTCTGTATTCAAGACAGCTCCAGCTCCAGTTTAAGAGAGCTCCAACCTTGGTGTACCGAAATGTTATTATCCCATCTACCTGTCTTGTTCGAGGTCTGCGTAACTTTAGCCTTGAAAGACAGCTGTTGAGTTTGAATTCCCAATAACTTTTTGACCACGGCTCCTTTGAGTACAAACATGTCTTGACGACGCACCTAATATAATTTACTTGTTTTGCATTATTATTTTATAATGAAATTTTTAGTTTATATTCTTAATAATTATTTGTTAATATACTTTACATACCGTAACATTTCATAACTATTGTACATTTTTTGTCTTGCTTATTAGTAGAACCTACCGTATCTATTGAATACAAATTGGCTGAATTGAATTGTGAATTGAAATTATGTATTTTTGACGTTGTCTCGCATTGTGTTTAAGATTTTGACAATAAATGAATCTTGAATCTCAAATAAAACTTTTCATATTTTTCAACAACACACGCCTCAGGATATAATAATTTCTTACTGATTGGTTAGTTGCTGAAAATTTTGCCAGGTTTCTTCTTACAGAGGTCAAAAAACAACATTAAACACACGAGAGTTGTATATTTCAATCATAGATTCAATAATTAGCAACCACAATAAACCATTCATTGAAATTTCTTCAAAAACAGTACCTATCATAATAATTATTCAATAACAGTAAAATATAAAAGAATTCAACAAGAGTGAGAATGAAAGCAGTAGCCTACAAGAAACCCAATCAAAATCAAGAAATGAAAAGCTGAATAAAATAGAATGATTCAAGAATAATGCAGGAAAAGAAGTTAAATTTTTGAGGGATTTCAATAATGAGAATAATATTCTTTCTTTTTTTGAAGTTGAGATGAATAATTATTTTGAAATAATTTATTTTGTAATATTCTATTATAGGCTATTCTATATTATTCTAATTTGCTATCTCGATTTTTACGCAATTTAGATTTTTGATAAGCGCCCAGCCGGAAGAGCCTACACACTACAAATTCGGCCTTATTTTATTACACGATCATAGCCTACATTATAATAGATAGATGTAGGGGAACACGGGGCAGAACGGAATAGCGGGGTAGAACGGGATAGCTGTGTTTTCCGAGTTGTACGGTGTTGTAGCCTTGCGGAGAAGCATAATTCAGGTTAGGATAGTCTAGTATAAGCAAGATATATGGCGATTAGTCAACAGTATGTATTCCATACATGGTTTTTTTATAGAAAGCACACACCGGATGCACATTGCATCGGTGTGCATTGAATTATTAATTTGTAACTATTAAGTTGTAATCCATGTCTTGTCTTAACTTATTTCTTAATCGGTGTATCAAGCTGGCCTCTCATAGTCTAGTGTTTTCAAACATATTTTAGACACATGGCAATGACACTTTTCAACTGGATCCATTGATCCATGGATCCGTTGATCTGGATCCATTTTATGTTCTGAAGACTGTTTGAAAATTTGAAATAAAACTCTATTTATCAGGAAATTGAAGTTGAAAATTTCATTTCTAGCTTCTTCTTTTTACCTCGTCGCCAACTAATATATCTTTGGAATACGATTCAAAAAGGCTTTATTATTTAATAATAATTATAAATAAACATGTATATCATGAATTGAGTGTAATGACGAATAAACAAAATAATAGAAAATGAACATTAGAGAAACCACGGTAACCATGGGGATATGACATACGAGTGTGGTGCGATTTTATTTATTGCCAGCGTCTAAAAGCTTTTGTTCATCGACAATTCATAACGCGACGCGCGCGCGTCTTGATTCTAAAAACGCGGCTGCACCCGCACAGCACTGAGCGATTATTTTTTAGCGACTGCACGCGTTTTTGCGTGCGCTTTCTTTTGCACGTGTAAATTATTGTCGTCGCAGCGCGCATTATTTTGCCGCCTTTCAATAGCAGGCACTCGTCGGCGTCGTTTTGTGCGGCCATTTACGAGTTTGTCCCCGCCTGCTTTGTTGTCCAGTGGCCGCTTATATTCGCCTTTTCTAATTCAACCTTTTCCCAATAATTTTCCAGATTATATCGTTCTCTTTTTCAAGTTTGCAACCTCATCTTCTTCTTTGGATCATTTATAAAATTTGTAATGATACATTTAAGTAAAAACATAACGAGGTTGATATTGTATTGATTAAAATGAGCATAATATTATTGTATTATGAGGTAGATATTGTGTAGATTAAAATTAATTTTATTATTTTATTCAATTCCTCCATCTCTTTTTCAGGAGTTCTTTATCTTTATTGGATCAATCAGACAATTAAAAAATATCACACCAAAAACTTTATTAAGATCTCTAAAACATTATTACAAAATAAAAGTTCAAAAATTATATAATCGCATCGATTATCCTGCAATGAATCATCCTGTGCGCAAGTAAGAATTGTTTGTATTACATGAATAAAACATTTGTACATTTTGAAAAAAAACTTGTAAATTCAAGAAATATTATAGAATTATTTCAGCAATGTAATCTACGACATAAGTTGTATTATAAAATATTGTAAAATTTTTAATAGTTGACGATGCTTATTGCTTTTTGTAAAGTTTAACAGCAAATAAAAATTATTGATTCTTGAAGAACTTCGCTCCCATTATTATCTTTTAAAAGGCTTGCTCAATGAAAATTAATTTCATAATATGAAATAATAGTCTATATAAATCAATACAATTTAATATTTTATCGAATTCACAAATTCACCCCAAATCAGAAAGGACGATTTCAATCAATCAATTGAAGAAAGTACTTCTGTTCTGTTATTAAAGTTTATAATATTCTGTTCGGTTAGAACTTAAGTAGCCTATATCATAAGAACATAAATAATAACAGTAACAGTTCTTGTGGCACAGTAACACACTTTTCACGTGTCAGCATTCTATATACTATTCTCTGAACGTTATACTTTAGCACATATATATTTTTCAATAATATATTGAGATGATCAAATTGTTATCTTACATGGCAAAGTTCAAATTTTATCTCGTTCAACAGCTCTCCCTTTCTGCATGTTGGTACAGTAAATTGAGCATCATCGTCATCATCATCATCATCATCATCATCATCATCATCATCATCATCATCGTCATCATCATCATCATCGACATCATTTTAGTTAGATGCAACTGAGACCCATACGATGAAATTTGATTGTCAATGATTGAATAATGCTCTTCAATGTTCTCCAAAGACTATCATTCTTGATTCAGTGTCTCAGTAGCTCGTACCCTGACCAAGTAGAATGAACAGAAATATAAATTCGGTAGCTTTTCTCAATAATTTCTCACCACAATACCGTTGCTGTAGTTTTGCAAAATTTCACCCCACTTACAAAAGTAACTTGCGATCTTCCGGGAATTTACTAGTGACGTAGTAGTTGAAGTTCAGTGGTGTAATTTGTTTGTTCAGTGATCAAGTTAGTAACAATGTCAAACAACTCGTGTTTATTATTTTTGTGGATATGTTTTTTAGTCAAAGTTTGCTCCGCAACTGACAAAGGTAAGTTGTTTGGATTGTTCATATGAAAATCTTCTATTATTTACCAATACAGCTATATCTAGGTATTATAAAATTTATTCAACTGTAATCAAGTAGCATGTTATCATGAATCGTATATCACTTATAAGATTACCTCAATGCTTTATTTGTTGTCTGATTTGGTCACTCATTGTGATAAATTACTTGAGAAACCTGATAATAACAATAATCATAATGATCTATTGATGGAGATTCAAGAAAAATATTAGTTTAGGAGCGGTATTCTCCACAGTTGACAATAATAATTATTATAACAGTGCTATATAGTACGACTATATTTATCTCATAATATAAAAATTGGTCGATAGTGACGAGAATACTGATTTCAACTTCCACACTGGAATACGGTATCATATTGTTTTATCCTAATTTACAGTATTACCTCCATGGGATGTTATTTACATTGTGATATAGAATAGTAACTGAAAATAATCAAAGAATAATAGCATGGGATCTCATTGGATAGTGTGAATGTGTTTTCTTTAATGACAAGACAACTAAATAGGCTACATGTAAAAGTATTTAGTTTGATTACTGGAATCATAACAAAACAATTTTTTTAGAATATTTGACTAATAATTCCTTAAAATATCAGTATACTTAGTTCATTAGAATTTCGACATTAGTCATGAAAATATAAAATCCATATTAGAAAAATTATTCTTATTTTTCTATTGTATAGCCTATTTCTCACTGTGCTACATACTGAGCTAAATAATATCTAATATCTATATAGTTGATATTTAGCTCAGTAGTACTACTGAAAGTTTTATTACTTTAATGTATATAGATATGAAAACATTTTCCATGTATTTTCATTGGATAACAAACTCATGCATCCATGAGAAATTTTAAAACGATAATTATTATTCAATTTAATTGAAAAGACAGTGTGGTACTTACACTCAGTCCTTTTGAACTTCTGAAACTTGATTATATTAATCTACAAGAATACATCTTCTATCCTTATGAGAAAATAAAGAACAATAATGTATACACATATAGTACATGTGTGTTGAAATACGACGTTTTGAAGGGTGGAACACATGGCTTGAAACAGCCCAGCAACAAGTGTAGGCCCTATCACATGAAAAATTCAACAAATCTGTTATTCAGAAGAAAAGCGCCGTGACTTGTTTTTTTGACTTGTTGTCTTTGCAGAGATGACAACTGCTACTGGGTCAACGTTTTTTCCATAAAGGTTAACATAACACAAAATGTCTTCTGAATTCATCCTGAGGTCTACTTTTGTTCTCACTCAAGATATGATATGATTCAAATTCTACGGGAGGAAAAATTACGCCTTGTTTTTAATCTAAACTCATCACAATAATCAAAACTCAATCATTAATTCGAAATGATTTAGTCTGCAGTATCTGTTTGGAGAAACAATTTCACTATAATAATGAGAATTTAATCTTACAAATTATGTATCTATAGACTAATCATGAATTATCTCATCCATGAGACAATTGTAGGTTATTCATAAGAATGATCATTATATAGAATAGATAAGAAGAATGGGAATAACACAACTGTAGTTTATTTATAGAGAAAACACAAATTTAAATATTATAAGAACGTTCATAATCATTAGCTTTTATTGAAAAAAACAGAAAACAAAAAACAAAAGCTGATTGTTGGAGATCCTTATTTGAAAAAAGCTTTGGATGAAGCTTTAAAATCGAAGATTTAGACTAAATCGGTAATATGAATTCCTCATTTACAGTAAGTTATCTCCTCATAATAATCAATTCTTCATTACTGGAAATAGGAGGATTATGAATTATAAAATGTAAAATATCTGTTTACTGATTGTCAGATTTATTAGTTATTATTATGAACGAGCTATGAATAACGTTGAATTACGAATTCAAATTTTCCATTCAAAACAATTAGGCTATTGACTAATTTATAATAATAATAATTTATTATTTCTGTAAAGTGAATGAAAACTCATCCATCGATAGAAGTGAATGGTCTATTATATACATTAAGTGGATTATTTATCAATATTTACAATTTATTTGAATAAATGAATGAATTATTCTGGTAAGGAATAAGAAACAGCACGGTGTGTGAGAAATAAACGCAGACTCAGAATAATAAAAAATGTTGCTTTTGACATTTTTGTAGTTGGTAATTTAAATTTAATCTTATATCATATAGACTAACCAAATAAATATTAAAAAAGAAGTATCTATGCTTGAAAGTTTTGAGTCCTTTCAAGTAAAGTCTTTCTTCAATTGCCTGGATTATAATTTGACCAGAGATGAGTAATAACAACATTTGTTGTAACATTTGAATAGAAATATATATTTTCTCCTAACAGATGGAACAGCAGTGGCCAACCGTATGGCAGACCAGGTACGAGCAGTACTCGAGCACTACAAGGACAATCCAGACCCGGTGGGACTCCCAGACACCGTCTACAAAATACCCGACCCCATGCCAATTCCGACAATCCGTCAAACGTCGGGCTACGCCACCTTGACAATGTTCAATTGTTCTGTCTACGGTCTGTCGAGGTTCCGCATCGAAAGCGTCTACACGAACCTTGCCGGACTTCAGATGGTGGCAGAGTTGAGGATAGAGAACCTGGAAGTGAGAGGCAACTACACCCTCACCTCATGGCTGTCTCGATCAGCTGATAGTTGCATGGTGAAACTGAGCGACGTTTACGTTGTCGGTTTGGCTGAGATGAGCATCGCACGCGAAGGCCACCTGGAAGCATCCAAGATCGACATGGACATCTCAGTCGACCAAATCAACCTCGACTTCCAAAACCTCGGATTTCTCGCGTCACTCTTCCAAGGCATGATGAACTCCGTGGGTGTTTTTGTGTTCGACTCGATCAAGCCGTTCATTTTGAACGCGGTCAATGCCGATTTGAGACACGGTATTGATAAAGCAGCACGTGAAATCAAGATGACATTCCCCAACTCAATTCCTCCACTGGATCTGGCCATTGCCGAGGGCAGGAAAAGGGTGATGAGCCTTGGATATGACCCATACATGGTGAGCCTATATCATATGAGATAAAACTCTCTGATCTTCAATCGATTAACACATTTGTTGTGAGTGTTCCAACTCAATATTTTTAATAAGATAGGCTACTTCATACAAGCCATTATGGAATTGAAATTATTTCTTGAAAATATTGATGATACAATAATATTAGGCCTATATAAATTCGCAGTTTAGAATCAATATATTATTGTTGGCTACATTTATAAGTTATTATTGTGGCTCAAATATGAGTGATAAAAATGTAAATAATAAAATAAAACAAGATTCAGAAATAAAAATAACAGTAAAGTTTGTATCTCGATGTAGGTATTTGCGAGACATGTAAGTAGTCTCACAAATAATGAAGAAAGTAAGTAGAATTATAAAGAATTCCCCTCCACATCATATTTGATCAACTCTGTTGACAATGTTTTACATTGAAAAAGTATTTCAACCTGCTTAGAATTGAACAGTATATTAATAATTATAAATTATTCTTCAATAACTTATAAATAATAATATCAAGGTGCTCTTCATCTATTGATGAATAGGTTGAATACATGTAGACAGGGAGTCACAATAAATTTATTACAAAATTATTTCAACTGTAAGCTTGAAGAGAAAATTTTTGATGCATTCAATATAATAAGGAGAATACTGATGATTTATGACACAGTGTCTTGTGAGATGTACAATGATGCTCAAAAATGTTTGTAATTTTGTTTAATAATTGAGTGATATTTGATTATATTATAATAATACGGTAGTGTTCAATGATGATTCATCACTCATATACACGAGGTATTTACTTGCACATATCACTCATATACTCATTTACTCATATACGAGGTAATTACTTGAACATATCACTCATATACTCTTTTACTCATATATTACTCTTCAAAGCTCAATCCATATTGTTATTTTGGCTACAAGAGAAGATTTTATTTTTAATGATGTATCAAACCAATTATTATGATCAGTTATTGAATTGTTACTGTAGCTAAAAATGAATTTTTCCTTCTCAATGACCTATGAACTGAATTATTCCTTGCAGTTTCCGGATTACTCGCAAAGTGCTGGCATGTTCGGAGTGTACATGACCAACATGTGGGTGAGTGGGCTGGGCTCGTTCTACCGAGTGGGCAACATGACCGTGTCCATGCAGAACAATGTGGTGCAGGTGGGTGTCAGTGTGGGCACTGATGAGCTCACGGGAAACTGTCACTGGGAGCTATCGGCAGCTGGGCTCTACTCCCATCCTGGTGCCACTTCTTTCACTGTCGAATATGTACAGGTCAGTGCTGCAGTATTAAGCCTGCCTTCACCTTGAAAAGAGTGAAATGGAGAGAGTTTAATAGTATGGGTTACAATAATATGTCTAAAGACCAAGCGCCCACTGAGGTCGAGTGGCAATGGCATGACAACACGCTACATATAAATTTATGTAACTAAATGAAACAGCTCGAAGAGTAACACTCTTGTGCTCTAACGCATAATATTATCAAGATTATATTTCATTTCACAATTCATTATAGTTTCCAAACATATATCTTTGACTAAATCTTTTGCTTTTCAAATTCCTATTATGTGTAAATTGATATTACAAGTTATCCTAAGTCTAAGTAATGTGTCAAGTTATGATAAATCCTGTTATATGAGTCAAGTTATAGGTGATTGTAATGTTTTATTGAATAGTGTATGAATAAATTTTAGTATTCAAATAAGTATGATAACACACTATACACTGCTCTATGACGAAATTGAACTGTCAATTGAAATTTTTCACATTTCTTATTCATTTCCACTGTAAAAGATAGTTTGATATTGAACATCATATAAATAATTAAACCCGTTATCCGTTTTATTAATGAGAAATATTTTACACAAATTAATGATCAGTTATTATGAAGAAAATTTCCTCTGTTGAAGAAAATTAGTTTCTTGAGGAAATCATGCATGTATCAATGATATCATTTTCTCATAGTATGATTGATTTCTACATTCTGTATCAATGTTTTCTCATAGATATATTACTATTGATTAATACCTTTTGATTGTGTTGATCAACGAAAATGAGTCCTTTTTGGATTTCAGGTTGAAGCCAAGCTCAATCAAGCACTTGATATCAGGAAACATCCCGTGCTGGAGAGTTTGGACATGACAGTTGGCAACATCCAATTGAGACATGAGGGCACCGGAACTTTGGACTACGCCCTGGAGCTGCTGATTAATCTGCTACCGAACATACTGCGCTACCAGATTGTTGATGCCCTTGAGGACCCACTGAGGCGTCGCTTTCAGGACATCCTCAACACTGTAGACGTCGAAAAAATCATCAACGAAGAAATCCCCAAACTGGAGAAGATGATCTCACAGAGAGAGGAAGATTCAAAACAGATTAACATAACGAAAAATCAAGAGACAGTTGAGGAAAGCGTAGACGAAGAAGAACTAGATCTAAATGCAGAAATGTAGTAACATACTCTCTTAATGAATCAATGCTTTATACAAAACTATGATAATAATACTCAACAAGATATAGTATCGACACTAACAGATTGAATAGAGATCATTATTAGGATACCATATATAGGCTACACGTCACAGCTTGATCTCAGATTTTGTGCTTTACAAAAAACTATGATAATAATACTCAATAAGATATAAATCGACACTACAACAGATTGAATAGAGATATAATTATCAGGATACCATATATACACTCCACAGCTTGATCTCAGATACTCAGCTTGAGGTTCTTGTCAAAATGAGAGAATAGCTAACCAAAAAATAAAAATATTAAGAAAATCTAACTAAATTGAAAATTATTTCTATAATATAATGTCATGAGAAAATGAAACGTGATTGTGATAGTTATAGTCTAAAATGTTCAATATTATGTTTAAGAATATCTTAATTTATATCAATCATTTATAATAGTGAATAAAATAACAAAGTCCCAACCAGAAACTGCTTATATATACGGCACAGATATTATGAGGTAGTAACTGTATTGTCTTTTATTGTAAAATGTCATTATAATTTCGTGAGAATGATTAAATGGTTGTGTTTCCTTTTAATCGCAGTTTTGAACTATCTACCAGTTGCACAAGATTTAATTGAATTTAACCACCGTAAAATGACGTCATATCGTTGACTTCAAATTCATTCAGAGGTTCTCGTTGCCTTGGTTTCGTTGATGACATCATTTTACGGCGATTAAACTTAATTGGATTTTTGTGCAACTGGCCACAAGTGTTTACAATAATCCTGTACATAATTATATTTAATTAAGAAAATATTTTCAAATTGCACAGATAATAATAGGCTTCAATTGTAATAGCACAGTACTGGTTATTATATAGCGTTGTGTGGTATAATAAAATGAATTCAAAAAGATTCAGTGAAAGATGATGATTCCGTGGTCCATTCACAAAATGCTATGTGTACACGTTTGGATCACTTCATCACTGACATGCAGTCACTTTATTTCATTTACCAGTCAGTAAGTAGATGACAAATTTGTTTCTTACACTTGAAATAAAATGACTGCTTGTCGGTAGTGAAGTGAATCATAAAGTGAAAATTAAGAGAAAATGATTAGAGATTGTACACAATAAAGCTGAATAAATGATTGTTTAATCCATTTTACATAACTGATGAGGGATAAGTTGAATTATTTATTAAAATTTAATACCTTTATTTCTACTATTTAATTTGAAAAACTTAGCAAAACAGTCTTGCTCAGCTTGCGATTGCAATCAGTGAGTTTGCAACATGAAGATAAAATGTTCTAACTGCCAATAATGTGTTATTATGCAATATTTATGCATGTTTATCAGTGAATAAATATTGAAAATTGACTTCACAACTTGCTGAATTTTCTCACCAAGATTTGGCAACCTATTGGCACAATATTGATAACAAAATACTCAATAACATGAATATCCACTATTGAAACATCGAGACAATCAATATCATTGATTCTAAATGAATTATCGATACCAGACCATAGCTGCTCACTCTCGTATTCTTGGACGAGGAAAACAGTTTATCTCATGGAACAAAGTTCAGGTTTCCCGGGAGTTTCCCCATCAGTGACGCATAATAATAACATGTGTAATAATGAAATATTCATTATTTCAGAGTAATATGCATAATAATAATGACGCTTAATAATAAGTGTGAAAGTGTAGTGCAAATTATCAAAGTGACAAAGCGACAATGTTGAAAAAGTCAAGCGTTTTACTAATATGTGTCTATTGTTTTGTGGAAGTTTGTTGCACAACTGAGAAAGGTAAGTTCTTCATGTAGGCTACATGACCATATCAATTTCATATTTTTTTACTGTGAGTCATTGGCTACCACAGAGCAAAAACTTTGAGGAAAGTGAATCTATTTTTTCTCTGTCACAAGCTCAAATTATTTCTTTGTTTCAAGCCGATTTTGGAGAGCTTGAATTGCTTTCATCAGTTCCTTAAACATAAATTAATAGCCTACTCATAGCCTAACTCGGTTCTTCTGGTAGAGTAGGGTTGATACTGTTGCTGCCTTCATTCAACACTGCTGTAGTGTGATAACATAATAAATATATATAGAGATACATAAAGTTTCATATGATATATGGCTTATTTTATAAAGAACCAATATTATCATTTTAAAAATTGTTAGTGCTGGGAGTTGACTTGTTTGATTCAATTAGTATAGTAGAAAGTATTTCTATGGCAGAAATATGTTGAAATAGATAATAGTGTAAATCTTGCTCGCTCAATCAATTCAATAATAATTATGGTACTTATATTAAGGAAGTACTTATATATTATGGTACATTTATTGAATTGATTTGAAAAAAAACTTTCAAGTACAAAAACAAACTCAACTTACATTACCGTATAGTGAAAATCGCTTCATTCTGGTGTTAGACTTCACCAGATGTAATGTAAGTCAAGTTGGACTTCACCAGATGTAACTTATATAATGTAAGTTAAGTTTATTTATTACTTGTTGGGTTTTCAAATTCACTGTAACTTTATGAGCGATTTTTTTTATCAGTAGAGGATAGAGTGAATATAAATGACAATGTACGGTATATGCTTTTCCTAGCATGGTTGTTTTCATAACAGAGGTCAAATTTTCAAGAGAACAATTTCAAAAGTGTTGGGAAAGTAATCTTGATAAAGAAAAATACATTGTACATTTCAATTTATCTGATAATAATTCTTGAAATATGATTAACTCAGTTCCTTTCTGAAATATCACATGCGTAAATATTCAACTAAGAAAAAATGTTTTACAGATGCCATAGCTGTGGTGAACCGCTTAGCTGATCAAGTTCGAGCAGTACTCAAACACTACAAGAACAACTCAGACCCTGTCGGACTGCCTGATGCTGTCTACAAAATACTCGATCCTATGCCAATTCCAACAATCGATCTACTTTCAACATTATATGTGACCGTAAAAATGTTCAATTGCTCTGTTCATGGTCTATCCAAGTCTCGTATCGAAAGCATTCACACAGACTTGACTAGCAATCCTCAAGTAATTGCTGAACTGAAGTTAGAAAGCTTAGAAGTGAGAGGTAATTACTCACTTTCATCATTGCTGTCTCGATCGGTTCATGGTTGTATTGTGCAGATGAATAATGTTGAAGTTGTGAGTTTCATTGAGATGAGCACTTCAAATCAAGGTAATCTTGTAGCATCTGATATAGAAATGGACATAACTGTTGATAAAATCAAGATTGACTTTCAGAATATCGGATTTCTGGCGTTACTTTTTCAAGACATGATTAACACAATGGATGTTCTTGTATTTAAAACAGTGAAGCCATTCATTTTGCAAGAGGTAAAGGTCTTGATGAGAGAAGAGATTAACAAAGCAGCTCGCCAAGTTGAGATGACATTCCCGAATTCAATCACTCCACTGGATTTCGCCATTGCTGAGGCCAGAGAAACAGTCGTAAGCCTTGGATATGACTCATTCACGGTGAGCTTTTCTTTCCTATTTGCTTCAATTGTCACCTGAATATTTCAAAGACTACCCATGGATAAATTTGCATTCAATTTCAATTTGAGTACAGAGAATGATTTTGCATGTGATGAGGGAATGCAATGTTGGAAAAGGGTGAAAGAAATAAATCAACAAGTTTTATAGATATACTTGCTGCATAGTATTGAAAGGTACGAAATATTACAACTATAAATACAGAGAGATCCTCTCTCTAGTCTCTCTCCTAGTCTCTCCTCAGTAGCTGTTTACTGACATATATTTGTGTTCTGATTACAATTAGAGTGAAAGGTGGACAAGTTCAACATTCTTTTCTCATATTATTTATCTGAGACAGCATCAGAGCTACAGTAGTAATGAATAGTAGAATTTTTCAACTTGGCAGATGGCGAATGATTATTGAGAGATCCTCTCTAGTCTTTCTTCACAAATTGAAAAATTCTACTATTGTTACATGTATTCATGACACTAGTAATTTGGTTAATTTTATATTTCATGAGAGGACTTTGATATTGGATCTTTTGATGATGACAAGTCCACATGAGCTCTTTCCTCATATTATTTATCTGATGACAACTGTTTTAATGACAGCTTTTCGTCACAACAGTGGCCGTAATTCAAAATTGGATTTTGTCCAACTGTATTCGATCTTGGAGCAAATTAATTATTGCAAATTATCATCTCTGATTTTTCTCTATCAATTTCCAATAAATTTCTTACAGTTTCCGGATTACTCGCAGAGCGCAGGCATGTTCGGAGTGTACATGACAAACATGTGGGTGAGTGGGCTGGGCTCGTTCTACCGAGTGGGCAACATAACAATGTCCATGCAGAACAATGTAGTGCAGGTGGGTGTCAGTGTGGGCACTGATGAGCTCACGGGCAACTGTAACTGGGAGCTATCAGCAGCTGGGTTCTACTCCTACCCTGGCACCACTTCATTCACTGTCGAATATGTACAGGTCAGTGAAGAACAAGGGAGTTCACCTTTGCTCATAAAACTTATATAATTTCCAATCAATTATAATACCCAAATGTTCAGATTATATGTCATCTATTCATATTTGAATAGTTTTACACAAGTTTGTGAAAAGCACAACGGAAACTTCATCTGTTTCATCCACGTACATGATCATGGAAAATTCGATTGCTATGAATGCAGTATTATAAGAAAGTACCGAAAAATGGTGTTATCAAATTTTTTGCATAAGTTCTGTTAGTATCTGACAACGTCCACAAGGTAGAAAGGAATTCCTTTCTTCTCTGTGCAACGTCCTACACAGCCACAACTCTGATTGATAAAAACTATTTTGTACTTGCCGACATCGTAGCGGGTCAAAAAATAAAAACCCACCAACAGAAGGAGGCGATCCAGGGGGTGCAGGGGGCAAAGCCCCCTGCCGAGCCAAAAGCAAGTATTACTCTATAATGACTCTAATCACATTTAAATTTGATTAAATGTTCCATTAATGTTCTGAAAATGAAAAATTCACTCAGATAATTGACTTATAAGAAAAGAAAAAATGTTTTTTCACATTTCAAAATTTTTGTTGAGGGTGATGCATAAAATAAACCACAGCTAGGTCTCTACCACAACTAGATGTGATTCTATTTTGTCTTTTGTGATTGTTTCATCAATTTGTACATTATTTACTTACTCTCTGATCCGTTCACCAACGGTGATATTTCTTGTTTCACATGTTAATATTTTGGCATAATTCTTCTCTATCCATTCTCCTTTGTCATCACTGTTATCAAAACCCAATGTTTTTGACTATCAACGAAATAAAGAACAATGTTCATTTATGTTTATAATGTTCAATAATGTTTATATTTACTATCGATGTTTATTCCTATCAATTTTGTATTCTTCTCGTCAGGTGGAAATCCAGCTCAATCAAACACTTGATATGAGGAAGCCTGCAGTTTTGGAAAGCTTGGACATGACTATAGGTAACATCCAACTGAGGAATGAAGGCACCGGAATTATGGACTATGCCCTGGAGCTTTCGGTTAATCTACTCCCGAATCTCTTGCGTTACCAAATCGTCGATACTCTGAAAGAGCCACTGACACGCCGTTTCCAGGAGATTCTCGACACAGTGGACATTGAAAAGATTCTGGATGAAGAGATCCCAAAATTTGAGAAGATGATCTTGAAGAATGAGGCCTCTAAACAGATTGATGGAGAAAGTAAGAATCTAGTTTCATCAATAAGTGGAGAGAGTGAAGATTATGATTATTCATGTAGTCTTGTGTCTTGCGAATATTAAACAGAAGTTCAAGACATGTTTTGGTTATGTGAGGTCGATTATTTTGGAGTATTTTTACTAGATTTTTTATGGGAAATAATGTTGTCGATGTAATGATTGAGAAATACGTAATATAATATAATGAATGTCATGTATAAAGTTATAATGTCAGAGAGTCATGACGTCATGACTTATTTTCATTGAAGATACTCATACTCTGAAACATGTTTTTGAACTTTCTCCTCAATGAAGTAAGAAAAGTTCAGATGAAATTAGACTCATAGTTGAAAACTCCAATATAATTGGTGAATTATCACTTTCTTTACACGTAATGATGAAAAATACACCTCTAACTCAAGACTGACATGCATGTGATTTTTGTGTTGTGAACTGATAATAATTGCAAAAATATGATCATCTAAGTAACTATCAAATTCTTGAATGAGAATAAATAAATTTGTCATTAAAACACCAAATTATTGTTTTTCATAATACGAAAGTTTGTATAATTTGAACATGCAATTATAGTGGCATGCAACACTGTGTCAAATTATTATTAAAAAAAAAAAAAACTCTCCAAAGAAATTTCATTTTGTTGTTTTATTTGAAGTTCATAGTTATAATAGAAAATAATATTCATCCACCGGTAACTTACATTCTATCCTAGTTTCTTGTTCTCTAAGTGAATTGGTTCTGGCAACATTTTCTTCTTATAGTAGTGCAACTCAGACTATCAAAAGTTCAAAAATAGCCCATACTTATACTCCACGCATCATTATTGTACATTAACTCAACTAATAATGTTACCTTAACATTATTGTACTTACCTTTCTTAACTAAGATTCTTATCAAGATTTTGCTTGATATCAGCGTGGAGTACAGGAATGTCAGTAGGTTTATCTATTTCTAGTTTCTTTGTGGGAGAAACAAATGAGTAACACTGTGGAGATGAGAGAGGCTTCAAGCCGAATGAGAAACAGGGCGATATAGGATATATTCTGCAGTATTCCTATTACTATAGCGTTTAGAATGAGGAATGCAAAGAAAAGAGCCGTCCTATGTAAACTATTTGTCTCGTTATGAGCTGGTCGGTTTTGTCGCGCGACGCGGGGGGCAGGGCGGGAATGTTGCAGCGACAGCGACGGAATGTCGCAACTATTCGCATCTCAAAGAGCGGCGGCAATCGCGCTGCCCTCTGGCGGGCGCAAGGAAAAACGCCTGACGCCGAGGAATTTCCACATCAAAGATCACCTTTGCAACAACTGCAGGGCACTTGGCAAGTATTTTCCTTCTGCTACACAGGACAAGTATGTGCTCTCTTTCTGCTGGAATGAAATATGTGCCTGTGGATGGAAGGTGTCCTCCAGGCTAGAAACCAGCACTGCAGTATTACTTACACTCAGGTGCCTGAAGTGTTACAAATGTATTTATTTATTCAGTAATGTTCACATAATACTAAATGAAAGGTTCAACAGGCTTAAGCCCAAAACTGTCCCTCTTCAAATTTAAAGAAAGTCCAAAATTTAGGTTATGATCCATACCTTTCAAAGTCACAATTTTTCACTTCGAAAACGAATATTACAGCGGATAAGGTTGCTGTATATAAGCAAATAAGGCATCCATCTCAATAAGATCAATTTTTCAATGAACCAATAATATAATAAACTACAGTAGTTTCGGCATATCGCATATTAGTATGTAAGGAACCACAATATTTATTACAATTTGACCACTTTATCATTTAACAAAGTGTTGGCTTTTTCCACTAATATCCGAAGGTCGACCTTTCTTTGTTCATAAAGTGAAAAAAAAACAGAAGATACATCAGAGCCCTATTATTATTGTATGAAATTATTTGGATAATATTTTTCATAATTTGTTGAATTGTCATGTTCTATACAGAAACAGTAGACCTAGACTAAGTATACTATTCCATATACCGTTTATCCGAACCGCTCACCATTTCAACTTATACCTAAACAGGACTATGAGACTGTACAATATACTAAATACTCAATACTCAATCTTTTATTTGACCGCTATACTACATTAAAAAAATCTTATGAAATCCATTGGAAATCCACATAAAATCGTAAATTTTAAATGTTAGAGTATAGTCCATTGCGAACATTTTTAATTTGAAGCAGTTACTCATTTTTTCTTAATTCTCTTGAAGAAGTTCTCAATTTTTCCTTAATATTTTATTTTTTCTAATAGGACTTCTTTAGAGTATCGCTATAGTCCAAAAAAGATAGTTGAGCCATCAATGTACGTATAGATGAAATATTAATCTAATAATATAGTTGTTATATATCGAGTATTATGTGAAAATTCATCGTGTGTTCACTCCAATGAATTGCATTTTTTCTTAAAGAAGTAGTCATCAACTAGCATTAATAAAGTATTACAGTTTTGGCTATGTTATCTATTGGGCTATCACATTGATAAAGATTAGTGAAAGCTGAGAGATGATTTTTGTTTGAGTTTGAATATACCGCCAAAATCTTCTCTGAGCATGTCTGGAGATTTGAAATTTTTCTGACATTGCACTGCCGACAGCGCGTTGGAGAATCCTTTCGAAGACGCAAGCCGCTTAGTGACTGACGTGATGCCTCTAGTCGAGAAGACACCTCAAAGTACACCACCACTCAAAAATATAGAGACCACTCCAAGAGCTTTGCCCGTCTAAGAGAAGGGCCATTCTAAGGGCTTTACGTCGATACATCTGTGAAGGCAGCCACTGTCGCATTTTTGGTTTTGCTTCAAGAGAGTGTTCAACATGCTACTCTATATCGAACTTATTTTTGAGCTTCCTCTAGTCTCCAGAGAGACTATGTGGGAATCCTACTTAAGTGGAGAGATTCGGTTTGAATCATGACAGAGCACCCATTGGAAGAGATTAATGAACAGAGAACAGTTTCACCTATTCAGATTTTGAAGCAGTGGCAATTATGCGGATTTGGATAGTTGAAGCTATAAAGACTGTATAATAGCAATGTCCATTTGATGTCACACTTTTAATTAGTTAGCTCGGACAAATCCACCTTACTTTTGCCAATTCCCATGAGATTTGCATTCAAATGAAATGCAAATCATATGGCGTTATGTTTAGTAATTCAATCCTTATCTACAATATTCGCCTTTGTCAGTATTAGTTTTCATTAATTCAAGCTTTAACACAATACCAAGAGTAGAGAAACAATGTTTAATGTTTGGAAAGCTATTTTTGATGTTGTTTATTTATTTATTTCAGTTTTACAATTTTCACTGAGTCTGATAAGACCCATAGTGGAACAAAAACAAGAATAGTGCTGTACAGTAATAGACAAAATTTTAAAACTAAATTACAATAAGTAAAAACAGCATATCAAAGTTTACAATACAATGAAAAAGAGAAAAGCTGGGCGAGAAAATTCGAGTATGATGAATAATAAAATAATGAAAAAAGTCATGCAGTTCTATTGCAGAGAATATATTTCATATCGATGTCATCAAGTAGAAGCTCAACTCCTCACTCAACTCCTTTATCTTAAAATATGTTTTAAAAATGAGTGAAGGGGATGATGTTTGCCTGTAAACTCATATCAAATTCAATAATTTGGCAGAAGTAATGTATTGCAGTGGTAAGGATAAAACATTACTCCAATACAATGTTATGGACCCATTCACACCAATGACCACACTGTTATAATACGGGCTCAGTAGTTGCAGTGATATGATAACAGTATAAGAAGGGGGATAGGAAGTTGATGATTCCAAATGATAAGAGCAAAACGAATTGTATCAAAGTACTTATTAAAACTAGAAATCATGTCCATCATATATGGGAATATCTTTGATCTATCACAGCTTTCTGAACCAACCATCTGTAAGTTAAGTGCGTTAATTTGAAGCACCGTTACTGCATCTTGAAAATTGATAACTTGTGTAATATTCTTGTGCGAACAAGACCGTGAGAAGAAGTTGAAGATAGCAGATAAACAGTTTGTTGCTACTCGAGGCGACATAAATCTGCGAGATACAGATCAGAAATTAGCAGGTGAGGAATGAAAGGACAGTGGAGAGCGGAGCGGAGCAGAATGAGAGGGGAGCGGCTGGGAAGTTAGCTAAGCAGTGGAGCAGTTGAAAGTTTGGGCTGCTTTGAGTGAACTGGAGGAAGAGTGGAGCTCTAGGAGTCTCCTGCACAATGATTAGTGGGCCTTGAGTAATTGAAATGAGAAGGAATATAGTTGGCTTGGAACAGAATGATATGATTATTATAGAGGAGAGATAACAAGATAACAGGCACTTGAAGTATTCTCATTTATTTAGTATAGTTTTAGGTATTTTAGATTGAATAATGAATAGGAAAAGAAACAAGATGCAGGAGAGAGTGGGGAGGAAAGTGGAAAAGATGAAGAAGGGGGAGGAATACTGTGTGAAAGGGATTAATAATGATGATAGGGAATGAGCAAAATTGATGATGATTTTGATGAAATTTATATATTTGAAAAAAGTGTTGACGATGACTAATAAGAAGTCAATTAAGTTGTGGATATACGTGCGAGAAGTGAAATGGATATAATAGAAGTGCGAAAATCACAGAACTACAAAAATTAATGTAGATGACATAGAGAAGAAATAAGTTTACTCAGAAATGAGTATTAAAAGGAAAATTGAGTTTTCATGAGGAGAATATTGGATTAAGACAATAATAATGAAGAAGCATTATTGTAGTAAATACAGCATAGAGGAAAGACCAAAAGGACCAAAATTCTGGAGAACTAATAATTTGGAGATTTTGGGAGAACGGTAAATAGAAATAATATGGAAAGAATATATTCTGAGTATTCGGAATGTGAGTGAGAAGAAGATTAATGGAAAAATATCACCACCAGAAAAAGGCAAATAGGGAAAGAAACTATGAGAAAGAATACCACTACATTCTAAGAATATCATCACTGTCACTACCACCTCAAGAATGCAGAGCTACGAGTACATCATGACATAGGGGTTTAAAAAGTACTTAGTGAATATTTAATCGATGTAAATATATAGTAACCTGTGGGAATGTGAAGCAAAAATCGAGGAAAAATAATAATTGATCGCGGGGAAGTAGACTGAACAAAATGGATTGAAAAATTGATAGAGAATGAATGAAACTTGGAAGAAATATTAGTGGGAAGGGTTAAATGAGTAATATCTCAGTGTTAGATTTCAAAAAGCATAGGAAAATTAGCGTGAAAGTAGTTGCAGAGGTTTAATAGACGGTAGGAGAGAATGACAATATTTTCAAGTAGAAAGGGCGGAGGGTTTGAACAAAGGGCGTAACAAACTTTTGCGACAAGAAGAAAGTTGAGTGGAATCAGCCCGCGGTGCTACTAGAATTGTCCTAGGCGCTACCCACTAACCCCCCCCCCCCCCACCACAACCACACCCACCCACCTTACTAGGCCGGGGACGAATAAATCCTTTTAATGGATTCACTTTCCGGTTCAGATTGCAGACAGTAAATATACAGAGGAGTGATCTGACCCGGTTCAAGTGCGCGCTGTTTTGCAGCACAGCATCCCTTATCAATTCACAGTTGCTTGAGCACAATCCTGCAACTAAACCCTGCCCCCCCTAATAGGATAGGAAACCCTCCCTCCCCCCACTTTGCATTAATATCGGGGTAGGCGCGCCGCACATATGCATTGATGGCTAAGGAGAAGAATATCGGAATGGAATTGCTGTGTAGCTGCCGAATTAGCGGTGGCAAACCGGCAACCTACTATTCTCCAGACTCAATACACCACCCACTTTTACAGAGGATTTCGCCTTCCATCAGGTTCCCTACGTCTTGTTCAAGAATAGATCTTCCATGAATACGGTATTTGGGCGAACACGGTACTCTACTTCTAAACACCTTCAAGGAAACACGTAAGGAATATGGAGAATGTTATTCCAATAGTAATATATTCCTCATTGTAATACATTGTAATAATAGAAAAGTAAACTCTAATCGTGACAAAAAGTGGAAGTTCCTACAATCTTCTTGATAGAATTAAAATAGGAATAAAATAGAAAATAGTCAATCAATCAATCTCGTTTATTCCTCAATAAAGTATAGTACATACAAATATAATTAATAGCATAATAATACACATTAAATCTAATTCTAATCATTCTTCTATAAGCAAACTTCTTATAAAGATTTCAAGTTCCTTGTGAGCTGGAGAAGCTTTCATTACTTTTTTGTTATCTGTAGGGATGAAACTGGAAATGGAACAAAAATTATCTCCTCTGTTGTCGCATTTAGCTTATTTCTATCTTATTTAGTTTGTCTTATTCAGCTTGTCGTCTTATTTAGCTTACCTCTTCTAGTATTGATTCAGCAATTAATGAAAAGTGATCATTAATCCAGCTCAGTTTCAGTGTATGTCTCTTCTCAGCCACCAAATGTGGTTTCATCTCTCACATCACAGAATATTTCACCAGGAAATAGTTTATCGGATGAAATCCAGGTTACATTGAGTCGAGTATGTTCCATCATATAAAAATAAGTAGTACTTATTGTATTTCTTGAACATCAACATTATCAAATCAAGGGTTCATTAAAAGAACATCGAGTTCAAGCAATTTCAAGTTGATTTACTATTACTCTCCTGTTGTGAAAAGGGTGATTCCTTTCTAATTACCAAAATTTTCTTTTTATCACAATAGCGCACTTGAGCAGTGATCGAGCTGGCTTCGACCTTGACCATCCCTTTCATTCTCTGACGAACAAGCCAATCTTAATGCTCCATTAAACTTGGGTCAAGCTAGCGCTAAAGCACGCCCTTTGAGATGTATATTGACCAGCGGCTAAATTTCATAAACGTGTTACGATTGTGTTCGCTCAGAACATACCATGAATATTTGCGAGCACAATGTCGGTTCACTTGGAATATTGGTCGTTTGAAGGAATTGATCGGCATTTGAACTTTTCGGGCTGCACTGTGCCCAGTAATGGACAAATGCAGTGGTCTAAACGTTCGATACGATACGGGGTTTGCCGGTTTACATGTTCCAATGGGAACGCCATACTTCCCTTTACGTGACATTATTTAGGATTCAAACCACGGCATCTCCACACAAAGTTTAAACGAACGCTTTCCACGGTCATACCATATTTTATACAATTTCAAGAATATCCCTCCATTTTCTCCATTCGTCTTTCTCCCTTCCACATTCGTATGTTAAGCTTCTCTCTTCTTCCAATCCACCTTTTATCTTTCGCCACTCTTTCAATATATTCCTTCCCTACCAAACTATTCCTTCTTCATTCTTCTTATTAGCTCTTCCTTGTTCCAGCTTACTATCCCAATACTTTTCTCACATTTCATATTTTCTCTTTCTCCCACAATCCCTCCCACCAACAATCTCTGATTTACGTAGCACGTATCAAATTTCCGATTCCGCCACACATTTAGCTATGTGTGGAGACCAACACATGAACACAGTTATCCACACTCGCACACATACAGGCATATTGAGAGTCACCATTCACCCTTTCCGTTCCTTGTCCAGCCCCGAAGACTGGCGCACACTCAGAAAACTCAGACTCTTGTCCAAGTGTGTGTGTGTGAGCAAACATGGAAAACTTTCACTCGTATCTGGAAGGACACCGGAACGTGACGTAATATCTTCCACTGTGAGAGTTGAAGATTTCGTAAGAGACACGATGGGGATGAAAGTGTATGACATAATCACACTCATTGCATCATTAATCTTTTAGCTAATAACATTCAGATGTTGAAGAAGGAAATAAGAACATTTTAATATTCATGAATATTATAATATTCGTTTGGCTTCTCATCGTTGGAAAGGTTCCATCTCGCCTATCCATAACTTTACGATAAGCAGTGAGAAACATTAATAATCAACTCCTGTCACGTAATTGTATTGCTACAGTTTTCTTCTGAGCCTGTTGCATCTCTACCTAATCATATTGTTATGATTTGTGTCTCTATAAATTAATGAACGAATAGATACAAGAATAAATGAGTAAATGGATAAATAAATAGACGAATGAACAAATGAATGAATGTATAGAGTTAGTGGCGAAGCGTGGTATACTTATTTGGTCATCGCCGAGTATATTTCCTATAGGAAATATACCCGGCCATGACCAAATAAGTATACCACGCTTCGCCACGGTATAGAGTACATAGATAAATGAGTAAATGAATGAATTCCTGAATAACAAATAAATAAATAGATGAACAATTTGATGAATATTTTCTCAGCTCTTTCAGTCTCTATAAGAGAAGCTCTCTTTTTTTTGGTGAACTTTTTGTCACTCTCTAAGGCACTACATTTTGTGTCAGAGGGGATTTTACCCTCTCCAACCTCCCTTCTCACGCAACATGGAAAAGGAAAGCTTGTGAGAGTCGTTAAAACAGGGTTCACGAAAGTAAGAACAGAAATCTGTAATGGTTAACAGACGCATACGATCAGAAATGGTAAGCTTTCTAGAGTGCGAGCTCTTGAAACTTGTACTTTTCCCATAATGCTCTGCTGACATCGCTGGGAACCCTTTTTCGTTTCAATCGTCATGGAGAACTCTCCTAGGGGGGTTCAAAACTCTCCATTATGGAGACATAGGTGCTGTTCTGTTGTTGGATACTTCTTATTTCATTCCTGAGCCATACTTAACTCGTGGGATATTTGTCAATACTTGCTGTCTCGGCCAATACGAAATCCCTCACTAAGTTTTTCTATACTTTCTTTATTCATCATCTCCTTAATCATCATTATTATCATTATCATTCTATGGATATCCATAACAGACCGGTATATTGGTGTTATTGAACTGTAAATTCCGTTCTCATTGGCTGAATGCTAAAAGTGTTTCCTAGATTCTTTAAAAGTTGCACGAAATCATACAGGGAACAAAATAGAGTCGGGAATGTCATTTGAAAAATTTGTTCTGCTATGATATGTACCTGTATGATGCTTATTGTGAATACTTTTCTGAGGAAAATGTTCACCTGATTTCAAAGAATTCGATCATAATTAAAAATAACAAAGTTATGACAACTTCTGGCTAATTCGCTTCCAATATTCAAGATAATTGTTCATGGCTCATGATAGCCTATTCTCATGAATTTTCATACAATTTCTACCGATCAAGTGCATTTGAGCGCTGGCGAAAAAACTGGAAACCGAAATAATTTTTTTGAATAGTTCAAGAATTTAAAAAAAAACACAGAATAGAGGATGTATACAAAAAAGAGCGATGGGAGGAGTAGTGTCCGAAGAAAAAGAAAATGGAGGATACAATAATGAAACAAAGCAAAGAACGAGAATGACCAATCACGAACAAGATTGGAACCACGCCTACAGACACACCTCTAGCTCCGCCTACTGAACGTTGATTGTTCAGCGATGTAATTCTGAATTTTGCCGGTAGATGTCAGTAGTTGCTGGGTGTTCTACAACACATTATGTTCTATGTGAGTCGCAGTAGTAACTGGGAATGTTCTCTTGTTCAATGATTGAGAACAGTAGTTAATCTGATTTTATTTCCAAAGTTCATTACTTACGAATCTCAATCAAGAGAAATGTAAATTCAAAAGTGAATCTCAACGGAAGTGAATTTATGACTTGTTTGAGAACAATATTAACAATTTACATTCGTACTACTTACGTACCGTACACGTATACGTGTAAATACGTACACGTGTTTACTCAATCGAATAAACTGAATACCTAATCTTCTTGAGAACAATATTAACATTTTCACATTTTCTTTTTCAATCGAATAAATGAATAGCTTCATGAGAAATAGTATTTCATTGTTAAGAATGAAGTCAAATATTTACAGAATGATAATGGTGAATTGGAAATATTTTAGAATAACATTGTATTATAGTTTATTCTTCAAAGAAATTGTATTTAAAATTTTGTATCAACAGACTACAAAATATGACTACAAATACAAACAAATAAAAAATCAAACGTGCAACTTATATTCCCATCTGGATTTCGGACATTTTTATTATCAAACCATATTTCAATAAACCACACTAAATTGAAAATTCATGTCACTAAATTCAATTCATACTCTATTTTATTATAAGGATTTTCCTCTGCGCCCAGCTCCATATCAGTTCTGTGATGGTACGAACCATCCATTGCCAAGTGCGTCCACGCTTTTCTGGTAGTCGTGATTGATTGTTCTTGGTCTTGGCGTGACTTTATATTGATCTGCAAGCAATTCCATGCATACTTTTGCAGCGATACCCAAAGTGTTACCCATTATTGTATCCAAAGCCTGCAAGCCAAACCCGCTTTTAAGACTAGCCGGATCTAATGTTGTCATCAGCTTCTGTGGATTCTCCTCGAAAAGAGCAATATGAACTTTCTTGAAGCCAAAGAAATTGACGAGCAGACTCTTAACTGGAAAATAACAGGAAAAAATAATAGAGAGCATGAAAATTAGAGAGCACCTGGAAGAAGAAATAATAATTTTTCATTGGTTCAACACAGTGATGTATCGAAACTATAAATTAATATTGTGTAACTTACATAGAAAACGTTCTTAGATGAAGGACTTTGATTTTATTGCTTGGGCTGAAGAAAGTAACAAAAAATATAATTTCAATATTATGATATAACAATATTTAAAAATAAACTAAGAGCTTTTTCAACTGAAAATATTTGGAACTTGTGTATGAATCCTCAGTTCTTGAAATTCTTAAATATTCTACTTACCAGTGCTGTCTCCTTTTATTCCTCGGAATTTCTGCCTGAAAACGACATCCAACCCAGTATAACTAACACATGAAAATTATTCTGCACTTCACAAATAATATTGATAGTTGAGTCACGAGAATGGGTTTGGAGCAAGTAGGTTTCGAGTAAATACGGAGAACAGTAGAGATGGTGATATGGTGATGCTCTCTCTGAACAGCATGTTCAAGAGAGCGAATAAAAGTTGACTGAGAGTCGCGCATGAGCACTAGTCTTTCTACTCCATTGACATAACAATAATAGGAATATACATGTTTAGAACACTTTATGAGAAATGGAGTAACAAGAAAATGTGAGAATTGTTACGGGATCGAACGCTTCTCATATCATCTGAAATTCTAGAAATAGTTGGACATCAAACGTTTGCCATCGAAATTAGTGCTAAAAATTTGGACTACTCACCGCTAGCCCATATTTCACAAAGAATACTTCGACATCTGAGAAAATTATTAGACTGTAAGTTGATCCCTGAAAAATAGAAATTTTGATTTCCAATACCATCGATAAAGAAGTTTTGAGTTTTCAGCCTATGGATGATATACCTATATGCGATTTATTTCAGTACTTCAAAGAACCTACAAGAGTTCATGAAAAGTAATTTTTGAAGAATAAAAAATGATTCTTTCTTTGATTTTATTAATATAAAACAATCAGAAAGTTTATTTTTGTTTCAAATGTTTAATGTTCAGTTTAAACTATTCATTTTTGGATAAAATCGTGATGTTATTGTTAGTTGTAGATGATAAAATAGTAAAGTAGAACTCACTCTTCTCGCGGTAGGGAAATAAATCATGAATCCAGAGGAGAATTCAGTGAGTGACATGAGATTTTTCCAGCAGCTCATATCTCCTGGATGCAATGACCGACTCTGTAGTTTTATGATCAGTGCTTCAAGCCTGAAAAATCAAACTCTTCACAAATAATCATTCAATCAATTGAATTGTCTTGCAAATACACTACAAGGTTTATCGACTTCTATAGTAATTGAAAAATAAGAATGGAAGTAAAAACAAGAAATATAAGCTGAATGTATATTTTTGAAAAAAATTCTAGAGTCACTATTGAAATTGACTAAATAGAAGAATTGACAAAATTCTGTTATCATTTATTAAATTGTGTTATCATTTCAAGTATATTTTTATTTATTCTAATATTTGTATATTCCGAGTTGACCACGAATACTGGATAATAAGTTAGTGTTTTCTTCGATTATAATAGCAGAAATGTATTTTTATTTCAAGCACGAATAAGATTTTCCAACATTGTTCAAACTTGACTCTGTTTTACATGTATGTGTTTATGTTGTTATTGATTGTATTGAATACAGTAATGATGAATCTTTGAGTATAAAGAATTAAAATAACTTACTTTTCTGCAATATTACATAATTGGTGCACGTTTAGGCAAGCAATATAATCAGGTTTCATTGAATTGACAATTCAATTCAATGATTACTTTAAATCACCGCTTGAAAGTGTAGGCTACTATGGATAGAATTTGCATACTTATGAAAATTCAAGTTTCAATCATTGTGACTTTTCAACGTACCTAGGCACTCTGAAGTAGATCCAGTTAGTCATGGTCCTTGCACGTCTGAAAGAGGTGTCGGGAGCGAAAGTAGCATCAACGTGATAACTTGAAGTAATTATATTTATAACCACACAAATCATCAGTACTAAGTGTATATTAAGACCCATTTTTTTAAAAATTTGGATCTTTGTTCAAAAAGTATCTACGTCAATAAATTCTTACACTTATGGTGTTAGAATGAAACGTTCTCCTGATCTTGAAAAGACTGAGTTTTGGATGAAGTGTTGTTCTAATTGAATTCAGCTCGTTATGTTTGTGGACACAAGTGTGTTACTAATTAATGTTGTATTCGTGTACAGAAGCTGTGATTTAAGAAGATTCTTCTCATAATATTAAAGAAGATTATCAAAGGAGATTGTTGAGTAGCTGATTATTGCCATCAATGAATATAAAATATCCTGAAGTAACATAGATTTCAGATAAGGCCTTATTGATAAGGTAGACCCTAATGTTTCGAGTGAACTCATAAATTATCTCGAACCTTCACTCTTAGCACATTAATGTTCAGAAATGGAGCTATGCTCATAGTGCTCATGCAAAAATTACAAATTGATAGAACGGACCTTTTACTTTCCAATATTGTCCGAACAGGCTAACAGCGAACAGGTCTTTCAAAAGATAATGAATTATAAATTTCCTTTAATATATAAATGAGAATAAATTTCTCCAAATAAAATTCAAGTTGTAGAGAATCTCTCAAAGCCTCTTTTATGATATTTATGTTGGTAAAGGAAAACGATGGCAAAACTTTCGATCACTGCTAGTTATGTAAACTTAGAATAAGACGTTTGAATTCAAGAGTGAAAAATCAGAATACAGTAACTTTTTATTGAAATTGAATAAATTTGAGGATTTCATTAAATTCATACAATAGGTTTCGATTTCCTTTATTCTAATAATTAACGTCAGAGATTGAATAAGATGATATGACTGATTTTTAGTTCTGATAGATGAATGGATCAGTGCCATTTCGATTTTATATATTATATATATAGATTATAAGATAATATAATACTAATGACTGTATTGTTGTTATGAAATTGAATGAATACAACACTAATCGTATCATACGATACATTGATGCATTCTTTCGAATCAACAAATTTGTTAAATGAGAAAGGATTGTACATTTGAGATTGAGTCACACAATATTCATGTAAATTGAGTCAAATGCGTTCCTTGTATTCTGTACAGGTATTCAAACACACAGGAGTTCTAGTCAAGAGTTCTGGCAAATGAACCATTATGAATATTGAGTTGTTAGAATAGTTCTAATCTTTCAAATCTTGAACGTCATCACAAGATTCAAACATAATTGTCGTATTTTTCTGATAGTAGCCATTTAGCTACTATAATATGAGTTATAGATGATAATTTTGGCTGATTTGATCGTCTCAAAGTCGTGTTGGAATGATGTCACATGTCACATTAACTTATTTCCAATTTCCATGTATGGGGGAAAGTCTGTTCACCATTTATACGTAATCGTGTCAAAACGTTTATCATAGTCATAGTTGTTTGTTCTTGGTTTCGACGTAATTTTGAAATTATCTGATAGTATTTCAATGCACACTTTTCCTGCCGCTCCTAGCGTGTTACCAACAATTGTCTCCAGTGCATGTAAACCGGATCCGAAGCCAATTTTCAAGCAAGATGGATCCAGCGAAGTGATCGGCCTTAGTGGATTTTCTTCGAAAATGCTGACGTACACTTTCTTGAAACCAAAAAAATTTTGAAGCTGGGTTTTCACTGAAATCGGGAAAAATAAGTTTGATGTATTACCAATTACTGTATATCACAAATCAAATAAACCACAATTCAAATGACGCCTATATGTTATTTGAGTGAAAAATTTACATTTCTTGTATTTATGGCAAATAAATTTGAATTTGAATTTATCGATTATTATCAAAAATAATGATTATCAGGTAGGCCTGATTGAGATTCTGTTTCTGTTGTTGTCGAAGGATAATTAGGCAAATATAATATTCAATATCAGATAAATTATCTAAAAAAATAAAATAATAATGTTAAGTAGCATTATCACAAACTATGTAAGACACCAGCAGTAAATCAAGAACTAGAAGTAGTCAGTATGACCAAATGACAGTTAGGCAAACCAGGTAGCCACCCGACTGCAATAAATCAATTTATTCCTCATTAACTATGTACGAGTCAGAACTTATACTAAAACTCGTATAGGCCTAATCTTCATTTTGGTATATTCGGAAAATTTATAATGATTTTCGAAAGAGTTTCATGAGTTTTGAAAGAAATTTTTTATTTAAAAATTAACATTTTTCCCTATTCAAAATATGAAAGTCGTTTACTCTTTCAATAAATAATACATTTCTACAATTGGTTCCAGCAATGTGCTACTGTAGGGTTGTAGGTAGAATGGTTGAATGAATTGAAAAAAGTATTATAATTGTTTTGAACCTACTCACCAGAGCTATCTGGTCCTTTGACACCTCGAAACATTGCTTCTGCCTGGAAAAATCAAGTTTATTAGGTAACCAATGACAATAGCAGACTATCGTAAAATCGATCATCATTGATGATAGTGTTAGAAAATTGTTATTTTATAATATTGAAAAAATGTATTTAGTGATCCTCGAATTATCATTTGTTGCTCTATTGTGTGCAATTGTAGGCTATTTCTTGATTATTTTTGAATAGATATAAATTAACTTCCTTATCAGGGTATTTTGTATTCCGTCACTTATACCTACTACGCCGATACAGAAGTTATATCTATTTAACTATGATCTGATTGATTCTACTGATTCTATGTGTATCAAAATGAATAATTCGAATTTGTATGATTATGATTTCATAATCCCGTCATTATAAGCCAATTACCGATTTAAATAGCAATAATGATCAGTATCCTACTTCAGTATTTCATAATTACGTCGATTTACTCACCAATATTCCATATTTTACATAAAAGACCTCATTATCCGAATAGATAACCAGACTATAAGTCGATCCCTGAAAAATTTGAAATAATCTTCTCATAATCTTTGTATGTAGATAACAAAATGTCATTATATAATACACTCTACACGACTTTCAATTTATTAATTGCTACAAATAATCTCATCTCCTTATTTCAACCAGTACAAAACCACAAATCTAGTTATATCATAAGTCTAAGTTTGTTTGTCATTGAATTTTCTTGCTATTTTTATTCCACATTGGTCTCTTCAAGCATTCCAATTTTTCATTTGTTTTTGTAAAATATCAATTACCTTTCTTTGCTATGTTAGTTGTTTGAACCGCCATTGCTGTGATGTTTATAGAAACCGCCCATTGTGGGAGGAGCTTATCTAGGCCAATGGCAGTCGTTCACCTGATAGGCCATTCAACTGCCAATCACAGCGCTCGGTCACGAGTATAAACACTGCATTGTACTTTAGTTTTAGCTTAGCAGAGATTGATAATGGTGTAACAACCGAAACTGCAGTATCTCGTTGTTTTATTAAGTATGTGGGTTTGGCAATATTTCAAGTCTTCTTATTCAGTAATAATCTCCTTCTTAAAATCAATGAATTCTTGTAATTTCTGAATAAATTCATGAAATAATCCCAATAATAAAGTTTATTTGATACTGATAAAACTTTTCAACACCTCTGAGCTACTTCCTGGGTCTAAAATCTTATAGGACTTGTGTCTCTTAGAACAGCGGAAACATAATATTATTAACTAAGCTTCATATCTTATAAATATTTTAGAAAATTATTCAGTTAGTATATTATTCTAAATCCAATCGAATTTTCTCCAATTCAACTAATTTAACTATTGACAAGTTCAAGTAGAGGAGGTCCATTAAAACGAACCTTTCTTGCTGTGGGAAAGTAGATGAGGAACTCTGAAGTAAACTCGGAGACTGAAATAAGATTCTTCCAGCAGCTCATATCCCCAGGATGCAACGAGCGATCACGAAGTTTGATGACCAACGCTTCAATCCTGGAAAAGAGTTCTAATATCAAATAATGAACTAAAGGCAATAATTATAATAATAATTTAGAAACCCTATTGAAAATCATTAAAATATCTCTGTAATCCATGGGTCCTGTTTCGAACCAAAATAATAATCATTATAATATTGATAATCTTCAAATAATCTTTGTATGTATAAATTGGAAGTGGAACAGATTTGGGCATGAGCCTGTTGTACTCTCCTATGTAAATTATTATTAAATAAATGATTGAATGATCTTCCGGGCCGCTTCCGTGATTCAGAGGACATGTAAAGCCATTGGTCTCGCAGCTGCCTAAAAATTGGTAGTTAAATTCATCAATTCGTGTGACGATCGGTCTTCTCTTCACCCACGCACAAGTCTACAGCTATGTGAGTAGCCTATCACCTTCAGAAAAATATATATAGTGGGTCAATCGACGGAAAGGTTCAATCCAGTATCATAAAATGAGTCTGTTAGTTTCTTTTCAAATAATGAAATGATCAAGAGCCTAGTGCTCTAAACATTACAGAAATAGATCTTCACCATTTATTGATTTTCTTAAGATTTTCTACCAATTCAAATCAAATCGTGATTGTGATTTGTAAATGAATATTTATAGCTCGACAAATATAACTAATATTGAAATCGTTCTGATATCAGTATTGTATAAGATTTTCTGAAATCAAAAATGTATAGATTTGTAAATGAATATATATAGCTCGATAAACGCTATTGGTGGTTTTATTTGTAGTACTGTAGTCGATTATTTTATTCATTGATTGGAAGATGATTATAATCGAATTTTAATACAAGCTAATTGAACTAAATCATCAGGTGGCCGCAGTTGAATGCTACGAAATATTGCACCTGTCCTGCTGTAATTAACAAATAATAAATATTGATGATAATGTCAGTGAAATTAGAATAATCACCAACAATAGACAACTTATTAGTGAACGCCATCTTCAATGCCAACTGAAATCTATTACGTCACACAACATACACCAATCACAAGCGAGTATCAAGTTGTACACGCCCATTTCAGAATCTCATTGGCTGATGTCACATACACTGCATTTTTCAGAAGAGATTATTTCAAAATGGTTGACAATACTGTTAAACGCTAGAAAATTAACACGTAAAAATCCACCACTAAGTTTTGTTTTTGTTGCATAATATTGGGGAGGAAATTCTGAGTTAACTGACTCGAACAATCAGTTCCGTATCTATCTTTCGTATCTCTACCAACTTGTGTTAATTGTGATCGAACAGTACCACTTAGTTAGAAATCGCTTGTAATTATTACTAAACATCAGCTTTAACTTTATATTTTACCGAAAAAGTACGATCCCAATCAATTCGGATGATTGAATCTCTACAGTAGTTTGGTGAAAATGAGCGATATCTGAATCGATCTGAATAAAATTCTGAGTCAAAAGGCACATTCAAACTTCAAGCTCTGTGATTGATAAATAAGCAACTGAACAAGAAAATTGATAGCATTTGTTCCAAGCAACTTTTTCAATTTGTAATAATTTCAAGCCGCTTTCTTGATAATGTAGTTCGCAAAAATATCATAGAAACAACAAAACTGATAGCATATCACGAACATACCTGGGAACTCTAAGGTAGACTGAACCATTGAATGGTTTTGTACGTTTATGCGATGCTGTGCTGGCACTTGTGTACGATGTATCAACACGGCAACTCAGTAAAAGCAAATTCATAACAAAACAAATTGTAAACGTACAACATCCATTCTTTCCCATCTCCAAATTACTCCAATCTCCTGAGTCACTTTGAAAACGTTTTACCTGCCAAAACCCACTTGTCTGTTCTTTGACGTTTCAGAACAAAAAGATGGAACGTGTTGGTAAGCAACCGTTCATTCAAGAATTAACCAGCTCGTCAATCTACAAACACAAGTGTTCAAAACAATGTTGAATCCAAGTAGCTATAAGTTACAGTAGATTGATTAGGTCTTTGATTCATTGAGTGCAGTACAAGTTGATCTTTTGCACCAGAAAAATATTCTTCTTCTTTACGCTGCACATCCCGGATGAAGTCGTTGAAGTATCTATCTATCTTTCTCACTCCTACGTTTTTCAACATTCTTTATATTCCAGTGTTTCTTTGATAATCATTCAGTTTTCTCCTATCTCTCTGTATTTGATGAAAATAAAACATATCTAAAGAATTATTGGAGTACCTTACTTTGTTGCATTTCAATTTTTAAACTCATTGAAGCAGTAAAAGTAGGTCAAACATTTTGCACACGTAGGTCAAAAGTCATCAAATTATGATCATCATAATGATGTATCGAAGGTGGAAAGAATCAAGAAATATTCAAAGAATCAAAATAATAATCATTGACTGTACGTCCAAAAATTTATTAAAAAATTTGATATAACCTAGTTTAGCCACAGAGAAGAAAGGACTTTCCTTTCTACTTTGTGGTTCAGCACACAAACACAAGGACTCTTCATGCTAATTTTATGCCATCTTTCTCTTTATAATTTATTTTAATTCCATGTTTGTAATTTTATAAAATTGAATATATAATGGGGAACCAAAGATATTAAGAATTACTCTCAAATAATAGAGATTTATTGTGGTATATTGATTTGTCTACTCAATGTATTTATATCTTTCTTAGAAACCTTCCACATAGACCTTGCAATGAAATTTCATTTTCCTCTCAACCCCACCTTGCTCATATAAAATATGCAATTTTGTCTTCTCACTGATTTTACATCAAGTCTATCCTTCATGCGATATTATCGGTCAACTCTCAGATTCTTGTATGCTTCAAGTTAATTATGTGGGGTCTCATTAGACTATATTCTCCTGGACTTCTCAACGATGTTATTGGCTTGTCGATATGGTTAATTAAATGCTTAATAACCGTCAGACTTATCGATTTCTTATACGTTGTGACAAGAATTTGAGTCGCTATTCAGCTAAATGTGAAATTGATTAGGAGGTTTCTAAACGAAAATCGCCCGCAGATTGCTGGCTGGAGGTGTTTTAATCATTTCTGGCAAATAACTGCGGCTCCGCTTTATCTGCTTTGGTGGTCTCCGGAGAAGGCGCTAACAATATTTGTTAATGAAGAAGGCCGTGGCTTGATTAATGCTTGGGCCGAGTGTAGAGTGTAAACCGGGTCGCGGCGCCTGACAATGATGGAACGTCGCTCTTTGAATAAATTAATAATTGTTGGCCTCTCAGTGACCGCCGACCGCTAACCAACTGCTTCAAGGACTCACTCTCAACCCTATTAATGGAAATCTTGTCGGATACTCGCCCTATAAGCCCTTGTAGGGAGGAATTACAGAGATTCTTCGATCAACAAAATTGTATCTTTGTTTATTATTTAATGAACAGTGCTATTTCCAAACACTTCAAGGTGATAGAAACTGACTTTTTATTGGAGACAAGGAACCAAAAGTGATAGGTATTGCATTTTAAGTCATCGGTATGAAGCTTTATGAATTTAATAGATTATTACATAGGATAAGAACATAATGTGAGTGCCTTATGTCTAAAAGTTTTTACATCTGTGGTTGATGATACGACAACCTCAGTAAGCCTAAGTAAGTCATTTCATTAATACGGATGGAATTTTTCCACCAGATTTCCATAAGAGTTTTCACACCTAGTATGGATCAATTATTGTACCTGCAGGCCAATGTAATAATGCATATATATTTCATGTACATTGGTTGGTACATCTGGTACATCTAACACATCTCCTTTACCATACTAAACAGGAGAAAGAAGCGCATTTCGACAAAACAAGGAAATATTTGAAGCCTGGAATGTGAATATATGGAATAGTCAATCACTATAGGCTGATAATAAAAAAATACTGAATACTAATAAAGTTTTCATTTCCACATATTTTTACATCATTTTACGAGGTAAAATGAAATTTATTTAATAGAATGTGTGGCTATAATATGTGTATAAAGTCCAATAGAGAACAGAAAATTGAAACCATTAGATGTGACTTAGTAACTCAGTTATAGTATAGTTTCGAAGTTACAGGAAGCCTACCATAGTATAACTACAGTAAAATTTTATTACTACAGTATAAGTATAACTCTTACTACTGTGCAGAAACTATCTTACTAGGTCAATCGACTCTTATGATATCGACTGCACTGATAATTAGTGGGTGGGGGGGGGGGGGGTTGAAAGCAAAGCAAAATCAATTGTCTATCTTTGCTATTTTCCACTGATTGATTATCTAATAATAGGTGCTGTATGCATGAGTCAAGGTATGTAATATTTATAAATCTGCTAACCTTGTGTATGAAATATTCCAACCATGGATTATCAGATGAATAATCATAATATTATTTGTCACTTTACTACCGACATGCAGTCATGTTTTTTATGTAAGAAAACGAAGTATGTTACTTACATAAAAACCATTACTGCATGTCGGTAGTAAAGTGAAAAACAATAGTGTTTACATCGCAGTTCGTAATGGATCAAGAAATAATCATCCATAATATTATTTAGGACGCTGGCAGTCACATTCCCATTTCCTACATCTACAACAGTAGTGTAAAAATGATTTTAAAGTCGGCCACACATTTTCCCGATCTATGGCACACAGAGGTCGCGCTCTGTCTGTTGGAAATCAGATTGCTGCCTGTCCAGCGTACATGCAGCAGCAGTGGATGAAGAAACCAGGTCGTGAAAACATAGACGCGCTTTGACGCGTTTATTACCGGCTTTTTACTGTGTGAACACCGACGGTTTGGATTGCGGGTTTGATGTGTGGGGATAAGGGATGATTGGGTGAGTGACAGAGAAGGATATAGAGGGAAAGGATGAGGAGGAGGAGGTGAAGGAGGAGGAGGAGGATGTGGAGGTAGAGGAGGACGAGGATGTGGAGGAGGAGGAGCAAAGCGATTACACAGAGAATGAATTGAACGTTAGCTGTTCAGCACCACAGCAGCAGCAGCTGCTGATCTGAACAGTGATGCTGATAAATCAGCAACGGTCCCCTCACCGGACTTCCGGTGTACCTCCTCCGCACCCCTTCCCCCTCTCCCGCCGACATCACCACGGGGCACAAACTGACAACGTTCCTGTCCTTCCTAGGCGCGATATTTATTGCTGGTTTGCCACCATTTCAGTCACATCACCCAATAGTGACCAGTTTTTCGCGCGGTTCTGGTTGATAGTTGTGTGGCGAATAAGCATATTTCTACATTGCGGTATCTAGGATTGTTCGTTGAAGCTGAAGATACTTGAATCGAGCTCTACATCACGTCTTTATACTGAACATTAGTTTAAAAATTCATTTCTTGATTGAAGTGGAGCTTCAATAGTCAAATTTTATGCTGTGCTAGATTGAGGACTATATTATTCACCGTGGCGAAGCGCGGTATGCTTATTTGGTCATCGCCGGGTATATTTCCTACAGGATGACCAAATAAGCATAACACCCTTCGCCACTAATTATTCATCATTTTATTCTTCCAATACATTAATTTTGTACTAGTATGATGAATAGAGATTTGATCCATTCAAAATGAGGTTTACGAGATGGATTTGAACAAGAACAATCAAAACATTTTCAGATATTTGAGAAGTCCTTCACAAGTCTTTTAACATCTAAGAATGGAAAAGATTGGATGAGTTTATGGATAATAAATAATTTAGAAATAACACCAGTTAGGCTAGGCGTACACCGGTTAGTCAAGACAAGACAAGACGAGATTAGTCACAGTACTTCACATAGTTGCTTATGAAGCAACACACACCGATTAGTCATTGCATCGGTGTGTGCTGCTTCATAAGCAGCTGTGACTAAACGTGATTAATGTCGTCTTGTCTTGTCTTGACTAACCGGTGTACGCCCAGCCTTATAATAAAGAAACGGAAGCCTAATTCAACAATATAGAGAGAGCTCGAAAATATTGTAGGATATTCTGATTTTATAAATTCTGGTTTAAGAATAGATGAAAATCCAGTAGCCTATACTTAAAGACTTCATACTTTGAAAATTTCAAAAACCTTTCCCACTTTCAAGTCCTTGAATAATAAATAGATTGGAAAGCTTATGTTTTTGTAAAGTTTATAGATGGCTTACCGGTACTTTTTAACTGAGATTTTCTCCCTTTGAATTCATCGCTTTCTCAATCTCTGTGTATCTCTCTCTTCTCCGACTTAAACTCTCACAAATCGTTATCAATAGACTTTTGTTAGGCTGAGTTTTTTCCTCTTGGAGAAAAGACAATACAATCTCCACTTATCATTTTAAAATGATTGCTTCTACTTCTCTTGCTTTCTTGACAGACACTGTCACGAGCTTAGACAGAAAAATGACAAAAAAACTTGAATTCTGAGAACGTTTGGCATTCTATTCTTCTACTCATTTCGAGAGCTTTTTATGTTTCAATGAAAAATAAGTCAACAAGAAAATATTCGATAATAACAATAAGAAAGAGATAATTAACCTGGACAAGACCTGCTAGTCAAGAGGCGAAATACCATTTTGGAAATTTGAGAAGTCATTCCCGGCACATTCAATCATATCAATGGAAAAGTGTAAATCTCTAAGGTTTACTGAATTCAACGTTTTTGTTTTGTTTGGTGAATTCAAAAATGTATCATTTTCATCATCTAGTTCTCTGGAAATTCTAATTCATGGCTTAGTCTCTGTTCAAAGTTGTAATAGATTCACTGATCTTTTAAAGGAGTAAATTAGCGTATTTGAAGGCTCAGCTTTGAAAGAGTGAAATAAGAAGTTGAGTGTTTCGATGACATTCCAGTGTCATAACCTTTCGATGCTTAAGAGAATATTATGGTGACTGAAAATCGATACTCTTATTGTTGTTTGTTTATAAGCCATTTTCATTCATGTTCTAATCTAATACATTCGTCATCAATTTAAAATAAGTATTGTTGTAAACGTTATAATACTTCATCCTCAACTACTACTTTGAACTTCATTCATCCATTCAAAACACATTCATACAAGGAAAAACAAAACAACAAGAAAAAAACAAAGAGAATACATATAAATGAAGAAAATCATATTGAATGATGGTGGAATGTGCTAGAAAAAAGGAAGAAGGAAGAAAATCTTCTGGACTAAGATTTCATTTTTCATGGTTCTCTTTTACGGTTTTCAAAGTCTCTCAACCAACTTATATGTTCATTCACGATTAGGTACAAATGCATAACATGGATAATGATCAATTACTGACTGTATAACAAACATGGAGTGAGCGATCCAATTTCAAATATTCCTTGACATAGTCATAATACTAGCTGATAAAAAAACATCGAAGAAAATAATTCTGTTCAAGATAACTCTTTAATGTTGGGTGCACCAATTAAGATCAGTTTTGATTCAGGATCAGAGGATCAGTACAATGTTGATTAAATTGGATCATCTGATTCAAAATAGTTTATTGCAGTTGATGCAGCCCAAAATTATATTTCCTAAATAATACCTTACTATTCTGCTCCTCAATTCAAACCTCGAAGATCGCCTGATCCCATCTGGTCCATTCAAATAATATTTTAATGGTACTTGTTCAACAAACATCTGGATGGGAAAATATGGATGGTGTAGGCTTGCCGAGAGAGTTTGAACATCAGCATGAAGCATGAGCATCCATAAAATTGGAATATTTTATTTCATTTTTACTACCGAACAGAGCATAGACAGCAATTCGAAGAACGATAAGGAATTCATGAGTTCGTAGAAGTACTATTGCAGATGCGTCACTTCTATTTGTAAAGTGGTCTGATAATGAATCTCTATGAATATTCAACATGGACTTATTACTATTAAATACAATTGATAGAATTCCCATTAATATGGATTTTCATGAAGTAACCATTATTAACCCCATAGTTAGAAGAAATGTCCCAATTTTCTAATCAAACCAAATTTGTTCAACTGCAAGCATTGGTAAGATAATGATGAAAAATTCTAAACAGAGGAAAACGCTCTGGAATCTCGAATAAAATAGGAATGTCGCACTAGTCTATCTGGGGCACAGACAGAGAGCGAGAGATGGAGCAGCGACAGAGGCAAAAAATACACTGAGCAAAGATAAATAAGAGCTGAGAGAATATTTTGACCAGTATTAAAGGGATGCCGAACTATGGGAGCACTTGGGAGGAAATAGTGGGGGGGGGGGTACCATTTATTGGGATAGCAGTTGAGGGGCTCCAGGCAAGATGCACATTTTTACCAGACATAATTACTTTCTGCTGAGGGACCGAGTTTTGAGTCCATATTTGAGTATAACTTTGTTATCGGCCCCCAAGGCTCCCCGCAACCTCGCAACTTGCAACTTCAAGTCACGACTTCAAAGCTGGTCGAGTGCCCCCCTACCCCTTATCATTTCCCCACCACAAACGATACAACCATTGTGCTTCTCTTCCTGTCAAGGATGGGTACGGAATTACTTTTATTCTACTAGATCGTTATCATTCTGTTCCATTCCATCGCATACAGTTCTCTATATTCTCTCATACGCAATCAAGTGTTAATGGCAAGGTTTTGTTCAAGCTCCTACGTTTTATTTGGATGCATTACTTGTCTCTAATCAGAGATAATTCAAAGTTATCCTTTTCTGTGGATAGATATTCTTTATCTTTTCTGTGCCCTAATCATCTTAAAATTGCATATCATCACAATATCGGCAAAAATAATACTTTATTTTTCACATGATAGAACTCATCAATGTAATTTTCTTCATTATTTATGCAACGTTTTCATTGTTATCTGTGATCTATCACTCAGAACAAATAAGAACATAAGAACATAGTCGAACATAAGAAATCCAAACTAATGTAATACTTATTCACTTCAATGCTCTTGCATGAGCAAAATGTGTTATCTTTACTTTTTCTTTTTTTGTTGTGATTATAATAATCCACATTATTATGTACATTATTCACGTACGTCTTCAACATATTGATAAATGAGGGATACGTCTCAAGATTCTATTTGCAAATTATCTAGAAAAAAATGTTGATATTATTAGACAATAGAAAGAGAGTCTGTATGAGAATGATCATTCAAAACTACTTTTAATTTACTTGTAAAATGTGGATAGCATTCACGTTGAATCAGTTGATGTTCTTTTCAATTTACTGTTATTTAACATGCACTCTCACATCGAATACAGTACCTGGAAAATGTCAGTTGTATTCATGGAAAAGACGTATTGTCAAATGTCGAAAACAAATGATAGCGGAGTCGCATCGAATTCGTCCAAATTGTTACCCGATGCATACATTCATCGAAGACTGATCTCATTCTCCATTGCTGCACGTAGCCAATAAAAGTGGTTCGTCTGGCGGAGGAAATTTCTTGACTGGTGTCATCAATTTGTCTGGTTTGACGACCTGCACCCGCTCTGCTGGCAGAACGGAGAACTTGCGAGATAATAAAAGAGTGAAAAATAGTTTTCGGATGCCACTGGTGTCTGCTGCGGGTAAACACCGGGTTAAAATTGCCTCTCTCGCCCGCTGCAAGTGTGTGCCGGATTAGGCGAAGGCTGGAAAACGGGGAAAAAGGCGTGGGGAGAGGGGAAAACAGGGTGTCATGCGTGTTTGCCTGCCGGATCCTCCTGACAAACAGATGAAAGTACGATGTCTAGTGCTCGTTCCATTCTTTGAGACGCCTCACGTCATTGATCTCTTGTTGTCCTCCTCTACCATTCTGACATCGCATGTCTCCCTCTCTCTTCAACATCCTTCATGTTCCCACTCATTCTTCTTCATTCAACAGACCTCCAAAGCTACTCGTATTCTTCTCTCCATCATTTTCTTATCTTCCTGTTTCTCTTCATAATCTTTTCCTTCCTTGTGACAGGATGCACGTCTTTCCAGACTCTTTACTCTGTCCAGATAGTATCTATAGATATTCTACACAGGATGCAGGAGAAGAATAACAACTAGTAAGACTCCAAACTAAACCTCTCGAAGACCTCATAGAGCTCGAAAAATGAGAGCTCTTCTCAAATCAGTCTCCAACACTGTCCAGCATCCAGTAGCTCTTTGGAAAGAGCCCTTTTCTCCAAATGATAGACTTTCAATCCCCCTCCATTAAAAATATTCCTTGTAATATTTTTCCAGTACCGCCCCCTCTCCCTCCTTGTTAATTCATATTTCAATCACAAGAAATCGTTACTATCACCTTGCGTTGCGTCTCATCCATTGCCAATGATGGAAGTCATACAAATATTGGATGTTAAGGATTGATAAAATTTAATGATTAAATGGCAGGCTACATTTTCTCCTCAATTTGTGAGCTTAGTAAAATGATAATGATTCATATCGTAGCTTTATAAACCACATTATATGAAGGAAATTATGGTAATGATTCAATGTACTATTACTAGACATTATAGTGTTACCACAAATGTAGTGCAGAAATATCCGTGATATTATGTTTTATAAAATTTAAACTTTTCTCAGATATGTTGTGGAACTTCTCCTAAGGTGAATGAATAAGCGAATATTGGTTCATTGGACATTATCAGGCAGTCCAATATTGCAGACCATCAGCTATTGAAGGCTATAATGCAGACATGCAGATTATTGCAAAGACTTTGAAAGGTCTTTAAATATTCTACTTTAATCGACCCTTTACTAATGAATTAATAAATATACATTATTAGATAGTCTATATTCAGACTATCAATTGAAGGCTATAATGCAGACATATATTAGTTTGACTACTGTTCATGTTAAAAAGTATACAGTATATTATTCGATTTTCATATCCAATTCAAGAAGATGTACAATACAAAAGATAATTATTAAGATTAAGACTTTGCAAAACTGGTGGATTATTCCAGAAGGATGAAGCGTATTTGCGGCCGCACGAGTGACTTGAGCAGATGTTGTCATTCTGTCATCCACAGGCGAAGGCCACCCGAATACGAATGCATTCTGAATTACAGTCAAGATGTTTCCAAGTTTTTGCGGACTGTCTTCACAAGAAATTCGTTGGCCGAATCTCTAAGAAGATCATGCTCAGTTGGTTCATGAGTGTTATTTTGTTGCCTTGGTTTTGAACATTGAAAAAATGGCAAATGGGATCGTTAAATGTTAGATGAGGCTATAGTTTAGAGTGAGTCATTGATCAAAAAAAAAATGGGATGGAACTCAAAAAGCCTATTTTTTGAAATATTGAAAATGAAGTGGAAACAAATGAAAACTAAACTTTTTGACTAAGGACAATGATAAATATAATATGTTAGACTGATGTATAACATTAATGATACTCACTGGTATCAATGATACATATCGAAACACATTTGACTTATAAGCTTTACGATAATCACCGTAGCTTTTAATAGAACATGAAAAAAGACCCTTCAAATACAGTTGGTATCTCATAGAATAACTAATGTATTTCTTGTCTCGTCTGTGATTACAACTAAAATCGTACTGACAATGACATGCAAATGAAGAATTTACTGTAAGAATATTCACCGCAGAACAACATTTAGTTACGATCGCTGTACAGTGTACATGACTTACAGGTTGAGATAGGTCAGTATGGGTACAGGAAAGCCTACTCGATGATCTTCCTGATCCTTAGATCTCTGGGGCGAGATCCTTGTTACAGCATTTTATCACCTCGAATTTTGTTTCCAGTGCAGCGCCAGATTTTGTGTATCTGTAACTCGCCTACATTCCTTACTCAAACTCAAAAAAGTTTCCGTCTTGTTCGAGATAACTGAGAATCATAATATCATTTAGTAGGCCTATAGTATGAAAGTATAAGAAGGGAGTATAGTGAGGGGTCAAGGACATATAGATTTCTTATGTGGGTGGAATGATTGGGCCATCATTTTGAAGAATGTAAACTAACAGAAAGTGTTTCTTCAGTAACAATGAAACTTAGTTATCAATTACCACTCACTACACTCACTACACTAATAATAACAAAAAATACTAATAATTTTTTCGATTGTATTATAGAAGGTGATTGTTTTGATAAATGTGGAATAGAAATCGCTTGTATTCGGGATACAATAGAAAATAAAATAGAAATAATAAAAGTTAAAACTATTTCCAGTATATCATTTATATTCTCAACCGTTTGTACAGAGATTTTAATACTCAACATACATTAATATTCGTTGATGAACCTAGGTTTATCGTTATCTACCTAGGTTTATTTGGATTTTAGAATAAGTAAGAAAATTATTGTAGTTCATCTGGACTATTATGTAGAAGATGACTCTTATCTTAGAAGTTACTTTTTTACTAACATGAATAACATAACATTCATATTATTATCGGAGATTCGATGAATGGGGAGAACCCTACAGTAATTTTCTCTATCCGAGATTGAAGTTTAATTGAGAAACTGAATCAATAGTCTCAGTAGGATTAAGAAGAAAAGAGATGGATACAGGCTGCACCGTTTGTGGCGTGACTGATTCTTGACTTGACGAGGTCCACTCGAACGTAATAGTACAGTCTTGTTCAGTGGACATTGATATAGTTGCGTACTCAGCAGATTCCTCGCTCACCCCACAACACTATCCATCTATTTTAGTTCTGCAACCATGGACTAGACATTGCTCATTGCCACTAATTGATTGCATCTCTCTTTCAACTCCTCCCTTCAACATTTCAAATAAAATCAAATTAAAATTAATTTTCAATACTAACAGTGATACCTAACATAGAAAGTGTGTTTCGATATTGTAATTTGAATTATTTGTCCCAGAATAATTCATATTCGATGAATAAACTCATATTATATGACCGATTTCAAGAAAGCCAATCAAATCTAATAGCCATGAAATGATGATATTTGATTAAACCACTGCACCAACATTCCTATTGAGCTCCGTCAAATGGCGTCATTTTACAGCTTATTAATTGACTTTCGAGAAATAAATTGGAATCTTTAATCCCGTTTGAAATGAAATTAGTCTAGCAATAGTCTAACATTAGTGATTCAGAATATCAGAGAATATTCCATCCTTAACAATCATAAGTTGTGCTTGAAATTTTTCCAACTCGTTCTTAAGAAGTTTTTTTTTCAATGATGACCCAATTTATATGAGCTGTAAGCAATAAAGTTGAAATAATAGAAGAACTTGGTAAGAAAATACTGAAGATACATTGATCTACAATCCTATCTTATCAATCCTGTATAGCTAAGCTGATGATAATTAAATTTCTCATCCCAGACGAAATACGATTTAATTTGAAATCTCGTTTCAACATCTGAAATAACGATAACAACGAGTGGATTGCGTGGGTGATTTCAATATTCCAACCCAGGAAAGGTTAAATTTGACATTAAAAGGCAGTTTTCCTCTATCAAACAAAATGAGCAAATCTGATTAATTTGATATTGGAGTATTCTCCTGGCAAAAATTGTATTTTCGTTACAATATCTGGCCAGGAAGTGTGTGTTGGTGTCATGCACACGTGGAAAATTATTGGACAGTATCGAAACGCTTTCAAGGCGAGCTAAAAGAAAATTGCACACTTGAACGGACCTCGAGAGGGAGTCATTTGAAACTCGGTCTGAATTTCGATTGGCTCTCTTTCTCCCACTACCCCCCGCCAGTCAGCACTGATAAGCACTTTTGCCGTCAGCAACGCTGCCTCCCAAATCTACCATCACTCACTGACACGCTCAATAGGCACAATATCGCATGAATTAGATTTGAAAACATGTAAGTGATAGAATTCCTTCGTCGACCGTTCAGAAATCTATTTTGAAAGAATCCTGATAATATATTTCATAAGTCCATTGAAAGAGAAACTATACCTGTATATATCCAAGTGTCATGATGTAAAAATTTTAGCAGAAAAATGTTGTAATTCACAAAACAAAGTAAATAATCTTATCAGTATTATTAGAACAGCTGTTCTATTTTAATCCCTCTAATTAACCCAATCAATCCCTATTTTGTCTACTCCCTCTTTCGCCATTCTCCTGCAATCTCCATTTCTCCTTCCTCCCTTTCAGCTCTCTCTCGATTCTTCCCCTAAGTTCTTTCCCTCTAGGAATTTCAACAATTAAACGAAAGCCAGCCGTCTGTGGGGAGGAAGGGGCCGAGGAGGAGAGGGGGCGAATATAATAACGAGTATCGATTTCCACTTAAAAGTTCAAAGTTTAAGAAACAAGACTTTGCCTCCTGAATATTTATTACTTTTTCAATATCTCTCACACTGGAGCGAGATTGCAGGATCATGGCGAAAAGTTTCACTTTCAATGGACTTATGAAATATCAGGATTCTTTCAAAATAGATTTCTGGACGGTCGACGAAGGAATTCTTCCCCCTTTTTGCATAACAGATATCAAAAACTCAATGCTATTCCCCATAACGGGCGCCTTTTCAAATGAATCAGGCTTTGAATGTTCTCTATTTCATTTTTCAAACGGCTATTGATCCTCTGTACAATTCATTCGGGAATGATGGACTGCTCCTTTGTCCGTCTAATCATGTGACTTATTTTCTTGGAGTGCTTCGCCAGAGCAAAAGTGAATCCTGAGAAGTAGATTTTAGAACGAATTGTCTAGAGTTGTCTGGTTTTTTGTTCCTTGATTGTTTTGTATTGAACTATCAAAGTATCGTTCTAATGACTGGATTACTTTCTCGTCTACATTCCATAATAAGTTCTCCAAGAACCTAACTTCTCCAACCGATTACAAGACATGTATAAATACATTTTATCTTCTCAAAATAAAATTTGTAGAGTTTATGTTTATATTGTGAATTAGAATAAAGAAAACTATTTTGTCAATTTCACTTTATTAGTTTACACTTGAATACAGGACCATAGTTTCATGTTTTTACCAACACATCATCGGCTGTAGATTCTATCAAAGGATGATACTAATACAACACAATTTTCTAGAAATTTCAATTGTGATTTATGATGCTTGTTGAGATATGAATTTATCTACCCATTTACCATGATGCTATCATAAGTATACTCCACTGCATTGGAAAGGTAATAATCAATTGGAAAACTCTCCTGGTTATTGATACAAGCCATATTGAAATAGACAACGAGAAAGTAGACTCTCTCTACCTCTCCATAATCCTTCAAATGAAATAGATATGAAAAGTCATATAATTATTATAATATTATGTTTCTGGATTGAATTCCAATGAGTGAAGATTGAAAACACATAGCATAAGAACAGGGAACAATAAGATCTGTGCGCAGGGGCATCAGCGCAGTGACATGTTAAGGATACATTGCTTCGAATATTTCCTTCGATGATAAAAATCGTAATTTCATCGTAAAGCCTGATGGAGTAGAAATCGGGCCGAGCCACGCGTTGCCTGAACCTTGCACTAGCGATAAACTGACGTCTACTCACTCCTCTACTCTATTTTCTACTCTTCTCTTCCCTCATTCCTTTCTCTTTCTCCTCCTTTTCTGTTTCATTCATTCTCTCTTTCTTCTTCTGATCTCCAAAGTAAACCATGCGGTACCACCTCTTTACACTGCCATCACCCGATTACCCCCAAACGCAAATGTATTGGTAATACCCATCTAACCTACGCCTCAAATTCAAGCTCATCTGACGGCTTGAACTCAATCACCTCACGCCTTATGTCACCTGCAGAAAGCAATGTGAATATAATACAGTTTTTATGTAAACAATCTAGAAACAGTTTTTAGTGAATCATCTCAAATATCCTTAGAAATAGTATTGATATTTTATTATTTATACGATCATAAACATGACCACTAGACTTTTTAATACAGTTGTAATGTACATATACGATTTAACAATGGAGAGTTCTGAAGCATTTCTAAGCTATCCTTAGAAATAGTATTCATGTTTTATTATGACGACATCCATAGTTGAGTGGGTTAATTTCCAGGAATTTTCTTGATGTTATATGGTTTTTTTCACATTTTTGTAGTCAATATTTCATTAATGTATTCCTAGGTTTTGGTTTTGGAGAAGGAAATAAATTTATTATTTATTATTATTCACTCGATTTTAAATACATAACCACTGAACTGATTAATTTGAATTTGGTATAGAAGCAACTTCGGGCAAAAGCCTGTTGCTTCTTACCACATTGTCAAGATGTGTGTATAGTGTGGATAAAATGAATAAATATCTATGTAAATATCTATGTAGGAGGTCGAGTGTGCCTAAAAAATGTGATTCAAGTTTCTCGAAGGATCCAGCATCTTGGAGAATCAGCTGTCGAAACATTGGAGAATATCATTGAAAGAAAAAAATTCTAGATAGTTCTTGCACTTCAAAGAAAACCCATACTATTTCTGATGACAATCTCACTCACTTTCCAGTAATAAACGTTATGACCTCTGAGAAGATTTGAACACTTAATATCCTGTATTCAATAGTTTAGAGGATAATCAAACAGTATCGGAGATTTCTGAGTTTGAATTACCATTGATCGTTCCATATTGATAGTATTCAATCCATGAATCTGGTTGAAATAAAAAACTCTTGGAAGTTTTAGGATCAAGGTATGAAGTTTCCAATTAATTGTCAATCAAGTAGGAAAACGTCAATAATGAATCTGATATTGATACTACGATTATTGTTTTCTCTTCAACTTTTACAGTGTGGTGGTAGGCCCGAAAAGAGCTGTAAAATGAAATAACTGTTACGGGAAGTGTCAGTGAAAACCATTTACTGTATTTGAACAGTGTACTTTCTGAGATTGACAGATGACATGTGTCAGTCACGCTTCGTAACCGTTTTTGACAGCCGATGTGATACTCTGCATCTGCAGTGTGAAGTTCAGCTTATTTCCAAGGAAAAGTGAGTAGGGAACATTGTGTTTGAAATTAACCTTATTCTTATGGAGAGAATTTTGGGAGTAATTCTAGAAGTTGAATCAAAACACAACCTAACTTTTTCAGCTTTCAACTACATAATACCATAGATAACAGATGACATAGATACCATAGATAACTCCTATCTTTTTTCTATGATAATACCCACCTCTTCATCAGAAACATATTGATCTATTAATATAAAACTAATGATAGTGTAGTAGCATAATAGATAATGGAATAACTGATGCCATAGTTTTTATTAGGGCTTGAGATTCATGAACAATTCTATGAGTTGAATCAAAACATAGCCTGGCTTCTTCAATCTTCAAGCACTCATACCACATTCAAATCAGATACATATTGAACCCTTAGACCATGTATACATGGTCTAAGATTGAACCGATCACTAATGTATAGTAGTTGTTCGATTTGGAGGCAGACCAGCCATTTGGCTAAGATCATTATAGGAAGTCTTATAACTGCCGTTTCAAAGGAAGTCAATTACAAACGTGGTGCCGCCTATGTAATGGGTGAGTGGTGGAGGGGGAAGTAGGGAAGGGTTGTGCGCCTGAGAGATGTTATCTTGTGAACTACTACACGCCAAGTAGAGAGAACTCAGCTCCAAAGTTGTGAGGACGCGCGCGGCAACTATATAGGATATGAATTGTGAAATCGTGTTGCGCCAACTCTTCAACCGTGCGTTTCTATTAGGTTAGGTTAATTGTAACAAAGCCGGAGTTAGTGGGGAAGAGGGATGCTGAGTTAAGGGTGGTTCTGCGAGGGGCGGGGTGTAAGCGACGCTTGCTCAGACTCGACGCGAGGCGTCGCAACGCTTCAGCAGCACAGCTCGCTTAGGCGGCGAACCGATAACACGTTGTTCTGTACGAGGCGTCAGCACCGATTCCTCGCGTCAACCAGCGTCGTTCGTAGACACTGTAAGTTTGTCTTTCAACTCTGTCTTTCATTCATCTCACATCCCACACATTGGAAATTGAAGGGGTTTGAATTGAAATTATATCACTTGAATTGGAAAAGTCGTTACGCAGATTGAATCTAAAAACTTTCCAGCTCTCACCAAACTAATTAAAAGTTTATCAACGATCAAGATTCGCCCATGAACGTCAGCTATCACAAATAAAGTTCAACATTTTCACGAATTTTAAAAAGAGCGGCTTCAAAATCTTTGATTGTTATTTGGTAAATGTTATTCCAAGATTTATCACAATAATTCAAATCAAATTAAAATCATTCACTGTCATTACAAAATACAAATTTGTATAACAACGTCAAATACATTTAAAGATCATTTACACCGCCAAATAACAGTCAAATATTCTATCCAACACCGTCAAATATTGGAGATACCAAGTCATTCAATGATTCTCAAAGAACAACGTCAAATAAATTTAAAGATAATTTAAAACACAATACACCGCCAAATAAAAGTCAAATATTCTATTCAACACCGTCAAATATTGTAGATACCAAGTCATTCCATGATTCTCAAAGTTATGAAGAAAATATTGGGGACTTCAACGATTGAGATTTTTTAGACAAAATTTCTACAACTGCTTTCCCATATATTTCTCATAACTTTAATTCCTCTTTGGTCAACGCGTTCCTATTCTTTGTTGAGACGTCATCGCAAACATTTCAACTAGATCGTGAAAATAGTTTTGAAGATAATGGTAGAAAAACAACTTCAGAGTGAAGTTTTCCCAATTATTCTTAAAGATGATTGAAATCTAATCTGATTGAGTTTCGGTTCTCAGAGGCTTTTGGAATTTCAATGTTTTCCTGGATTTCCAGTACGGTAGTGAACATTTCTCTCGTGTTCGAGCTCAACAAGGTCTAACTTACTATGCGATACTCATAGTGTTGGATTAATACTTATTATGGAATCTCTATCACATATCTGTTACAAATCTCCATCGACATAGAAACGTGAAAGAACGATCATCATTCGCTGGAGAACTGACTGTACCATTAGGTTGAAACGGTTTAGAATCAACGAGAAGCTTTCAGGCCGTCTAACTATTGAGTTTCAACTCACACATTCTAGAACCTCAAGATGGCTCCATCTCCAGCGCGTGAAAACAATATCTATTGAAGACCATCAAACAATTAAAATTTTGAAATTCAGCAATTTTTTGTTTCATGAGTGGGTTAGGTTTGCTGCAGAACATTGATGAGCTTCGTGAATAGATAAAAAAAGATGTACGAAATATTAAGTATTTCTCATATCACCAAAGATCTCTCAGTACTTTCTGATGAGTGATTAATACAAAAATATCAGCTATGCTTCTCAATATATTTCTTTAGTTTTGGAATGATTGTTAGAACTGAATTACGGTACATTAAAATAACCTTATTAGTTAGTTCAACGGTGATACTTTGTTCATGATAACTTATCCTTCATCACAAGACAGATTGACTCTCACAGAAACCATTTTTTAAAACAATAATCCAAAGATTAGAGAGTAATACGTTGCAGTGATCCTCTACGTATCTACGTCAGATCAAACCAGAGTGAGAATAGTTATGAATAGCGTATAGCTTCATGATGAATTAAAACTATCAATCAGCTTAGAAACTTCGAATTTGAATTTCTAACCAAGATTGGAATAATTGTTTATGAAGTGTACAGAAACTAATCAAAGCACCGATCAGCTCATAAGAAGGCAAGTTGTTCCTGAATATTTACCAAGGCTGTATTTTTCAAGATTGATAAAATAGCATTGAACATTCTCAGTGGATTCTATAGGGATCCTTGAAATTCATTCGCACTAACAATTATATTGCAATATGGCGTGAACTGGCAAGCAACTTATTATTGATAGGGAGAATGTAGGAGATTTATTGCTATTTATTTTCTCTTGCTATATAAGTTTACAGTACAAGGTTATTAGATAACCTATTTAATAATTTTGAGTGACATATTAACGACATCTCGATAGAATAACCTGACCTGAATTAGTTTTATTACTTAGAAAAATCTTAACTTTTCTCTGAATCATTGTAAATCCAATCAAAAGGCCGGTGACTAGTGACAATTCAAACCAATTTGCGATACATAGGTTAAATGTCTCACTCCTCCATCGAATACTGGAAATCGTCAAGTTGATCTAACCTCATTGAAATTCCCTTCAATGATCAATATAATCATGATTTTTTATCCTATAATTCTACACTGGTTTCCATCTCTTTGTCTTTGTCTTTGTCCATCTCATTATTAAACTCTCTTCCCCTATATGAAAGCAGCAGTAGTAGTCTGGAATGCTCATATTCGAACGTTGCCAGTGTTTATGAGAGCAAACACAATGGAATGTTGATAAATTAGTCGGGGAATGGTACATTTGACCTCGTTCATTATTCAAGATGAGAGTTTTGCTCATAGCACAATATCACACTTCTCGCTCATTATTAGACAAGCATAAGTCTCAAGCATCCTTGGCTGTATTCTTATCTTGTTTTCAAAGAAACTTGAAAAACTTCCACTTAAATATCTGGTTTCAAGACTTTCTTTCCAATCTCAAGTTTAAACAGGTTCTGAAAGAAATGTTTACAAGGGAGCAGGTTTGAGTTGGATGAGTATTTTCAACGTTGCCAAGAAACAAATAACCTTTTTTGCTGTGACGTAAAGGGGTTTACATGAGAACGTTGACGATGAGTAATGAATGGACACATAGCTTATCCAAATCACCGTTATGTGAAATTAAATGTTTTTTTATTGTTGAAATGTAGTTCTATTATCTATTTGTAAATGATGAAAATCACCATTCACCTATTTTGAAATGAATTTTGATGACGATTTTTAACAGTAAAAGTGAACACACGTGCAACTAGTGTGAATTACACTATATTATAATTTGAACATTGCTCTTTAATGAAATTATTCATCCGTTTATAAACTATTTTGCATTTATCAACTCGGTGTCACAATTATTTCTCAATTTTCCTTATTAAGGATTTGCAATAATTTGCTCATAATGAACACTAATTGCATTCCAGTTCTGATTTCAGTATTGAGATTTTCATGAATTAAATGTGCGGTTTAACCAATACGAATAAGGCATGACTCAGCATATTTTGTGTGAGTCAATTATCAACTACACATTTGAAATAATTGAGGGAAAGAGGTGTGGAAACGAAAAAGAGGATAGAGGAGGATAGAGGAGGAAGGAGGATAGAATGATTACAGAGAAAATGATGGTGAAGAAGAAGAACACACAGCCACACATTGAATTGGTAATACAACTGGCAGACAAAACTACTCGTACCGTAATAAACCTGCATTCGAAATTTCTGGGAAGGCATGCAGCAATATTCCCCACCAAGTGTGAAACTTTAGGCGAGATGAAATTTGCATAGGGCCAGGTAGAAGGTTGTAATTGGGTGATGATTTGACGGTTCAGCCTGTTCTACGTGAATTGCTTGGATGGTATCATAAAGCTCACTGGATTCAACTTTCATTGCAAGATCGGGAAATTGACATGGACATGGAAATAATTGGACAAATTAATTCTTTTCGGAATGAAACGAATTGCAGTCCTAACTAAAGAATAAAGAATATTTTCATTTCATTTCGTAAGCTCCATGAATTGTAATTCAATTATTTCAAATAATTAGGTTCATAGCTCATAGGTTTTTCCTTATGAATAAATTATCTTTTCAATGGCAGCAATTATACTTAAAAATCAGTGGAATGGTTGTTTTTGTTTTCAATCATAATATTCACGAATATGTTTCCGGTCTTATTGGTTCACTCCCGCAACAACAATCTATCAGAACTACCATAGATGAATGTTCTTAATCTAATAAATATAATTATATCCAATGTAATTCAGTCTATTTAATGTATTAAGTGTAATGTGAAATAATTCACAAAAATGTATCCAATGAGAATTTAACAGGAGTTCACTTCTGCATTGATTTGAAGTGAGACTGTGTACTACCTACAGCCTAATAATATTTCCAATAACAGCTTCATGGTTAACCTGTGAACTATGACAACCTATAATATGCTACTATTATAAAGTATATTTCGAAGTTGAATATGAATATTATACTATGATAGAGTTAGGACCATCATATTTCTCATGACAGTAACAAAATAACATAATTCCACATTATTTTACACAACTCCTGTTCCAACACGTCTCTTAGAAATTTGGTACCATTTTCATACTTATCGGTTGGTAAATAGCGTCCGAAGGAGTAAACTCGTTTTGACCCCCCCTTCATCCGCGCACGAAAAATCATCTCGATTTCATAAATTCAGTCAAAGGTATTAAGGGACCTTGAGGATATCAAATGCCTTGTCACTCATGTCACTTAAAGTTGAATCAGTCACTTTAAATGAGTTTCCTAGTGAGCTGGAATTGATTGGCCTGCTCAAAAGCCATTTTTGCGGAAGAAAGATCTCGTGTAATCGTTTCAATGTGATAGCTCACAGAGAGCAGTGGGGAGCCTCTGGTGGGTCCGCTATAGGTCCGCCTTAATCAATAAGATAGACTGAAAATTAAGTGGAATGCGGAACGAAGTATGGCAAGATTAAGTAGGATCTGGCCATTGGCAAGAAGCACAGCTTATGTACACCGGTTGAACGTTAACTTGCTCTATAAACTATAAATCTGGGATCAAGCTCCACTGCCTTCTTGCTCTCCGATACTGCTGCCGCTATTAGGGGCTCTTTGCTTTTTCCCTCCTCCCCTCACCAGCCAATGGCAGTCTAGTCCCCAATTCCGAGAGAAGTGAGTTGCCACCATTACACCATATCGAGTATGGAACTCGATTTTAATGGCCAGTTTTGAGGACGAATTGAAACAAAACTTTAAAGTTTTTATAGCTGCAGCTGCTTGCTAAACGCACCAACTGCAATTAGTTTAATATTGGTCCAATTGCACCAACAGAATATCAATGATATGTAGCATATGAAATTTGTAAACCAACAAAGAAGATAAATTGTACGATCCACGGTATTGGCACCTAATAGTTACTTTTACTCCAAGATTACTTTACTACACCTTATTTTATACTCTATGCTAATAAGTTTTCTCCCTAGGAGGTTAGATGTGGACGAACATCTAGAATTGAATTAATTGAACATTTCCTGATTGAAGAGAAAGGAGTAACAACATCAGTCAGGTATTGAATTGCTGACAAAAAGTTTCTTTGATATTGTGATCCAGGAAAATTCCATGAATTCTATAGATTAAATAATAGCTCTGTTGACATTATTTTCATCATTTACAAGAGACCTGCTCCAGGATGTAGGACAGATTTATTGACTGCTTTTTTATTGATAACGTTTTAAAGATTCAATGGAATATTTCAGAAACGATTATCAACAATGTTTGATATGAAATTGAAATGAGCGATAGTTTAGGTTTTCAAATTGCAAATGATTGAAATTTAATGCTTTGGATTGGACAAACTAACCGTCTAGATTGGATATCCATCAATATTTTGTATCTTGCTTCCCTCATAATTCTAATCGTTTAATAAATCTATCTGTGAGCTCTGTAATCCAACTTGAATGGAAAACTCATTCCAATCCCCCAGAGGAGTGAGCAGCTACGCTTTTATTTTCCAAGGGTTCCCCGTACATTTAGCCGACGGCTATCCCATTGATGAAGGAGGAATTTTTCAGGAATAATTTAATTGGTCAAATTCAGGCTCACCTGAATGACGCGTTGTTAGTTTTTCTCTCAAAATGCTAGCCTGGATACACTGACACAATTCTCTTTTATAGAATAATAATTTTTCTCTTGTATTGATTTCGTGCCAAATCACTATAATTATGGAATGCCCTCAACGTTTTTGCAATTAAGTTTAGTAATTTGAATCTGATCTCCTGTTCATCTTCTTCCACGTCAATCAATAGAAACAATGAATTCACCATGATCACTAATTTCTACCTGAGATGGTTTTTTATTCCTTGATTATTTCACGTTATATTATATTTGGTTGAAAGATTCTCACATACACTTGAACTATAAAAGTGTAGGCCACTATTATTTTGCAAATTATTCAGATTTTTCCTTTGTCATCTCGAGATAAAGAACCTTGAGAATGACAAACAAACATTGCTTCAATTTGTAGAAAGTAATGTCCAACTGAAACAATATTATAATCAGGACTACTTTTTTCAAGTCAACTTGTTATTTGCTTTTATTGAAACAGCATTATCTCACCTTGAGATGATTTTTCTCTCATTACACACACCATGCGATTTAGCAAAATAAGCATAACTTTCTAATATCATTCTCATCATAAGATTAATCATGTCACTATTGTTTTAACACTAGAATTGACGACATGCAGTCGACAATTCTAGTGTTAACTTCGCAGTTCGTTATGGATCCAAATATTCAGAACTTAATCATGTCAGTCATTAGTTGAAATCTCAACAACGTAATGGCTGATGCTTGATTATTTAGTTTCTAAATATCACTTACTCAACATTACTTATAGCATAAATTATTGGTACTGATAAAAGTTGAAAATGGATCCCACATTACAATAGCTACAAAACCTACAATCATTATGAGATATTATCCAATTGAATAGAGTTGTTTGGGGTTTGGTCACTTACACTATTGATTTAACAAATCCCCACAAAAACAATCACATGGTGTAAGATCGCATGATCTGGCAGGCCATTCCTGGTCACCTTGCAAAGAGCCTCTCATGAGACTTAAAACACTATCACAGTGTTTTGCATCTATATTTCTTCTGTTAAACTTAGTTTTGTTTCATTGGGTCTTTGTCAAATGAATAGAATTACAACAGTCTTCAAATAAGAATTTCCAGTTTTCTTGAACAAGGACGATATCGAATGTCTGACTAAAGTAGGAATTTTACAATTAGCAGATCGAGATCGCAACCGAGTTTTGGAATGAGAACTGTAGGGTGGTTGATGGTATCCGAAATCGATCTCTATGGAGATTTCGCGTCCACTCGGAGCCACTCAATCGGCACATCTAATGCCACTCTGCCGCTATTCTATTGAATTGTTTCATTATTGAAAAAGTGTCACTGTGATAAAAGCCTGCGCAAAGAATTCGAATCGAATACATGCCGTGCTAATTAAAATCTGTGATGAGTGCGATAATAGATGGGGCAGGGTGGTAAGGGGGGGTGCTGAAGAGCTTCACTTGTTGTCCCAATGGTGATTAACGATGACACTGCTTTTGAATCTGTGGAATTAGAGAGGGGGTGAGAGAATAATGAACTATTCTGAAGAGAGAAAGGAGAGAGGTTTTTGCGTAATTTAGTAATCATCATAGTGAAGTCTGTCTCGTGTGATAAGCATATTATAGTAGTTGAAACACTGAGTAAATAGTTATGAAAATAATTGAAAAATATCAATCATCTAAATTTTTATTCACAAGAGTAATTTTGTAACTCACTTGCTAACACAAGGTAATTTATGTTTCTTATTTTGACAGTGCCAAAATTCTGGGTTTGGACAGTGCCAAATATCTTTTGTATTTATAGTTTATAATTTTTTTCCTTTTTTTTGATGAAAATGAACATACTACGAATCTTTGAAATGAATCTCAATTACAAGTTTGCTTGGATCAGACTCAGTTACATTATCTGTATTAGGCAGATGAAATGAGTAGCACAAGTGGAATCAAACGTTGTGGATTATTTCTACAGTTGATTCATTAATGATTCACTCAAATAGAATCGAGCTTTATTCCCAATTTCATGAAATATTCAATTTGATACTCACACAATGATGAACTCAGTATTTATAATATTCTTACGGAAACTATGAGTATTCTAATTATCTTTGATATTATGAAACATATTATGACAATATATATTATCAAAGACGATAGGAAACTATAAAGTATTCTACTATTAAGAGTATTCTTACGGAAAGTATAAGTATTCTAATTGTCTTCGATATTATAAAACATTATTATCTAATTATGAACTTACATGAAACTTGGTTAACATGGTACTTACATGAATCATTGGAAACATCTTCTTAAATATAGTGGGTGGGAACCTATGATTCTAGAGCAAAATTGTTTATGTTTCATTAATGGGATATGAGGCTGGAAAATTTTATTTTTTCACTCCAAGTTATCGAGTAATGCAGCTCAGATATATCATCAACACGATCTAATCAACCACGATGCACTCTCCACACTGCAAAAGGAAACAAAGAGAAATGTAATGAATAATACCCTGTTACTTGCCATTGTGAGGCTCCTTTCCTGTGAACGGGAAAGGAAACAAGAATATGAGAACGCAAATGTGAGAGCTGCTCTCGCTGTATGCTTCTGGATGAGAAAAAACTTGCAAGGCGAGAAGATTTCTCCATCAACAGATGCGTTTCGTTTTGAACGAAAAACCCCCTTGAAGCTTCCGCTTCCAGCAATCTGTCTAAAACTTTTTCGCAAATCAAAGAACTCAAGTAAGTGAGCTGAATCCTCTTTATCTTGCTTTTGCTACATTTTTTTTCATTAGGACACTTCTTGGTAATGTAAGTACAAGTGCGGAAATCTTGTTTCATATCTTTCAAATGTACGAGATTATAAGAATTCCCCGAGATTCTGATTATCTACTGTAACAATATTATTTTAACGTTCTACTCCGAATAGAGAGAAGCTCCCAGTATTGAAGTCTGTGTCAATTGTGTTTGAGACAATGAAGGAGGAGAAAGATAAGTTGTCACTTTTTTGTACACTGAACATTAACAGAACATTTATGTATTGAACAAAGACAATTCTATCAAAACTTACCAGATTTTAAGCAACTACGGACATTGCATCGATTATGTGATTTGGTTACTCATTTTAAAAAAGGATACCGTAACCGGATAGTTCAGAGGAATTCTTGTATCACAGGAATTTGGTTCTATGAAAACATTTGATGCATGTGAGAAGAATGATTCGATAGAGCTATCAAAAATCAGACACTTTCACTTCTCTACAGAAAAAATAATCGTTCAAAACGATCCAGCGGAACAATTTGAATGCACCAGAGAGAGGATGAATTTTTGGACCTGTTACACATGTAAATGCAAACGGCTACATCGCCAGTGGATGAAAATCAGAAGCTATGTAAGCCGCGCAAATCCTCTGATAATAGTGGTTGGAGATTAACGTGACCCCAATTATAACTGTTCTCTTTCATGATATTGAGATTCTTTATGACTGCTTCCTTGTTTTTCATGCTGTGAATTTTTATATGGTTTCCAGCCAAATGCACCGTTCCTGGAACGATTGAATTTTGTGTGATGACAAATAATATCACATGGAGGCAGCTTTTGTGGTTTCAAACACTTTTCAGGCTTTGAAGTTGTGAGAGTATCAATTTTTACAACACCTGGTGGCTGGATAAGGACTCAGTACTCAAACAATGTTTTAGCTATAATGATTCAAAATAAATTGTATTGTCAACAGACATTATTTAAATTTAATTCAGAATTTATATATGATATATACACATTCAGAATATCCATTCTTATATTCTCAATACCATGAGGATAGTGCTCCTCCAACATTCATAATTAGTGATGAAACTCCAAGCATTATACAGAATTTTTAAAAATTGGTGATAATGGAGTTATGTAAAAATTTTAACTTTCTTTCACTCCACTTCACGGATTATAGGTCGATCGTACAACGCCTCTCAGTATCTATCTTTTTCTCCGCCTTTCTACATCTCTTTTCCAGTGAATCTGCAGTATCAGCTTCCAGATCTCAATAATTTTTGTGATAATATTAGTGAACCCCCTGAAAAATTAGTCGAGGATTATGTTTCATGTTAAATCCTTCCCCCCACCATAGGTTCAAGCATTACTATAATTCCGAGAAGTAAATCAAGTAGTAAACACAGGACGAGAGTATCTATATAAATCCATGACAAACAGCTAAGACAGTTTATAAGTTTCTTTTAAAATGAACTTCTCTCGGATAGAAACAAACTAAGGAGTACTTCGAGATGGTGTATATTCAACTCATGTAGACTTTGTAGTAAATTCCATGAAAGGTTCTTTCCCTCACACAGGGATAATTTCACGAGCAAATACCAAGCCTACTATCGATGGTAGATCGATCTCTATTTATTTTCGTCGTGTTATGAGACTTAGAGGGATTTGGAACAGATATTGGCTACACCACTACATCTCGCTAACTTATCTCGTAACTTTATAACATCTGCGGAAATTCTCACGTAGCAGACGGTTGTGTCACAAAAGCACTTTGTGTTTTGTTTGGATTGGCTGTCTCTAACACCAACCTTCGCAATTTTTGCCGGGAAAAGTTTGTCGTCTTATCGTCTGGTAACAAGATGACTTTTAGCGATATTTAAGATGACTTCTTTCCCCCCGCCACGCCTTGCTCATGGATGAAGGCTGTTGTGATACTGCCATGCTGTTGACTGAGTCGACTCTACTTCCTCAAAAATGTAGTTCCGTCAAAATAAATTACTGTCGCTGAGAAGGAAATAAAATCTACTTCCATTTATCTGATGTCTTTGTTCATCACAAACAAATTGTTTATACTATGTGCAATTGATTCATTGAAAGAAAATTAATGGGAAATTTATCCAATATTAATATGAATCTTGCGAACATTATTGATTTATTTTCCAAAAAAACTTATACTACTACAAATACAAATTTACAAACATCTACAGTTATTCATATAGAATAGTGTTAGTAAAAGATAAAAAAACATTTGTAATAATACAACAGTTTCTGTGTGCAAAATTGACCTACTCCACTATGGCAAGCCATGTTCTAGAGTAGAACATCAATACTATTCAATTATTCATTGTACTGAGCTTCGATCACTATGAAACATTCAATTGACAATTATTCACTTCAATCCATTGATATATGAAATGAATTGAAATGGATGAAATGAAATTATTTCTTCAAAGTAAAACAATACCAAAATATTATGAATTCGAGGAAAAGTTCCCTTCATCGTTATGAGCATCCTAATTAGCTTTTATAAGCTCCTTGAACTCGATACATTTCTCTTCATTGCATGAAATTATAATCAATCTTCTCTATTATTTTTGATAGTCCGTTGCTATGAGTGCTCCGAAATCCTGTTGATTGATAATGTCGTAAGATAATCATTATCAGCTTGTCTATAACGGATTAAAAAGTGTTTTTGTAAGTTCAATTAAGTCTGTCCAATCAATTCTTTTCTTCGATTCCCTTCTCTTTCTCAAGATTGAACCTGGAGCGTAGATTGATATTCAAAGTTCTATAAGACTCAATGATGAAGTTTGTCTGTATATCAATTGATGGAGGGGAATCAATCGTCATTCTCATCAATGATCATTTCAAACTGAATGTTCACATTCAAATTACTCAAGCTTGATAATATTTTCAATCCTTCACATGTCTTACCATACATGAAATTTCTCATTTGAAATGAATATTATCACTGTTGAATGGAGAATGCAATAAGTTGAAGCTCAAAAGTGTTCAACCTTGATCTAAGTCTTCACAATAATTTGTAGTAACCTCAGCCGAGTTGGTATATCGATAGTCTAATAAGCCCAAAATCTCAAATTTCACAATCATTGTGAATTTTGGTTTTCTTATAATGTATCTTCTAATGTTAGTGAATAAAATTTGTTTGAAATTTTAATTGATTCATCAGTGTGGAGTAACAAATAGGTGACGATCGATTGAATCAAAATCCATAGCCTGCTTGATTATTATTTTTTATCCAGTTTTCACAGAGAAAAGAGGACTATATGATGGCATGTGGATCGGGGGAAGAATTGGCTAATGCAACATCTGGGTGGCTACACAGAGTTGTCGTTCTGACTACAATAAAAATACATTGCTGAGTGCCGATTAATAGACGCTCTCACTTTTGGCGAATGTTTACTGTTCAGAGATATGTAGGTCAACATTCAACGATTTTTTGACTGATTCACTAAATCAAATGGTAGTTTGTGATTTCAGTTGACATTTTGGCTTCTAGTCCAGTCGATATAATGAAAAAAGTGGGTTTGCTGGAAATATTCCGAAGTCTATGAATTTAACATGGTGTCTGAGGTACTCTGGGATGTATATCCTGAGTTTTCCTCCAGTACCTTGCTAACTTCGGGAGGGGCCAAAAACTTCAAAATTTTCGGTATTTTCTATGTTTTTCGTGTATATCTTGTAAATTAAGCATATTTTGTGTACCATTGTGCATTACAAAGTTGTAGAGCATAAAATTTGCTAAATTTTGGTTGGTGAAACAATTTTTTGGACTCATTATTAACTGGAATACAGCCCACCAAAGTTTGAATTTTTTTGACCCGTTTTTGAGATAGTAACTGATTTCGATTTAATACGTCTGATCAATTATTGAAATATCTTAAAAACGGCTCCACATATCGATGTGCGGTTTTCGCCATTAATTTTCTCTTGAAATTCTGTATCGAAATCATGTATAACATGACCACCTTCCCATTTAATAAAATGAAGTTAGAATCAATATGGCGGATTCAAGATGGCGGACCAGACTTTTGAAGTCACAGTAAAGAAGTATTTTCAATTTTAGTACGATCTTCAATGTCACCTACCGTCAAATTACCTTTGTTTAATAAATATTAAGCCGTTTCCATCATTTTCACCAACCCTGTATGCTCAATATCCGAATCTTATTCTCAAAAGATGAAGAATTACTAACCAAGAATTAAAAAGGGGGGGGAGGTTCGTTGATAGATATTCCAAGATATTGTTATTGATGAATTATTAAAATAACTACATAACAAATATGATAGTAATAAAAATAGTTACAGGGCCGAAAACTTCAGTTTTTAATAATTTGTTTACATTTTTAATAAAAAATTCAAACTTTGGTGGGCTGTATTCCAGTTAATATTGAGTCTACAAAATTGTTTCACCAGCCAAATTTAGCAAATTTTATGCTCTACAACTGTAATGCACAATGGTACACAAAATATGTTGATTTACAAGATATACACGAAAACATAGAAAATACCGAAAATTTTGAAGTTTTGGCCCTCCTGAAGTTACAATAGGGTACTGGAGGGGGAAAACTCAGGATATACATCCCAGAGTACCCCCAGACACCTTGTAAAAATTTCATAGACTTCGGAATATTTTCCAGGTAAAAAGTGTATATCTACTGGATTATTCTCACACTTCGCTTTCTCTATTGCAGTCTTCATGCAATAAGCTCATGAATGATCTTCATTATAACAAGTATGAGAGAAATATTTGAAGGGAGAAACCGTAAAGACTGTTCAAAGGAACCTTCCAAGAGGTTCAAAGGAAGGAACCTTCCAAGAGGAAGGTTCAAAGGAAAAAGTATTGAACATTTGATGTTCACAAGATGTATTCTTGAACACGCACTGCAAGAAATCTCGTTAGCTATCTGATATCATGTCTTATGATTTCCTATCTAATCTTCCTTTATTGATCAAGGAAGGGTAATCGATTAATGATTATCTCTTACATAGAATGATCTTCCTTCTTCTCTGTTCACTCCATGAAGTAAGTCTTCCAATCATAAAAAATTAATTTCCCTAGCTTCTGATCGTACATTTCTGTGTGATTGTAGGTCTAATGAAAGATTAATATGATCATTCACAATAAATATGTAGTTTGTGATCTCAGTTGACATTTTGACTTTGATCTTTTGTAGTCTCCGTTGAATGAGAGCATCTTACAATAAATTATCAAGATCAAGATTATTTATTATAAGATTTTTTTATTCAGCGTATGGCTTTTGATAGTGGGGAGACCCGAGTAGGGTTGTTTCACTTTGCCAACATAACCAATTATCACTTGATAGGGAACATGGTCTCACTTTGTATTATTATATTTTTATTATAAGATGAGATTAATGTAGAGAGACTACAATACAGAGATCAAAAATGTCAAATGAGATCACAAACTATACAAGGAGAAATCTTATTCATTAGATCTAGAATCAGACAGAAATGACCTGCAGTGTCGGCATTGATAACAAGTATGAGTGACGATTATATAAGCGACTTGTGGGTACCTAATCTGACAATAGCCGATAACGATAACGAAATTGACAATATTTTCTCATTTTGTCGCATGTGGAGTCTCATCCAAACGAGCTCGCATTATTTGGAGACACCACGGCTAGAAGATACGTTAATTTGTCAGGGGATCGCAGGTTTTGGTGCAATAATTTCGCACAGAGTTCAGCAACCTCCAGGGGGAAGTCATCCAATGTTAGCGGGGGCACCTTCATAAATCTCAGGGGTCCGGACCGACTCCGGCGGCTAGTGTACAGAACAGCAATTTGTGACCGACTTTGTCTCTGTTGCTCATGATGCCGACACAGCATGACGTCGACAAGGCTCCCCACAATAATTTTCAAACATGTCGCCGTCATTTACCACGCTCCAGCCATTCGCCGCAAATAACATTATGTGTTGATTTGTGAAGAACAACCTTGTCCTTTCTCGTCTGAGTCGATCTAAACTCTGTTCACGGAGTCAAGAGACGGCCAAAACAAGCTGTTTCATTTGTGTGAATATATAGAAGCGATGACCTACAGCTGTTTACGATAAATTTGCTGTCCAATTCCAGTTCACAATACAGTACGTTAATTCAAGGTCAGACTGGAATCACGTACTGCAGAAAATAATAATATTATCTCAATAGTTCTAAATTGTCAATCGGTCTTGTTGCTCCTAGCTAGACTCTCGCACGCCCAGGTTTATTTACATTGTCTCTCCTTTCCCTGAACAGACTATAGACAATCTTGTAATCAGATAGGCTACTCTTCTGGTGGGAGAATGGAAATACTCACGGTGGGCGAGTACTCAAATTCATTAATCTTAAAACTCATTTACAGAATCGATCTCCTATTAAAAATCATATGATTTAATCTACGGATACTAGAATATACTGTAGGACTCATGAGTGGGAATCGCAAAGATCTGTTGTGATTCTGACGTAGCTATTAATCGGTTACCGCATGAAAACGGATTGATTTCTATCAGTGTATAATTTCAAGAATAAAATTTCTATGTTGAGAGAAACTGCATTCAAAAGTGAATTTTCGAGAATCAACAAGTTATTGAAAGTTTAATTGAACAAAATAGCCTCTTATACTTGTTATCAAGAGTCTCACCCATAATAAGATTAGTGCAAGAATACTGTGATCCTCGAAATTTATCACTGGACTAATTAAACTTTCATGTGCGCTTATACACACAACAACTATAGAGGCTGAAGAATATTGTTTAAGTTTCGCCGAGAATCGCGGCAAAACACTATTGGCCTCTAGCAGCTGTTAGCAACATGAGACAAACACGTTTGAAAGATGTATGAGCGTCTTCTTCTTCACCCCTCTCAGAAAGTTCTCAACTCAGGCGGCAAGTGCTTTGTTAATCTAATCTATTAAGAGACACTTCTCTATTGTTATTTAGAGGATGCCTGTTGCTTTCAGCACTTGAGTTGAGGAAAGATGTTTGTAGACTACTCATCCACCTTAACATGTTTTAGAACCAGTCTTTCATATTAATTTTATTTTCAACTGCTCTATTGTATTGCAGGGACAAGATTTTTAAGCTTATACATGAGAAAATTCTAGGAAAACGAATAGGAAAGAATTCATGGGAAAGGATAGAAAAATTCTTTCCTATGTTCCGCTGGAAATTGAAAATTCTTCTCTGCCTCAGACTCTTCGTCAACGAGGAACAGTTTTCGCGTCCGAAAATATCCGATCGTCCATTGAAAGAAATGGCCTGCTGTTCGGAAGTTGGACGTTTTCGGACGAAAACAGGGCTGAGTCTTACATATTCCTAGAAACTGAATCTTAATACTATCATGCGAAATAGCCTAATATCAGATATTTATGATATTGATGAATATTTATATATTCATGAATGACTTGTAGCTCCTTCCATTCCAGAATTTGGTTTATAATATTTCATTTATATGGATTAAATGTAATATTAATAACTTTTTCTCGAAGTTTATTTTTCTCTAGCGTAATTGGTTCACTTTGTTGAAAGAAAAAATGGTACGATCGGAGACGAATGGTATGGCTGGAGACGATCATAACATTGCAAAAATCATCATACAAATGGGCTTTGAAAAACATATTCCAACAAAGTCCATCTAATGATTGAAATGTGATTTCAAGATAATTCAAAATAAATTATTGTAACTTGAACATGGGGGAGTCCAATCTCACAAGGTGTCAAATTACCTATTGACAAACTGAAAAAAACTTCAATAAATAACAACCAAACTTGAATCGACATTCAATGACATCATTATCAATTGACACGTAATAAAATAATAAATTGAGAAAATTGCTTACATTAGAATCCGGATTAGCATTAAAGTTCCATTTTTATAACCGGTCAGCGTCAAACGCTGGTTCCGGGAAAAGCAATTCTAATTTCCGAATCTGCTGTCTGCATTGTGGTAATCATAATAATCATCATGAGAGTCACAGTCGGAGCCGAGTAAACAATTAAAACTCGGATTGGCCAGAGGCATGCTTTGTGGTGGAGAAAGCGTCGTTTCTCTATTGGAAAAATTATAATGAAAATACCTTGTTGGCAATTCGCTGCGGTTTGCATATCTGCGGTTATAAGCAAAGAATGGGGGTGAGAGAGAGAATCTGTATTTTCTAGTGAGTTGCAAGTGGTACAGTACGAGTCACGGTTACTAGAATACATGGTAGGTTTCATGAGTTGGATGCGAAGAAATCTGATCCGATTATGACGTGGCAATGCTTCTCTGTCTCTTACTAATATAATATTTTGTATTGTCAGCTGTTACATGTTGACGGTTACTGCTGACCTTCGTCTCACAAAATGGTCTTTCGTCTACAAAATGCGAGTGAATCCTAACGTGCATTCTAGTACTCGTGGTACGGGTACTAGACCTTGCAATTATTTGGTTGATTTCATTAGCTCTTCATTAAAATAATTGATAAAAATATGTTACAATTGTTTCGACTATTCTAAAGTTTTTCTTAATTGACACAATAAAATTTAAAACGACAGTTCAATACACAAACTTATTTAGATCTTGTGAGATGATTCGATGGATGAGAACATTTTTCAACTTGCATTATCGTACTAAACAAAGCAATATAATAGTTGGTTGATAAAATAATTCAGGTCTTCATGAAGAAAGATAATAGTAGTTTTATGTGCCTTAGCACTGTTTAGGAACCTTTCTGTAAACTCGAACTTGACTTTTTCTTATATAGACTGCTTTGAGGGAGAAATATATCTGGCTTTGAAATGCAACAATGCTTTTCTTGAGAGGCCTATCTTACGCGAACGTGCCTTCCGCTACATAGAACGTATCCCAACACTAACTCAATCCACTATTTTTCCAGCACACATTTTCGACATGCGTTGCACTTGTATCCATTGACAGAGGCCTGGCATCCAAACCTCTTTTCCATACGCGTCTTCGAGAATTTTCCTTGGGCGGTGCGACTTTCTCCGAATATCGAACAGTTTCAAATAACAAGCAGTGTTTTTGTGGGACGGTAGCAGCTGCCCGGCAACACAATAAAACTTGGATTTAACTTTGAAAGTTTTGCAAAAAGACCGTCCGGTCACAAGTCTCAGCCCCACCCCTTCCCCTCTAACCCCCCAGAACCACCCTTATCTTTTCCGGCCGAGCAAAACATTCCACCCACGAAAAAGAATATTTGATATTCGAGTTATGATAAAGCTCCACTTATTCATAGGAATTTTTCCCAGATTATCATCTTCGAAACTTGAAACTTTCCTGAAGAATGCCTTCATAGCAAATACAAGAAAAGCTAGACGAGCTCTCATGTTCGAGAAGCTGTAGAATGGAATGGCAAACTGCTTGAAAGAACTTTAATTAATTCTAGGAAAGCGAACAGTTCAACTCTTTGGTCCCTCCACACTCTCAACTCCCAACAATGGCCGAATGCTGCTTCAGAACTTCAATAATTAATATTGTGAGTAAAGGCTACTTTGAACTCTTCGTAGATATCTTGAACGTATTTGTTTCGCAATAAAAATTTTTGTTGAAGATTAACTTCCCGGTCCCGAAATAGTTCATAATTTTTTCTTTCGCTCACTCTTCCAAACACTCTCAAAAAATCAAAACTCTCAAAATTTGAATTCAACTTATGTTGAAAATAGCTTGAGCCTTTTCCTTGT